>OX438916.1:0-5000 GCA_949316265.1 Diarsia mendica | reverse complement strand
CGATTTTGTCGATCATGTCTGCTCCATTTTCATTTTGTTCCTCGATTATATGCTTGAAGCCTTTCTCTACTTTCTCTTCCAGGTCAAACAGTTTCGCCTTTATGCTTGCCTCTACATTTTCGAGCCTTTCTAAGAGGTCGTCCGATGGTCTGGGTGGTACAGGCGTGGTGTTGGTTTTGGTAGACGACATTATTTTGGACGCTTTTGTTTCCAATTCCTTCACTCTCTTACTGAGCTCGAACAGGGTTCGCTGGCATTTATCCGACTGCATTTCCAGGTAGATTTTTATATCCTTCCTCATTTGAGGGTAGCTGCTTACTCTGGATGGGATCTCTTCAAGTACCTTCATGACCTCCTGGAGTAAATTATCATTCGAGGAGGTGGCATAGGTGTCAATTTGTTTTTTATATACCTCCATATTACTGAGGGACCTTCTCTTCCGTTCTGGTCTTCGGATAAATGTCCTGGCGGCGTCCGGCGCCTGTCCAGGTGGACCTGCAGGGCTGGGGGTAGTGTTGGGAGCAACAGCTTCAGAGGTCCCCACTGACGACATTGGTGTTTTTGCTGTTTCCGCTGAGGTTCCTTGAACAGCGCCTTTTTTGCCGTATGTCAGGGATATCCCCTTCGGCGCATCGAGCTTCCCCGAAGGCGACGTGGTCTCCTGAGATCCGCTGGCGCTGGCCCCCTGCCCTCTTCCTGTAACTGGGGTGCGGTGCCCGAACATTTTTTAACCCAAGTTGTGCTGCTTGTGTGTATAGGGCACAGCGAAAAGACGGGGAAAAGTGTGTATAAATATATATTGACCCTGTAAAGGGGGGTGGGTGTTTGTAAATGGGGGGGGGAGAGAAATATTCACTAAAAGTAGTTCCGTTTGAACCCTGTAAATGAGGAGTCAAATCAGATGAAAGTAAAAAAGAAAGCAATTATACATCCACATGTGCGGTGGTTTGTCTCTATATAGAGTCACGGATTATTCGCTCAATAGAGCGGGTGTCACAAAAACTGTCAAAATCCGTCAACAATTCTTCCCCAAGTCAAAAACCCCTGCCTTAATATCAAATTTTTGGAGGGACTCTATGTAGAGTCGCTCCGTCAGTACCGGCGGATAGCTCTCGCCGAGCCCTCCCGAATGACCCCAAACTCGGTGCAACTACACCCAGGGGTTTCGGAGATATCCCAAGTCAAAGTTTCGGGTTTTTCACAAAAATAAAAAACCCAAAATGTTTCCAGAGGATATCTCCGGATCCCGTGGTCCAAAAACACCAGTGCTTGGGTTCTCCGAGGTTGACTCGGCGAGACCGATCCGCCGGGGCGGTTTTCAGGCTGAAAATTTTTTGTACTCCTGAAAAGCCTGAAAGGTAGTCAGGCACTTAGCCTTAGTCCTGCCGATATGTCCAGCGAAAACCCCGGCCCTCCACGACTCTCCGTTGGGAAGTTATGGCCGTCTAAAGGTTTTCCAAAATGGCCGCGGTGCTGTCAAAGTCGTACTTAGACTGATGATAACTCCCCTCAAGAAAGCCGCAGACACCCCGAGTTTGGGCTCTCCCTACTCGGCCCGGGCTCCGCTGTCTGCTGATACCACTTTCAGGATCCTGAAAATTTCTGACTCCAAACCTCCTGAAAACTTGGGGTACGTAAGGCAGCGGTCTCCTGTCTGTAACGTCGAAATCCGCTACTTCCTACGACCACCGGTTGTGGAGTTACAGGGGTCTGAAGCCAAACAAGATGGCCGCCGAACTGTCAAACGTCGTGTTCAAACGTCCGTAACTCTTGAACCCTACGTCACAGGAGGACGGGGTTTTGGACCTACAGCTCGGCGCCACTCCAGGTGTGGCCTGAAAGTGGTTTCAGCGACAATTTTCTGGAAGGCCTGAAACAGGCTGAAACCTGAAAATTCTTATAGGTAAATACAATCCGCTGGCCGGAGTGAAAAAACGAGCTGAAACGGACCAGCGGTTTTCGAGTTATCTAAATCTAAAAATTTAAACCTAAAAACCTATTTTGGTGTTTTTTGTCAAAACAGCCAAATTAATGTCTATAGGGCCCGAGTTTGGGCTCATCTAGGTCCTAATATGGTACTTAAACACTATGAAAACATAAAAAATTGATTATTTCCTATTACTATTGAATTATTAACAAAAAACATATAAAATTGAATAACTTTGGGACCGCTTAAGTTAAAATTTTGAAAAAATATGCTAAAAATGTATAAAATAAAGGACTACAGGACACAATAATAAAAGATTTGAAAAGTCAAAAACAAGGTGGAAAAAATTTTGAAAAAGTGATTTTCCTGAAAAACTAATTGTATCTTAAAAACTATTAAACTTAAAAATCTAAGACTTACGGTCTCTACTAAATAGATAAGCGCGCCACTGGCTGCAGTTGAAAATTTTGAAAAAGTGTCTTCAGTCCGAAGTTATGGATGGTCAAAGTTTGTATTTTGTAACAGTCATATATAATTATCTATATGACCTAAAATTCTAAAAATTGTTGCACTCGCCTTGTTTTCCACTGGTCCAGATAGGTGCCGAATTTCGTACCGCTGGCTCCACTCCTTCCGTCTTTTCAGGACACGTGGTTTTGTGAAAATCCTGAATATCTCGCCAGGACACGATGTCAGGAAGGTTTTGAAAGGTCCAGATGGTCCGGGGCCACGATGTCCACCCTTTTTCAATAAAAAAGGGGGGGGTCGTCGATCTCGTTGAGGCAGCGTTGGCGATTTAGTAAATCGCACGTTTCACTTAACCTCTAAAATGAGGGTTTTTCACTGATAACTTTTCAGGATCACTGATTTGGCACAATTTTGGGGCGGCACTTTGTGCGGCCCAAATTTCCACAATCAATGACACTTCACTCGCTGTCGTAGGTGAACAAAAACCCATAAAAATGATTTTTTAAGCGTGGAGCTGCTTTAAAACCGATCCGACCGCCACGAGAGCTGGGGGGGTACTGGGTTAGGTTAGGTTAGGTTAGGTTAGGTTAGGTTAGGTTAGGTTAGGTTAGGTTAGGTTAGGTTAGGTTAGGTTAGGTTAGGTTAGGTTAGGTTAGGTTAGGTTAGGTTAGGTTAGGTTAGGTTAGGTTAGGTTAGGTTAGGTTAGGTTAGGTTAGGTTAGGTTAGGTTAGGTTAGGTTAGGTTAGGTTAGGTTAGGTTAGGTTAGGTTAGGTTAGGTTAGGTTAGGTTAGGTTAGGTTAGGTTAGGTTAGGTTAGGTTAGGTTAGGTTAGGTTAGGTTAGGTTAGGTTAGGTTAGGTTAGGTTAGGTTAGGTTAGGTTAGGTTAGGTTAGGTTAGGTTAGGTTAGGTTAGGTTAGGTTAGGTTAGGTTAGGTTAGGTTAGGTTAGGTTAGGTTAGGTTAGGTTAGGTTAGGTTAGGTTAGGTTAGGTTAGGTTAGGTTAGGTTAGGTTAGGTTAGGTTAGGTTAGGTTAGGTTAGGTTAGGTTAGGTTAGGTTAGGTTAGGTTAGGTTAGGTTAGGTTAGGTTAGGTTAGGTTAGGTTAGGTTAGGTTAGGTTAGGTTAGGTTAGGTTAGGTTAGGTTAGGTTAGGTTAGGTTAGGTTAGGTTAGGTTAGGTTAGGTTAGGTTAGGTTAGGTTAGGTTAGGTTAGGTTAGGTTAGGTTAGGTTAGGTTAGGTTAGGTTAGGTTAGGTTAGGTTAGGTTAGGTTAGGTTAGGTTAGGTTAGGTTAGGTTAGGTTAGGTTAGGTTAGGTTAGGTTAGGTTAGGTTAGGTTAGGTTAGGTTAGGTTAGGTTAGGTTAGGTTAGGTTAGGTTAGGTTAGGTTAGGTTAGGTTAGGTTAGGTTAGGTTAGGTTAGGTTAGGTTAGGTTAGGTTAGGTTAGGTTAGGTTAGGTTAGGTTAGGTTAGGTTAGGTTAGGTTAGGTTAGGTTAGGTTAGGTTAGGTTAGGTTAGGTTAGGTTAGGTTAGGTTAGGTTAGGTTAGGTTAGGTTAGGTTAGGTTAGGTTAGGTTAGGTTAGGTTAGGTTAGGTTAGGTTAGGTTAGGTTAGGTTAGGTTAGGTTAGGTTAGGTTAGGTTAGGTTAGGTTAGGTTAGGTTAGGTTAGGTTAGGTTAGGTTAGGTTAGGTTAGGTTAGGTTAGGTTAGGTTAGGTTAGGTTAGGTTAGGTTAGGTTAGGTTAGGTTAGGTTAGGTTAGGTTAGGTTAGGTTAGGTTAGGTTAGGTTAGGTTAGGTTAGGTTAGGTTAGGTTAGGTTAGGTTAGGTTAGGTTAGGTTAGGTTAGGTTAGGTTAGGTTAGGTTAGGTTAGGTTAGGTTAGGTTAGGTTAGGTTAGGTTAGGTTAGGTTAGGTTAGGTTAGGTTAGGTTAGGTTAGGTTAGGTTAGGTTAGGTTAGGTTAGGTTAGGTTAGGTTAGGTTAGGTTAGGTTAGGTTAGGTTAGGTTAGGTTAGGTTAGGTTAGGTTAGGTTAGGTTAGGTTAGGTTAGGTTAGGTTAGGTTAGGTTAGGTTAGGTTAGGTTAGGTTAGGTTAGGTTAGGTTAGGTTAGGTTAGGTTAGGTTAGGTTAGGTTAGGTTAGGTTAGGTTAGGTTAGGTTAGGTTAGGTTAGGTTAGGTTAGGTTAGGTTAGGTTAGGTTAGGTTAGGTTAGGTTAGGTTAGGTTAGGTTAGGTTAGGTTAGGTTAGGTTAGGTTAGGTTAGGTTAGGTTAGGTTAGGTTAGGTTAGGTTAGGTTAGGTTAGGTTAGGTTAGGTTAGGTTAGGTTAGGTTAGGTTAGGTTAGGTTAGGTTAGGTTAGGTTAGGTTAGGTTAGGTTAGGTTAGGTTAGGTTAGGTTAGGTTAGGTTAGGTTAGGTTAGGTTAGGTTAGGTTAGGTTAGGTTAGGTTAGGTTAGGTTAGGTTAGGTTAGGTTAGGTTAGGTTAGGTTAGGTTAGGTTAGGTTAGGTTAGGTTAGGTTAGGTTAGGTTAGGTTAGGTTAGGTTAGGTTAGGTTAGGTTAGGTTAGGTTAGGTTAGGTTAGGTTAGGTTAGGTTAGGTTAGGTTAGGTTAGGTTAGGTTAGGTTAGGTTA
>OX438915.1:11575174-11989217 GCA_949316265.1 Diarsia mendica | reverse complement strand
GGGTTCCTCAGATGTTGTTGTGGGGTCTGAAACTGTGGTGGGTTCCTCAGTTGTTGTTGTAGGTTCTACAGTTGTTGTTGTGGGGTCTGTAACTGTGGTGGGTTCCTCAGTTGTTGTTTTGGGGTCTGTAACTGTGGTGGGTGCTTCAGTTGATACTGTCGTGGTGTCTGTAACTGTGGTGGGTTCCTCAGTTGTTGTTGTGCTGTCTGTAACTGTGGTAGGTTCCTCAGTTGTTGTTGTGTGGTCTGTAACTGTAGTGGGTCCCTCAGTTGTTGTTGTAGGTTCTACAATTGTTGTTGTGGGGTCTGTAACTGTGGTGGATTCCTCAGTTGTTGTTGTGGGGCTGTAACTGTGGTGGGTGCTTCAGTTGATACTGTCGTGGTATCTGTAACTGTGGTGGGTTCCTCAGTTGTTGTTGTGCTGTCTGTAACTGTGGTAGGTTCCTCAGTTGTTGTTGTGGGGTCTGTAACTGTAGTGGGTTCCTCAGTTAGTGGTTGTAGATTCTACAGTTGTTGTGGTGTCTGTAACTGTGGTGGGTTCCTCAGTTGTTGTTGTGTGGTCTGTAACTGTGGTGGGTGCTTCAGTTGATACTGTCGTGGTATCTGTAACTGTGGTGGGTTCCTCAGTTGTTGTTCTGCTGTCTGTAACTGTGGTAGGTTCCTCAGTTGTTGTTGTGGGGTCTGTAAATGTGGTGGGTTCCTTAGTTGTTGTTGAAGGTTCTACAGTTGTTGTTGTAGGGTCTGTAACTGTGGTGGGTTCCTCAGTTGTTGTTGTGCTGTCTGTAACTGTGGTAGGTTCCTCAGTTGTTGTTGTGGTATCTGTAACTGTGGTGGGTTCCTCAGTTGTTGTTGTGCTGTCTGTAACTGTGGTAGGTTCCTCAGTTGTTGTTGTAGTGTCTGTAACTGTGGTGGGTTCCTCAGTTGTTGTTGTGGGGTCTGTAACTGTAGTGGGTTCCTCAGTTGTTGTTGTAGATTCTACAGTTGTTGTGGTGTCTGTAACTGTGGTGGGTTCCTCAGATGTTGTTGTGGGGTCTGAAACTGTGGTGGGTTCCTCAGTTGTTGTTGTGGGGTCTGTAACTGTGGTGGGTTCCTCAGTTGTTGTTGTGGTATCTGTAACTGTGGTGAGTTCCTCAGTTGTTGTTGTGCTGTCTGTAACTGTGGTAGGTTCCTCAGTTGTTGTTGTGCTGTCTGTAACTGTGGTAGGTTCCTCAGTTGTTGTTCTGTGGTCTGTAACTGTAGTGGGTTCCTCAGTTATTGTTGTAGGTTCTACAGTTGTTGTTGAGGGGTCTGTAACTGTGGTGGGTTCCTCAGTTGTTGTTGTGGGGTCTGTAACTGTGGTGGGTGCTTCAGTTGATACTGTCGTGGTATCTGTAACGGTGGTGGGTTCCTCAGTTGTTGTTGTGCTGTCTGTAACTGTGGTAGGTTCCTCAGTTGTTGTTGTGGGGTCTGTTACTGTAGTGGGTTCCTCAGTTGTTGTTGTAGGTTCTACAGTTGTTGTTGTGGGGTCTGTAACTGTGGTGGGTTCCTCAGTTGTTGTTGTGTGGTCTGTAACTGTGGTGGGTGCTTCAGTTGATACTGTCGTGGTGTCTGTAACTGTAGTGGGTTCCTCAGTTGTTGTTGTGGGGTCTGTAACTGTAGTGGGGTCCTCAGTTAGTGTTGTAGATTCTACAGTTGTTGTGGTGTCTGTAACTGTGGTGGGTTCCTCAGTTGTTGTTGTGTGGTCTGTAACTGTGGTGGGTGCTTCAGTTGATACTGTCGTGGTGTCTGTAACTGTGGTGGGCTCCTCAGTTGTTATTGTAGGATCTGTAACTGTGGTGGGTTCCTCAGTTGTTGTTGTTGTGGTGTCAGTAATTGTGGTAGGTTCCTCAGTTGTTGTTGTGGGGTCTGTAACTGTGGTGGGTGCTTCATTTGATACTGTTGTGGTGTCTGTAACTGTGGTGGGCTCCTCAGTTGTTGTTGTGGGGTCTGTAACTGTAGTGGGTTCCTCAGTTGTTGTTGTGGGGTCTGTAACTGTGGTGGATTCCTCAGTTGAAGTAGTTACCTCAGTGGTTGTAGTTGTAGGCTCCTCAGTGCTTGTAGTGGTGGGCTCCTCTGTGGTTGTTGTTGTGGGCTCCTCAGTGGTTGTTGTTGTGGGCTCCTCAGTGGATGTAGTTGTGGGTTCCTCTGTCGTTGTTGTAGAGGGTTCGTCTGTCGTTGTTGTAGAGGGTTGCTCAGTGGTTGTAGTTGTGGGCTCCTCAGTGGTAGTTGTTGTGGGCTCCTCTGTGTTAGTTGTTGTGGGCTCCTCAGTGGTTGTTGTAGAGGGCTCCTCAGTGGTTGTAGTTGTGGGTTCCTCTGTCGTTGTTGTAGAGGGCTCCTCAGTGGTTGTAGTTGTGGGTTCCTCTGTGGTTGTAGTTGTGGGCTCCTCAGTGGTAGTTGTTGTAGAGGGCTCCTCAGAGGTAGTTGTTGAAGGCTCCTCAGTGGTAGTTGTTGTGGGCTCCTCAGTGGTAGTTGTTGTAGGCTCCTCAGTGGTAGTTGTTGTGGGCTCCTCAGTGGTTGTTGTTGTGGGCTCCTCAGTGGTTGTTGTAGAGGGCTCCTCAGTGGTTGTTGTTGTGGGTTCCTCTGTCGTTGTTGTAGAGGGCTCCTCAGTGGTTGTAGTTGTGGGTTCCTCTGTGGTTGTAGTTGTGGGCTCCTCAGTGGTAGTTGTTGTAGAGGGCTCCTCAGAGGTAGTTGTTGTAGGCTCCGCTGTGGTAGTTGTTGTGGGCTCCTCTGTGGTAGTTGATGTAGAGGGTTCCTCAGAGGTTGTGGTAGTGGGCTCCTCAGTGGTAGTTGTTGTGGGCTCCTCAGTGGTTGAAGTTGTGGGTTCCTCTGTCGTTGTTGTAGAGGGCTCCTCAGAGGTAGTTGTTGTAGGCTCCTCAGTGGTAGTTGTTGTGGGCTCCTCAGTAGTTGTTGTAGAGGGCTCCTCTGTGGTAGTTGTTGTGGGCTCCTCTGTGGTAGCTGTCGTGGGCTCCTCAGTGGTTGTAGTTGTGGGTTCCTCTGTGGTTGTAGTTGTGGGTTCCTCTGTCGTTGTTGTAGAGGGTTCCTCAGTGGTTGTAGTTGTGGGCTCCTCAGTGGTAGTTGTTGTGGGCTCCGCTGTGGTAGTTGTTGTGGGCTCCTCTGTGGTAGTTGATGTAGAGGGTTCCTCAGAGGTTGTGGTAGTGGGCTCCTCAGTGGTAGTTGTTGTGGGCTCCTCAGTGGTTGAAGTTGTGGGTTCCTCTGTCGTTGTTGTAGAGGGCTCCTCAGAGGTAGTTGTTGTAGGCTCCTCAGTGGTAGTTGTTGTGGGCTCCTCAGTAGTTGTTGTAGAGGGCTCCTCTGTGGTAGTTGTTGTGGGCTCCTCAGTGGTTGTTGTTGTGGGTTCCTCTGTCGTTGTTGTAGAGGGTTCCTCAGTGGTAGTTGTTGTGGGCTCCTCAGTGGTAGTTGTTGTGGGCTCCTCAGTAGTTGTTGTAGAGGGCTCCTCTGTGGTAGTTGTTGTGGGCTCCTCAGTGGTTGTTGTTGTGGGTTCCTCTGTCGTTGTTGTAGAGGGTTCCTCAGTGGTAGTTGTTGTGGGCTCTTCAGTGGTAGTTGTTGTGGTCTCCTCAGTGGATGTAGTTGTGGGTTCCTCTGTCGTTGTTGTAGAGGGTTCGTCTGTCGTTGTTGAAGAGGGTTCCTTAGTGGTTGTAGTTGTGGGCTCCTCAGTGGTAGTTGTTGTGGGCTCCTCAGTGGTAGTTGTTGTAGGCTCCTCTGTGGTTGTTGTTGTGGGTTCCTCAGTGGTAGATGTTGTAGGCTCCTCTGTGGTTGTTGTTGTGGGCTCATCAGTGGTTGTTGTAGAGGGCTCCTCAGTGGTTGTAGTTGTGGGTTCCTCTGTCGTTGTTGTAGAGGGTTCCTCAGTGGTTGTAGTTGTGGGCTCCTCAGTGGTAGTTGTTGTGGGCTCCGCTGTGGTAGTTGTTGTGGGCTCCTCAGTGGTTGTAGTTGTGGGTTCCTCTGTGGTTGTAGTTGTGGGTTCCTCTGTCGTTGTTGTAGAGGGTTCCTCAGTGGTTGTAGTTGTGGGCTCCGCTGTGGTAGTTGTTATGGGCTCCTCTGTGTAAGTTGTTGTGGGCTCTTCAGTGGTGGTTGTTGTGGGCTCCTCAGTGGTGGTTGTTGTGGGTTCCTCTGTGGTTGTAGTTGTAGGTTCCTCTGTCGTTGTTGTAGACGGCTCCTCAGTGCTTGTAGTTGTGGGCTCCTCAGTGGTTGTAGTTGTGGGTTCCTCTGTGGTTGTAGTTGTAGGTTCCTCTGTCGTTGTTGTAGAGGGCTCCTCAGTGCTTGTAGTTGTGGGCTCCTCAGTGGTAGTTGTTGTGGGCTCATCTGTGGTAGTTGTTGTGGGCTCTTCAGTGGTAGTTGTTGTAGGCTCCTCAGTGGTAGTTGTTGTAGGCTCCTCTGTGGTAGTTGTGGGCTCCTCAGTGGTAGTTGTTGTAGGCTCCTCTGTGGTAGTTGTGGGCTCCTCAGTGGTGGTTGTGGTGGGCTCCTCAGTGGTTGTAGTTGTGGGTTCCTCTGTGGTTGTAGTTGTGGGTTCCTCTGTCGTTGTTGTAGAGGGTTCCTCAGTGGTTGTAGTTGTGGGCTCCTCAGTGGTAGTTGTTGTGGGCTCCGCTGTGGTAGTTGTTGTGGGCTCCTCTGTGGTAGTTGATGTAGAGGGTTCCTCAGAGGTTGTGGTAGTGGGCTCCTCAGTGGTAGTTGTTGTGGGCTCCTCAGTGGTTGTAGTTGTGGGTTCCTCTGTGGTTGTAGTTGTGGGTTCGTCTGTCGTTGTTGTAGAGGGTTCCTCAGTGGTTGTAGTTGTGGGCTCCTCAGTGGTAGTTGTTGTGGGCTCCTCTGTGGTTGTTGTAGAGGGCTCCTCTGTGGTAGTTGTTGTGGGCTCCTCAGTGGTAGTTGATGTAGAGGGTTCCTCAGAGGTTGTTGTTGTGGGCTCCTCAGTGGTGGTTGTCGTGGGCTCCTCAGTGGTTGTAGTTGTGGGCTCCTCAGTGGTTGTTGTTGTGGGCTCCTCAGTTGTTGTTGTAGAGGGCTCCTCAGTGGTTGTATTTGTGGGCTCCTCAGTGGTTGTAGTTGCGGGCTCCTCTGTGGTAGTTGTTGTGGTCTCCTCTGTGGTTGTTGTTGTAGGCTCCTCAGTGGTTGTAGTTGTGGGTTCCTCTGTGGTTGTAGTTGTGGGTTCCTCTGTCGTTGTTGTAGAGGGCTCCTTAGTGGTTGTAGTTGTGGGTTCCTCTGTCGTTGTTGTAGAGGGTTCCTCTGTGGTAGTTGATGTGGGCTCCTCAGTGGTTGTTGTTGTGGGTTCCTCTGTCGTTGTTGTAGAGGATTCCTCAGTGGTTGTAGTTGTGGGCTCCTCAGTGGTCGTTGTTGTGGGCTCCTCTGTGGTTGTTGTAGAGGGCTCCTCTGTGGTAGTTGTTGTGGGCTCCTCAGTGGTAGTTGATGTAGAGGGTTCCTCAGAGGTTGTTGTTGTGGGCTCCTCAGTGGTGGTTGTCGTGGGCTCCTCAGTGGTTGTAGTTGTGGGCTCCTCAGTGGTTGTTGTTGTGGGCTCCTCAGTTGTTGTTGTAGAGGGCTCCTCAGTGGTTGTATTTGTGGGCTCCTCAGTGGTTGTAGTTGCGGGCTCCTCTGTGGTAGTTGTTGTGGTCTCCTCTGTGGTTGTTGTTGTAGGTTCCTCTGTCGTTGTTGTAGAGGGTCCCTCAGTGGTTGTAGTTGTGGGCTCCTCAGTGGTAGTTGTTGTGGGCTCCTCTGTGGTTGTAGTTGTGGGTTCCTCTGTCGTTGTTGTAGAGGGTTCCTCAGTGGTTGTAGTTGTGGGCTCCTCAGTGGTTGTAGTTGTGGGCTCCTCTGTCGTTGTTGTAGAGGGCTCCTCAGTGGTTGTAGTTGTGGGTTCCTCTGTCGTTGTTGTAGAGGGCTCCTCAGTGGTTGTAGTTGTGGGTTCCTCTGTCGTTGTTGTAGAGGGCTCCTCAGTGGTTGTAGTTGTGGGCTCCTCAGTGGTTGTAGTTGTGGGCTCCTCAGTGGTTGTAGTTGTGGGTTCCTCTGTCGTTGTTGTAGAGGGCTCCTCAGTGGTAGTTGTTGTGGGCTCCTCAGTGGTAGTTGTTGTGGGCTCCTCTGTGGTAGTTGTTGTAGGCTCCTCTGTGGTTGTTGTTGTGGGCTCCTCAGTTGTTGTTGTAGAGGGCTCCTCAGTGGTTGTAGTTGTGGGTTCCTCTGTCGTTGTTGTAGAGGGCTCCTCAGTTGTTGTGGGCTCTTCAGTGGTGGTTGTTGTGGGCTCCTCAGTGGTTGTAGTTGTGGGTTCCTCTGTGGTTGTAGTTGTAGGTTCCTCTTTCGTTGTTGTAGAGGGCTCCTCAGTGCTTGTAGTTTTGGGCTCCTCAGTGGTAGTTGTAGAGGGCTCCTCTGTGGTAGTTGTTGTGGGCTCCTCAGTGGTAGTTGATGTAGCGGGTTCCTCAGAGGTTGTTGTTGTGGGCTCCTCAGTGGTGGTTGTCGTGGGCTCCTCAGTGGTTGTAGTTGTGGGCTCCTCAGTGGTTGTTGTTGTGGGCTCCTCAGTTGTTGTTGTAGAGGGCTCCTCAGTGGTTGTATTTGTGGGCTTCTCAGTGGTTGTAGTTGTGGGCTCCTCTGTGGTAGTTGTTGTGGGCTCCTCTGTGGTTGTTGTTGTGGGCTCCTCAGTTGTTGTTGTAGAGGGCTCCTCAGTGGTTGTAGTTGTGGGTTCCTCTGTCGTTGTTGTAGAGGGCTCCTCAGTGGTTGTAGTTGTGGGTTCCTCTGTGGTTGTAGTTGTGGGCTCCTCAGTGGTAGTTGTTGTGGGCTCCTCTGTGGTAGTTGTTGTGGGCTCCTCAGTGGTAGTTGTTGTGGGCTCCTCTGGGGTAGTTGTTGTGGGCTCCTCTGTGGTTGTTGTTGTGGGTCCCTCTGTCGTTGTTGTAGAGGGCTCCTCAGTGGTTGTAGTTGTGTGTTCCTCTGTCGTTGTTGTAGAGGGCTCCTCAGTGGTTGTAGTTGTGGGCTCCTCAGTGGTTGTAGTTGTGGGCTCCTCAGTGGTTGTAGTTGTGGGTTCCTCTGTCGTTGTTGTAGAGGGCTCCTCAGTGGTAGTTGTTGTGGGCTCCTCAGTGGTAGTTGTTGTGGGCTCCTCTGTGGTAGTTGTTGTAGGCTCCTCTGTGGTTGTTGTTGTGGGCTCCTCAGTTGTTGTTGTAGAGGGCTCCTCAGTGGTTGTAGTTGTGGGTTCCTCTGTCGTTGTTGTAGAGGGCTCCTCAGTGGTTGTAGTTGTGGGTTCCTCTGTGGTAGTTGTTGTGGGCTCCTCAGTGGTAGTTGTTGTGGGCTCCTCTGTGGTAGTTGTTGTGGGCTCCTCAGTGGTAGTTGTCGTGGGCTCCTCAGTGGTTGTAGTTGTGGGCTCCTCAGTGGTTGTAGTTGTGGGTTCCTCTGTCGTTGTTGTAGAGGGTTCCTCAGTGGTTGTAGTTGTGGGCTCCTCAGTGGTAGTTGTTGTGGGCTCCTCAGTGGTGGTTGTTGTGGGCTCCTCAGTGGTCGTTGTTGTAGGCTCCTCTGTGGTTGTTGTTGTGGGCTCCTCAGTGGTGGTTGTCGTGGGCTCCTCAGTGGTGGTTGTCGTGGGCTCCTCAGTGGTTGTAGTTGTAGGCTCCTCTGTGGTTGTTGTTGTGGGCTCCTCAGTTGTTGTTGTAGAGGGCTCCTCAGTGGTTGTTGTAGAGGGCTCCTCAGTGGTTGTAGTTGTGGGTTCCTCTGTGGTTGTAGTTGTGGGCTCCTCAGTGGTAGTTGTTGTGGGCTCCTCTGTGGTAGTTGTTGTGGGCTCCTCAGTGGTAGTTGTTGTGGGCTCCTCTGGGGTAGTTGTTGTAGGCTCCTCTGTGGTTGTTGTTGTGGGTTCCTCTGTCGTTGTTGTAGAGGGCTCCTCAGTGGTTGTAGTTGTGGGTTCCTCTGTCGTTGTTGTAGAGGGCTCCTCAGTGGTTGTAGTTGTGGGCTCCTCAGTGGTTGTAGTTGTGGGTTCCTCTGTCGTTGTTGTAGAGGGCTCCTCTGTGGTAGTTGTTGTGGGCTCCTCTGTGGTTGTTGTAGAGGGCTCCTCTGTGGTAGTTGTTGTGGGCTCCTCAGTGGTAGTTGATGTAGAGGGTTCCTCAGAGGTTGTTGTTGTGGGCTCCTCTGTGGTAGTTGTTGTGGGCTCCTCAGTGGTTGTAGTTGTGGGCTCCTCAGTGGTTGTAGTTGTGGGTTCCTCTGTCGTTGTTGTAGAGGGTTCCTCAGTGGTAGTTGTTGTGGGCTCCTCTGTGGTTGTAGTTGTGGGTTCCTCTGTCGTTGTTGTAGAGGGTTCCTCAGTGGTTGTAGTTGTGGGCTCCTCAGTGGTAGTTGTTGTGGGCTCCTCTGTCGTTGTTGTAGAGGGTTCCTCAGTGGTAGTTGTTGTGGGCTCCTCTGTGGTTGTAGTTGTGGGTTCCTCTGTCGTTGTTGTATAGGGTTCCTCAGTGGTTGTAGTTGTGGGCTCCTCAGTGGTAGTTGTTGTGGGCTCCTCTGTGGTAGTTGTTGAGGGCTCTTCTGTGGTTGTAGTTGTGGGCTCCTCAGTGGTAGTTGTTGTGGGCTCCTCTGTGGTAGTTGTTGTGGGCTCCTCAGTGGTTGTAGTTGTGGGCTCCTCAGTGGTTGTAGTTGTGGGTTCCTCTGTCGTTGTTGTAGAGGGTTCCTCAGTGGTAGTTGTTGTGGGCTCCTCTGTGGTTGTAGTTGTGGGTTCCTCTGTCGTTGTTGTAGAGGGTTCCTCAGTGGTTGTAGTTGTGGGCTCCTCAGTGGTAGTTGTTGTGGGCTCCTCTGTCGTTGTTGTAGAGGGTTCCTCAGTGGTAGTTGTTGTGGGCTCCTCTGTGGTTGTAGTTGTGGGTTCCTCTGTCGTTGTTGTAGAGGGTTCCTCAGTGGTTGTAGTTGTGGGCTCCTCAGTGGTAGTTGTTGTGGGCTCCTCTGTGGTAGTTGTTGAGGGCTCCTCAGTGGTTGTAGTTGTAGGCTCCTCAGTGGTAGTTGTTGTGGGCTCCTCAGTGGTAGTTGTTGTGGGCTCCTCAGTTGTTGTTGTAGAGGGCTCCTCAGTTGTTGTAGTTGTGGGTTCCTCTGTCGTTGTTGTAGAGGGCTCCTCAGTGGTTGTAGTTGTGGGTTCCTCTGTCGTTGTTGTAGAGGGCTCCTCAGTGGTTGTAGTTGTGGGCTCCTCAGTGGTAGTTGTTGTGGGCTCCTCTGTGGTAGTTGTTGTGGGCTCCTCTGTGGTTGTGGTAGAGGGTTCCTCAGTGGTTGTAGTTGTGGGTTCCTCTGTGGTTGTAGTTGTGGGCTCCTCAGTGGTAGTTGTTGTGGGCTCCTCTGTGGTAGTTGTTGTGGGCTCCTCAGTGGTTGTAGTTGTGGGCTCCTCAGTGGTAGTTGTTGTAGGTTCTTCAGTGGTTGTTGTTGTGGGCTCCTCTGTGGTTGTAGTTATAGGATCTGTTACTGTGGTAGACGCCTCAGTTGTGAAGGGTTCTTCCGTTGTAGTTGTTGTTGGGGCTGGAGTTGTAGTTACGCTACATTGCACCATGAAGGGCCAACTGCAGAACTGGAAAGTGAAAAAAAACATTGATTTTTGTTTTTCTACACGATAATGTGGCGTCTTATGTTTCGCCAAAAGAAAGAATTATTCGCTTCACATCAAGTGAGTTGCAGTGAAAGGCAAGCCTTTTTTAACCGACTTCTAAAAAAAGAAGGAGGTTCTCAATTCGATTTTTTGTTTTTTTTTTTAATGTTTGTTCGGGCATAACTCCGTCACTTGCTAACCGATTTGAAAAATTCTTGTTGGAAAGGGTATACTTCCCAAATGGTCCCATAATTTTTTTATCGAAATCGGACAAGCGGTTTTTGAAAAATCAACAAAACTCAAAAAAAATACTACATTGTCCACATTATGACCCATGAACATGTGAACCACTAAAAAGTGAAAAATAAAAACTTTTTAACAAAAAAAAAACCGACTTAAAAAAAAAAACACAAGAAAGTCAAAAATAAATCAGTTTCTGAAGTCGGTGGCAAAAAAATGAAATCAACAAACAAAAGTCACCGACTTCAGAAAAGATTTATTTTTGACTTTCTTGTGTTTTTTTTTTTTACTAATATTATAAAGAAGTAAGGATTTATTTATATTTTTTTATGTCTATTTTTATTATTTTTTTACTAACGAAAATTTTTTTTGTATCATATTAAGTTATCAGTCTGATAAATGTTTAAAAAAAATGTCCACCCTTGCGAGAAACGGTTTTGTGGTAGACAGACGCTAGCACATCTGGCTTCCCGATTAACCCTGGTTAAGTTTCCTGATCAACCTTGAACCTTATCATTAATATCATCATTTGCCTATAATGTTCCCACTGCAGGGACACAGGCCTCCTCTTTAGGCGAGGGATGGACTATAATCCACTACGCGTGCCCAGTGCGGGTTGGTGAACCTAATGCTTTAGCGAAAAAGTAGAAAATCTACAAATAAATATGATATTTTGTAGTAGTGTTTTTTCCTTGCATCAGTACTTTTAAGACAGTTAGCCATACACATTGCAGACAATGTCGTTCAGAAAACTGAACTTTTTATTAATATTTAATAAGACTAAAATCAGCAAAAAAACATTAAAACGCGTCCAGATTTGAACCCATAACAGTGTACAAAAGACGAAGTTTTAACCATAGGTATAGTCCGTACCAATATCAATAAAAATTGCATCAAAAGTTGTTTCATTTTGTCTTTAGTATGTTTTTTTAAGGCGTCAACAGAAATACATAATTATTTTGTTAAAATTTCAAATGTCTATGCGGTTCTTGAGATACAGCCTGGTGACAGACAGGCGGACGGACGGACGGACGAATAAGAAAATTTCAATTTTGCGGGCTACCTTGGAGCATCAACCTTAAAGAAAGCTAAATAAACAATTTTAATTCTTACCTGTAATTGAAAATCGAACCAAGTTCCTGGAGGACAGTTCATTTCTACTTTGTTCCCATTAGAACAACTGTAGAATTTCCCACAATCACTCTCATGGGGCAACAACAGGTGATTGTTGAAATCTTCTGGACAACCATTGGGCAGGAAACCTGGGGTTACCGTTGTTGTAATGGTTGCTTCAGTTGTTGTTGTGGTTGGGTCTTCAGTTGTTGAAGTTGTTGAGGGCTCCGGTGTTGTGGTTGTTGATGTTGTTGTAGGCTCCTCAGTTGTTGTTGTTGTTGTGGCCTCTGTGGTTGTGGTTGTTGTAGGCTCCTCAGTTGTTGTTGTTGTGGTGGCCTCTGTGGTTGTGGTTGTTGTTGTAGGCTCCTCAGTCGTTGTAGTTGTTGTGGCCTCTGTGGTTGTTGTTGAAGGCTCTTCAGTTGTTGTTGTCGTTGGTGCCTGTGTTGATGATGTTGTTGGTGGTGGTGATGTGGCTCCTGGGTAGCAAGTTACCATGAAAGGCCAGTTGCAAGTCTGTAAGTAAATAAATATGATTTAATTAATAAAAGATTAGACATTGAACAATGATGGGATAAAAAAATATTGTTTGAACTCTTTTATAACCGTATTTTAATCAAGTATTTTGAATATTTAAAGCTATAGGGATGATTGTACTGCTAATTATATGACCCATGACACTAATATTTGGGAGTCTATATTATCACAAAGTAGGTGATATCTCAAAGTTGTAATAATCATCATCATCATTTCAGTCAAAAGACGTCCACTGCTGGACATAGGCCTCCCCCAACCCCCCTGCAACCTTCATCAGGTCATCGGTCCACCTAGTCGGAGGCCTTCCAACGCAACGTGTTCCGGTTCGCGGTCGCCCCTCCAGAAGTTTTCGGCCCCATCGGCCATTCGTCGAAGCAATGTGCCTGCCCTTTGCCACTAGTCTGGCGATTCTACTTTATTCTAGTATTATAGGTATTTTTTTATAGTTACCTGCAAGTCATAGTCGAATAACGTTCCAGGCCCGCAAGGCATTTCAATCGCAACACCATTGCTACATTGATAAAACTTAGAGCAATCAGTTGGATGCGGCATCAAGTAATGCACGGTGAAATCCGCCGGACAACCATTGGGCAGGGTTACTGGTGGTCCCGCCGTTGTTGTTGTTGTTGTAGTTGTTAGTGGCGTTGTTGTTGTTGGCAGCGGTATTGTTGGTTCTTGCGGTGATGGCGTAGTGCATTGTACTGCAAATGGCCAGTTGCATACCTGGGGAAGGAAATTAGATGTATCAGTATCAGACTATAATACTCACTGCTGGGACCCAGGCCTCCTCTTTATGAAGGAGTGGGCTGTAATCCAAATGAGTTTTTTTGCTGCTATAAGTCCTCCATATATTTCATAATTATTTATTTATCATTTTTTCATACGTTTTAGCGATATGTAAATAAAACAGTTTAATAATGAAAAAAATCCGGCTTAAAAGAACGTGCCGCGCAAACAAATCTTGTTTTCGTTATGATTAAGATCAAAAAGCTATAATTATAATTCTTTCAAAGGGCAATGACAATGAATGACATCTACCAGTGATAACTTTGGTAAAAATGCCAAAAATAACATAACATCAAGGGTACCTACTGAATAGGTGTAGGTAGGTACCTAGTACACCCATATTTCGCCAGTTAAGTTTGTCCCATGTAATAGGGGGAGAGCCTATTGCCATCATTCGTTTCATTCAGACTCCGTGGCTGCTTCTGAGATATTCATAATAGAAAATCCCAATAGCACTTTGCCGGACCTGATTATCGAACCCCGGACCTCATGCGCAGTGACCACTACACCAAGGAGGTACTTGATTAAAATCAAAAAGCTACTATTATATCCTGCTAGCAAGAGAGATTCCATAGGTTTTATCCACCCTCACAGAAAAAAGCTGTCTTTTTTTTTATGGGACAAGCCCGCCACACTATTCCCAAACCACTGTAACTCCTGTTAGCCAGAATCGACAGTGGCGACCACAAGAAAAGGACGGATACGGACAGGGACGTATACAACTGAGATAAGACCAGTTGCGTAGCACCACGGATATTATTGTCATTAATATTACTGGATCCTGGTCCTGGGTATTAAAAAAGCTGTCTGCTAATGTACGGTCGACCAAGCTATAAAGTATACAGCCTACATACAGCTATAAAGTAGACAGATTCGCCGCGACACCGCCGGTGTGCGTTGGGCCTAAGAAAACTCAGACCTAGACACTTTTAGAGACTGATTTCAAACGTAACGTCTGACGGAAACGTTACAATGTTCGACATCAGTCTCTTAATGCCAAACGCTTTGTAAAACAATATAGTCAGTGTACTAAAGTTATAGAGATTTCTGCTTGTATTCCAAAAAGCTTGTTCGACTTTATATAGGACTAGTGACCCGCCCCGGCTTCGCACGGGTGCATGAAAGACACTTAAACCTTCCTCTTGAATCAATCTATCTAATAAAAAAACCCGCATCAAAATCCGTTGCGGAGTTTTAAAGATAGGACCAGACAGCGGGAAGCGACTTTGTTTTTATACTATGTAGTGAATAGAGTGATGAAAATTGTTGAATAAAAAATTTGTACTTACTTGTAAATTAGCATCAAACAGCGTGCCAGGCGCACAGCTCATTTCAATCTTATTGCCATTACTGCAGCTGTAGTACTTCGAGCAGTCCTCATGCGGTAGCAGGAGGTGGACCGCTCCATTGGCAGGGCAGCCATTTGGCAGGAACTGGGCTGAAGAGGCAGCTATCAACGTCAGGAAGATGATAGCTTTGTACATATCTGTGGGGGGAAATGGATGTGAGTGTTAGTTGCATGTAGTTATTTATTTATCGCTTATTTCACAATAAATAAAGGGTTTTTCAAACACTTTATAGTGGGTGTAAAAGACGGATATTAACGTAGCCGAAAGGCACTGGTTCTCTCCGTCACTGCGATATTTTTTTGTTCTAGTCCATACCTGGGAACCACCTAGTTACGGAGATATAGGGGGTCAAAATTCTAAATTTTCACAGCTGTTTTTTATAGAAATTTTCCAGGTTATAACTTTACTTTAATTACCTCTGTAACCCGTTTACTATTCAAAGCATCCACTAGCAGAATTATTATTGTTTAAGAGTGCTACATTTAGTTTTACCGTAAAATGTGATTTTTGACCCCAAAAAAGTCGTTTTCCAGCAATCATTTTTGCACTACCCTTGGGAGCTACCCTTTTCCTAGTTCGATTTAAATAATGTTTGGTTGACGACTTCGAGGGTTCGTTTACACCCTGTATGTATTGAGTTGGCTTTTCGTTTAAGACTTTTCCCCACACTAGGCACTTTCTGTGTCGTGGGAGCGCTTAAAAACACTTAAAAACAAAAACAGGAAGAACCCGGAAAGCTACCTCATACAAATATTTGATCCGTGCAGGAATCGAACCCGCGACACGCAACGCTCAGCTACTGTATCAACTGTGGCGAAGCGACAGGAGAGAGATCATCGCAACCCAACTTCCAAATTCCGGGTTACTAGTGGGTTTCTAATGGAAACACTACATCGAACTGGATCGTCTAGACCAGGGATGGCGAACCAATGACACGCGTGCGATTGATGGCATGTTGCAGAATTATTTAGGCACGCCACCGAATTTTTAACCAATTTTTTAACTATGCCTACGAGTCATTGTTTTCAGAGTTATCAAACATAAGATTCGATTAGAAACCGTTTTGTAGAGGAGTCCAGTCCAAGATGCAATCTTACTTTAATTTGAATTACACGTAGAATTGAAACATTTATCACGACATACAAGTTTTTTCTTTTTGGTAGCAAAGAACGAGCTTTTAGTTGAAAATATTTAGTTTAATTATCTACCTATTAGACTAAGCAATATTATTTGACGGCACGTGTAAGGTCTCAATAAACATTTCTTTAGAAAAATGGCATGTTGATCTATAAAGGTTCGCCATCCCTGGTCTAGACTTTATATTCAGCAGTAGTGCCACCTCTAGATCAACAAATTGACGACAAGGTTAGCGCTGTGGCGGAGCGTTCCGAGTCGGAACGCTCCGCCCCACGCACCCCACGAACCCGCAACACGCAGTGCAGTAGTCGGAACTTCCGACTACTGCACTGCGTGTTGCGGGTTCGATCCCCGCACGGAACGAATATTTGTAGCACAGATAGTTGTTTCGTGTCTGGGTATGGGCATGTCTTATGCAGTTTAAATGTTTGTAAACG
Organism: Diarsia mendica; assembly: GCA_949316265.1. Lineage (NCBI taxonomy): Eukaryota > Metazoa > Arthropoda > Insecta > Lepidoptera > Noctuidae > Diarsia > Diarsia mendica. The sequence goes on along the minus strand of OX438915.1, from coordinate 11,974,096 downwards.
TACCCACGACACAGGAGAAATTCCTATTGTGGGGCAACGTTTTAAAAATATAATCAGTGCTTTTAAAACTGCCCTTATTTTTAGGGTTACGTATCCAAAGGGTAAACACGGGACCCTATTACTAATTAAGTTTTTGTTTTTGGCATTCAATGGATTACGCAATTAGAGTGCTAATTGAACTTGGGCACTCAATTAGTCATTCATTAAATAAAATATGAGATTCTTAGATAGCCGAAATTCTTTTTTTTTATCAATATCGAAATCATAAAGTCACGGTTAAATTGCATTGATTACATAAACGTGTTATCATTAGTTTAGATGTTATCAGTTTTATTATGTACTTTTACAACGCATTATGTATTTCTAATTTCATTAAATAAAAGTATAAATTTTAATGAATGATATAACAGAACACCATAATTCTTGTGAAGGATATAAGGAAGGAGGTAACCCAACTATGTTGGGGTCGGCTTCCAGTCTAACCGGATGCAGCTGAATACCTGTATTTTACATGGAGCGACTGCTTATCTTTTTTTTAAAAAAAACGTTGCCCCACACTAGGAATTTCTCTTATATCGTGGGTGCGTTCACAAACATTTAAACTCACATACACAAATACCAACACTCGGAAAAACTATCTGTAGGTCTTACAAATATTTGTTCCGTGCGGAGATCGGACCCGCGACACGCAGCGCGGCAGTCCATTGCTTGAGCCACTGCGCCAACCGTGCCGTCGTTCCTGACCTCCACAACTCAGTTAATACTGGGTAATACGATACCCTTTGGTAAGACTAGTTGTCAGACTTTCGAACCCACCATTTACTATTCGTAGGTAAGTATGGGCCACCATAACTTATAGATCTAACACCATAGGTCTTACACCATAGGGTGTAATATGGGTTGAGTCTATTTATAATTGAATTTTCATAAACCGGGCAAAAATTCAAACTCCGTGGCTGCTACTGAGAAATTCCCGAAAGTAAAAACCAATAACACTTTCCGCGACCAGGGAATCGAACCCACGACCTAATGCACAGCAGCCGCGTTGGGTTGGTATATTAATCATTGATATTATATCAATGATATTAATCTTAATAAATAATACATATATTATATTACACTGAAAATCCTTCAACCAATGCTCTTCATGAAGCCACATTTGGCATTGATATAAAAAAAAGTGGAAACTTTACACAGATACACTATTTGGAATTTGCTCGAAACTATTGCCTTTCTAATCAAATAATAAAAAAAAAACTTCAAACGTCCAAATTAAGTTGTATAAAATCATTCAAAGTAATACCTAAATAGAGTGAAGTGTAACATTAATTAGGTAATGTTTGGTTTTGTAAATTGGACACTGTTTTAATTATCGATAGATGAATAATAATTATAAATTGACTGTTGAAATATTTGCATAAAATGGATTAAAATTTATTTTGAAGGCGGTTTAATATTTTGAAAGAGGTAATACATTGACGTAACTACAATTTTTTTTAAATTAAATTATCATTAAAATAAATAATTAAAATAAAAAAATATTATAAGAAACAAGGCAGTATTAAAAAAAGCTCTATTGTTGTTTTTTCAAAAGCTGTATCTTCTTAAAGTCCGAAAATAAAATTTATAAAAAAATTGTAGCCCGCTTCTTCAAACAGCAAAACACCGTTAGTCTAAATTCCAAAATACCGTCAAATAAAAACAAAAAAAAACACTATCACACACTCACCTTAAAAATTAAAATAAAAATCACAGATCACAATTATTTATAAATAATAATCCCGAATAAAAACATCACTTTTGCCCTTTAGGCTAAACACTGATAAAAAACTTTTTTCCAAAGTCTCTCACTGTTTAATTTGATGTTTATTTACTCGTATATCTAAAGTAATTAAAAATTTCGAAGGTCGGTATCGCTAAATATATCTGGCTACTAATGTACTATCATTTGATCGGACTGCGTCACCGGAAAACATGTAGTATCTTTAATTTTACATGAACACAATTAAAATTACTTAAGACTGATTAGACTATATTTTTTGGTTCCTGTATTGCGTGAAAGCATGGCTTACCATGTTTTTAGTGAAAGAAAAGCAGGCCTTGGTAAACTTGACACCGAATATCAAGTTTACACCTTTACGTTTTTTCCAGGAACCAAAAAATATAGTCTACCAATTTATACGACACTAGCTTGTGCCAGCGGCTTCGCCCGCGTGGAGTACGATAACTGTCCCACTGTATAATACTACCGGGATAAGAAGTATCCTATGTGTTTATCCAGGTTATAAACTATCTGTGTTCTAAATTTCATCCACATCCGTTCAGTAGTTTTTGCCTGAAAGAGTAACAAACATCCATCCATACATTCTGACAAACGTTCGCATTTCAACCTCAAATTTTTCGGATTACTTTTACGAACTTTTTAAGAAGAACAATTTTATTGTGTCATCATTACGAAAATCAAAAGGGCAGGAAAATAATGAATTCCCTAAAGAAATACTTAAATTTTCGTTTTGCGTTTTTTTTACTTATGCTCCGCTCTTATTGGTCGTAGTGATTTTATTCAGGGTGGTGCCGAATTGCAAATGATACGACAATAAATGAAACCACTGGTAATTCTAGTTCATAGGAACATTTTAAACTATCAAATAAATCTTAACACGCTCAACTAAACAAACAAACTCTTCAGCTTTAAAATATTAGTAAGTAAGAGATAGAAACGCAAATAAAAAATAAAACAGGTTTCCACCTGTTTCCTTTGATCGCACGGATCGCTAAACATCCGTAACGACTTGTCTGTTCTGAAAAAGTGCATCTTTAACATTTTACTACTATAGCGGCTTTTTCCGTGTAAAGTCATCAATTTCTAAAATAATGAAAAATATCGATCGATCGAGTACTTATCGAAGTAGTTTTTTTTTTCTATATCTACTTTTTTGTACTTATAATTTTGGTTCATTGTTCATTAATTTGTCCAGTGGGCGACTAACAGATTTTTTTTTCTTACTATCTATCTTACTATATATAAATAAAAAGAGAAGTCCTGACTGACTGACTGACTGACTCATCAACGCCCAGCCCAAACCCTTGGACCTAGAAAGCTGAAATTTTGCACAGAGGTTCCCTTTATAATGTAGACAAGGAATAAGGAAGGATTTTTCAAAATTCAACCCCTAAGGTAGGTAGGTATATAGGAAATGAAAGTTTGTATAGAAAATCGTCATTTTCACGCGGGCGAAGCCGCTGGCAAAAGCTAGTCTTTAATAATAATTTTTTTCATCTTATCCTTTATTTTTGTCTAATACCAGATACCACAAAATTCATAGAAAATGACGCTAACACCGTCATTTTTGTCGATGACGAACTAAACGCTTACGTTAAAGCCATCATCAATCAATAATTTCCGCCAATCACTGACTTCCGGACGAATGATTGGTCCGTTTTAAATTTAATGATGAACCTGATTGGTTGTCTACTTTTAAGCCTAATTAGCGGTAGTCGGTCCTCCTTCCAATTGATTGTTGAATTCGAAATACCTTTTGTCAAAGCTAATATTATACAAAATCGGTTGTCCTGACTTTCTTACCCATTCTTCTCCACTAAGATCTTCGCTTCGGAATGGGCAAATAGTACTTTCATAAGTTATTTGTGACTGTGGCTGTAGCTTCGCTTTCTTTGTTTTCCTGACTTTCAGGAGTGTCTGTAAATGGCCTAATTGAAATAAATGCTTTAAGTTAAAGTTTGACTATCAACGCACACGAATTGGGACACAATTTTGCATACAGAAAGCTTATGAGACTCCTTATGCACTCCTCTTAGAAAGATTTTTTATTGATTAGCCTATTTCTGTCTCGCTGCTGGGCCAAAGCCTCTCATTCATTAATTTTGAATTCTCTCAGTGTTGTGCCTTCTCTGGCCAATCAGTCAGGAACGACTCGAAATCATCACGCCAGCTTTTTTTGGGTTTGCCTCGGTGACTTAGCCAAAGAAATAGGGGTTGAAAGTAGCTATAAAAATTCGCTAACACAAAACCTAACCCCCCCCCCCCCCCCTATTAAAATGCGTGTAAGTTGGTAATATCTTTAGATAATAACAAATGATTTCCCTGAAAAATTTTGCTAACGGAACCAAAATTATCTATGATGTAGTCTCTAATATTTTATCAGATTTCGATTATTTCTAATAGATCTAATTATTGATTGAAACACGCATAAATTATAAAAATAACAAACAAATATAACTACACAAAAATCTGTCTGTCTGTTTTGTACGATTTTTCTCCTAAACTACTAAACCGATTTTGATTAAATTCAGTAGCTTAAACAAAAAGATTAAGTACTTAGTTACAAATATTTTTCCTCAAATCTATTTGAAATATAGCGTTCGACGTTATATTGATAGCCTAATCCTATAAGAAAAAGATTGTAAAATACTGATATAATTAATCGTAATTTTTAATTGTACCTAGTATTTAAAAAATGGATTTGTAAGGTATTAAGAAAATTTAATGTTTTATTGACCGATAAAATTGAATTTAAAAATGGTCTGAAATAAGCCTAAGGGGATTCCCAGACCCGTAGGGGCTGCGGATTGGTCACAAAGATACCGCGGCCTCGACATAAAGGGCTAAGAAGGAACATGAGTGGTTTTTAGTCAGTAGAAGTCTGACACTCCCTACCGCTCTGCCCAGAGCGGGAGGAGTCATTTGATGATTTTTCACCCTCCAAAAAGAAAAGGGGAATCCCCTTTTCCCAATTATAACTATTCTGCAGCCTTCTTCTGGTAACTAACTCTCAGCATCTGCCTAGCCTTTTCCCAACTATGTTAGGGTCTAATCTAACTGGGTGCACCTGAATACTAGTATTTTACATGGAGCGACTGCCTATCTGACCTCCACAACCCAGTTATATAAATGGCTAATAGAAAACCCTTTTTTTATTTTTGGTGGGTGGAAAAACATCAAATAACCCCCCCGCTCTTGGGCAGAGCGAAGGGGAGTGTCAGACTTCTACTGACTAAAAACCGAACCGATGTTCCTTCTTTGCCCTTGTGCCGAGGCCACGTCATCTCGTTCTATAATCCGCGGCCCCGACGGGCGTCGGCCCTTGCGGGCCCCTCCTTGCTGACATCTGTTTGAGGCGCGCGTGGAACACGAACGCGCCGCCGACACGGTCTGTTGCCGTCATGACGACGGCCGGACCGTCCACAGGCCCGCATCTACGGTGGCCGGAAGCCATCACGTGGCCCCCGACGCCCGGAGCGCCTTCCGCGGCGGCTGGGACGTTGAGAGGTTCTCTCCCTCTCTCGTTCCGCCACCTCCTTCGCTAGCATCACTGCTTCGCATTGCGGAGGCGACGGCGTCCCATTCCTCTTCACCCCGGACCATGGCTTGCACCAGGGCCGGACGCGAGAGGTCGCCGCCGCCGATCGCCGCTACGAGAACACGGCGGGGCTCCACCCAAGCAGGGCACACCTCCACTGTGTGCTCCACCGTGTCCTCCTAATAGAAAACCCTGTGGACGCTACACAATTTAATTGATTGCATAAAAAAACATGTCGCAACGTGAATTTTTGTCTCAAGTGGTAAAAGTGCGAATCATCGTGACAACCTTATTGAAGAAACAAAGTTCTTTTTCTGCTGCACTTAGATATAGCTATTAGTCATAGCTTGGCTTACATTGGCAAAACGATATAGTGACATTTAATCCAACAGCTTTTAAAAGCTAAGTGTAGCTTTTAAAAGTTGTTTTTAGCTTTTAACATTTTCAATCGAACCTTAGTTGTTTGAAGCTGTTGGACCTAGTATATAAAACCCGCGGTGGATGAATAAATTAGGGTCAATTTAATCCTACTAATATTATAAACGCGAAAGTTTGTAAGTATGGACGTTTGTTACTCTTTCACGCAAAAACTACTGAACGAATTTGGATTAAAATTGGAACACAGATAGTTTATAGCCTATATTAACACATAAGATAGTTTTTATCCCGATTTTATCTTCTCGTGGGATAATTTTCGAGTTGTAGCGGGCGAAGCCGCTGGCAACAACTAGTGAAAAATAAAAAGGTGAATGCTTACCTAGTTTGATTAAAGCCAGCAGCGCCCTTCTGGGGACGCAGAGAACGAAGTGGTTGTCTCGATCCCTGCTCTATTAGTAGTCTTTCTTCCTGCAATTAGAAATAACAAATGATAACGCAACCATCTTCTAGGGTCGTGGGGCCCTAGTGCCCACAGCCTTTTAAGGAAATTTCTAAACGCATTGTTAGCGCTTCTTCTGACCCAAGGGCTGGCTTTTTCTTTGACCAGAGGCTTAAGTGTTGCCATACAACGCGGCATCGCTGCCAGTCTCTTGGGCACTTTACCTGCTGACAGCGTTGAGGAGGAGTTTTTCGATGCCCTTTTAATAGTTAGTTTTTTTTTAGGTTAGTTTAGTTTATATATTTAGTATACTGTGTACTGTGTGTATAGTTGTGTTTACTTTAATGATTAATAAGTATACAATAAAAAAAACATAATTAATTAGATCTAGCAAAACAAGTTTGTGGTTTGCGAGATGTAGTGAATCCCGAAAACACATAAGGCGGGTCCAACCGCCATGCACTATTTAGTCTTCTTCTTATCGTGTGGGCAGTAAGGTCTAACGACCCCATCACACACCCTAATGTAAGAGTTTCTAAACCACCTCAAAAGCCTCTGAGATGGTTTGACGACCGCCTTTTGACGGCCGGGACCACCAGCTTACACGTGCCTTCCGAAGCACAGAATCATCTTTTTATCAGACAATGAGGTGATTCAAGCCTGCAATGTCCTAACCAAACTGGAAACAACTTTACAAAGTATGCTTCCCGTGGGAATCGAACCCGTGACCACAGGGTCACAAGGCAAACGCCTAAACCACTCGACCACGGAGTTATTAGTATAGTGCATGACGGTTTACATACCTTTGTGGATAAAAACTACTTAATATCTTAAAGACAACAAAAAAAAACAACTCTACATAACAGCAACATTTCCCTTGTTAAAAATACTGAGGAAAATGACGTCAGGAAAGTTTTGAATATAAGTTGATGGCTATTATAAGAGTAGAAGAATACTAAAGAAACGATGAATGAACTGTGTGAAGGATGATATGGCTAGAAAAGAAGAATATGGAAGGACAAGACATTCTGCGCCGACCCTTAATAAATACTACTTCGGAATACTTCGGAGAGTGTGCGCAAAAGCTCCACGAGCTCATTCCACCATCTCCCTTCTTCCATCGAGAGACTAGGCGTACTGCAGGTTTTCACCCATACCTTGTCGATGTTCCACACATTCCTACGAAGCGTTTTGCTAAATCCTTCATTATTCGTACAGCCAAGGAGTGGAACACCCTGCCTGCGTCGGTCTTCCCGAGTTCATATAACCCCAATCTATTTAAGTTGCGACTAAATAGGCTTCTTCTGGGTAAGCTCGTTCCATCGTCACCCTTATCTGTGCCCTTAGGACAAGATTGAGGTCAAGAGTAAGCCCATTTAATATTTTTTTTTTAAATGAGAAAATGGCAAGAGAATAATGACAATGATAATAAAAGAACTAAGTAGATACAGATGCCAATACTACAGCTAGCGCTAGCTACTACAGTACGTCTTTCTTTTACTTATTATCAACTTTATCGAGATTGACTTGTATCCCGTCGGGGCTGCGGGTTGTTCGAAAGAGAAACCGCGGCCTCGACACAAAGGGCTAAGAAGGAACCTGGATAGTTCTTAGTCAGTAGAAGTCTTACACTCCCTACTGCTCTTCCCAGAGCGGTAGGAGTCATTTGTTGGTATCCCACAACAAAAGGTTGACTAATAGTAAAATTCTGACAGCTTTGGGTAGGTTAATGCTTCTGTACATCGTATCAATAGAAGACTATTTTATCTCAATCTATTAATAATCACGGAGTCACCTAATAACAACTAGTGTTGCCCAAAATCAGTCTTGGTCTTGCAGTCTTGGTCTTGTTCTTGCATTTTCGCAAGACCAAGACCAAGACCGACTTATTGTAGCAAGACCAAGACCAAGACTGAACCCTGCAAGATTTGAGCAAGAACAAGACTTAGCCTGCAAGACTCTTGCGTCTCGCAGTTTAGTCAAACTGAGATCTGGGCGTTATTATTTTCTTTCTATGTTTTGGCGAATTTGTGTACTACTGTATGGATGTTTGTATGTCTGAATAAATTGATTGATTGAATTAAATGAAATAGGTATTTTGTTTCGACGACGACAACAATTTTATTAGTTAGAATTATCAAGTCAAGACGATGTCTGACGATGATGAAAAATAATTATGTAAGTGATAATTATTTTAACCGCTAGCTGTTTGTGAATAGTTTAGGATAGACACTAAACACGCTCAGTAAATCATAATAGGTACCTACCTAAAGTCAGTAATTACTAGTACGAAATTGCATATTTTTTTGTAATTATTATGAAGTTAATTTAATTAATTTGGAGGTTTACTATGCCTATGTCAATTTAAACTGTCAATGTAAACATGTACCTACCCTGTTACGTTGTTCTTAGATCTAAACTGACGTGTTTAATAAATAGCAATAGGCTAATAGGTATTTGCAAGACTTGCGAGACTCTTGCTGCAAGACCAAGACCAAGACCAAGACTTGAGAGCGCAATACCAAGACCAAGACCAAGACCAGGTGTATTGACGCAAGACCAAGACCAAGACTGGCTAAGTCTCGTCTTGGTCTTGCATTTGGGCAACACTAATAACAACATTAAAGTCTTGATAAAACACCAAACGTTTTGTCGCCCGCCTGTAGCAAAAACATTTCTTAGAAACTTAATTATCAGATATGGAGAACAATTTAGTATTTCTTAAGTAACTATACTTATGTGATAAAACAAAATTTTGTCCCTACAAAACGTTTTTAAATATTTCAATTGATAGCTGTGATTTTTTCCGGAAAATTATTTGATAATGACATTGTAGAAGATAAGTGGGTTTTGTATAAATATTGCAGTGTGAAGGTAAAGGTCGAATTTGGGTGTTAGGTAAGCATTTGTTAAGGAAGAGGAAGTATATAATAATAAATTATAGTTTCTAAAGGAGGACTTGGGAAATTTAAGAAAAATTAAGAAATATAAAGGAGGACTTGGGCTGCGGAACTGTTCGAAAGAATAGCCGCGGCCTTTGAACACAAAGAGATAAGAAGAAACCCGGGTGGGTTTTAGTCTGACACTCCTATACCTTTCATTCCGGCGAGACCAGGAGGGGGTCATTTGATTTCCCACCCACTAAAAAAGAAAAGAAAGGAGCAGGAGGGTAACACATCCCCGGAATACCGGGGATGTGTTACTAACACAAATAAGAGATGTAGAACAACTCGACCTTTCGTCACGAAAGCCGCGAGCCGAGCGAGCGAAACGAGCAGTGCCGCAGTTCATCAAGTTAATTCCATCAAATGGGCGGGCTACACTGTATTAGTCTGGCATTTGGTCAAAACTGAACTAAACCTGATATGAACCAATGACACGGCCTAGGGTGAAGAGCACTTTGCCTAAGAAACGGATTCAGTCGAACTTTGTAAAGATCCAGATTATAATGATCGGGGAACGGAGAAGCCGGCAGTGAATTCCACAGACCAGACACTACTGAACACTTTATCGCACTAGATTTCTCTTAGATCCTTTCGTTGTCTCGCTTACGGTTCGCGGAAAAAATGTGGAAGCAAAGCGCTTTGTTCTGGTCTAATTTCAACCATAACGGTGATACTCTGCCAGATCTCTGCTCGTCCGATGATAGAATGGGCATGTGGGAATTAGATAGAGTAGTTCCAAAGTACACTCTCCGAAATGTAACCGATTCAAAACTGATAGGCGACTGTCACTTTGGGGCGACGTTCAAGGCTTTGGAGCTTCTGCCGAGGCAGCGGGTTGTTCGAAAAAGATACCGCAGTCCCGGAACACAAAGGGCTAAGAAAGTATATGGGTGGTTTTTAGTCAGTAGAAGTCTGACACTACCTTCCGCTCCGTCTGGAGCAGGAGGAGTGCATTTGATGATTTCCCACATAAAAACAAAAAAATAGCTTTGGAGCTTGGCTTTGACAAAAGATTCGTTATCAATGACTCTCTTGGCACGTCGCTCAATAGCTTTTATCGCTTTGCAGCTCCATATATTGATGGCACGGTTGGCGCAGTGGCTGAGCGATTGGACTGCTGCGCTGCGTGTCGCGGGTTCGATCCCCGCACGGAACAAATATTTGTATAGACTACATTTAGTTGTTCCGGGTCTGGGTATTTGTGTATGTGAGTTCCAATGTTTGTAAACGCACCCACGATACAGGAGAAATTCCTAGTGTGGGGCAACGTTTTTACGACTGGAAGCTGACTTTAGGTTCAGCTTCAAATGCATCTGAATACTAGTATACATGTAGCGAATGCCAATCTGACCTCCATAAGCTAGATAGTATTGAGTAACATGATACCCTTTGGTAAGACTGGTTGTCAGACTTGCGGGCCGCTGACTGACCGAGGCGTTATTCAGTAAGGATAAAGGGGAATACATTTGTATGGAAAACCGCACCACCGTGTTCCCTCTTAAGTCTATCTCTGAACATCTATGTGTACCTACTTAAGTATTTAATTAATGAAACCTACTTTTAAAGATACAATAGCAGTGTAACAACAGTAAGTCGTGGGTTCGAACCCCCGGCAGGTGCATTACTATGTGTAGGTAATTTATTTCATCACCACTGCTCTCAAAAACGGTGAAGGAAAACATAGTGAAAAAACAGGCATGTCCTTGAACCAAAAATTCGAAGACATGTGACATCTACCAATCCGTACTGGGCCCGCGTGGTGGATCATAGCCCATTCCCTCTCGAAAAGAGGAGGCCTGTGTCCCAGCAGTGGGAACATTAATAGGCTGATGATGATCACGAAAGAGACAGGTAATAATTAAATATTCATAGATAATACCTAAACACACACAGCCAACTGATTTTCATCTATGACAAATAAAAGTATCACTGTTCGATATCACGTACATCTATGACGAATTTAATGCAATATTATAATGGATTATTGTTATCAAAGTTATATATTATCTGTTAGTTAGTTAATATTTATTATTTATTGATAATATGAAGTTGACCGTGACCAAGAGGGTTTTTTGACTTTGAAATGCTTCAAAGTGTAATAACATGAAATTGTTTAGAGGTTATAGATATGACGTTAGGTATTGCATGATGTGATTTCATCAAATAAAATAAGGACAAGCTCAATCGTCCATGTAGTACCAGCAGGTGCAATGTAGATACTAATGTGGGGCAGTCTTAAGACTAAATTATAAACGGTCGCATACTCGTATAAACCGTATCTTCAGATAAAAATAGAACTTAGAAGTTCTATTTTTTCACAGCTTCAAGGGACTGTAGAATTGAGTATTTAATTTTTATTTCAACTCGATACCTCCGCGCGTTCCCTAGGGTCCGTGCTAGGGTCTTGACAGACCGACGCGACGCACTTAATGACAGCCGGACAACAAAGTGATCCTATAGGGGCACTGTTTTTTTTCTTTTGAGGTACGGAACTCTAAAAAACCCATTGTAGTCAAATTCAGATTCGAATAGTTGTGTTTTTTTTTATAAAACCTGTAATTCGTCAGAAAAACCATAAAAACCATTTGATCCACCTCTTTTTCCAAGATGGCGGTCGTGCTCAACCCCACAAACTTGTATTTAACTTTAAATTGATCCTAAACCTATCTAAAACATAAAATTGCGTCCTTTAACAAAATTTAACATTTCAATGGACTATTGTTTAGCATTATGAATGGTCACGTTTAACCAAAATCTACAAAAACGTGTCAGGTACTTGTCTTATCCATAAACTTTCCGGTTTACTGTTTATCATCACAATTCGTTGTTAGGATCTCCGCGAAAAGCAAAACCATGTCATACGACCCGTTACTTACGAACCTATCTGTCCATCACATTAAGACTTTCCAAAAGATAAAAGTAAACTGAATACATTAGTTAATAGAGGCGCATATATTATTCATAAATTTAATTAATAATGTATGTACTACTACTTAGGTGATAGGGATCTGATTGACAATCTGATTGATTTTATTGTCAAAAGTTTGAGTCATTGTTTTTTTATGCAAAGTCGTAGGTAACATAACATAACATTACACCGGTCCCTGAAAGGTTAAGCAGAGGCAGACGTAAGCGAAGGACAAGATTTTTCAAATGTATGTGTTTATTGTACTTAATGGATAATAATATAATATAATAATAATATTCCACAACTATCACACAACGCCATCTAGTCCCAAGCTAAGCAGAGCTTGTGTTATGGGTACTAGACAACTGATAAACATACGTATATATTTCTAAATACATACATATTATAGATAAATTACACCCAGACACAGAACAAATGATCGTGCTCATCACACAAACATTTGTCCTGGGTGGGAATCGAACCCACGACCTCCGGCATAGCTGTTAGGGTCACTAACCACTAGACCAACAGGCCAGTCATAAACTAGACGTTTACTAACTAAAAAAAATATGATTCTAATTAGTCCGTCTGTTAGATTATCGAAAAATATTGGATACGTATTTTTTGTTTTATCAAATCAATAAAAATTGACGAAGATAAAACGTGTCAAAGATTTGAGTGGGAGGTGGTGACGTCACTGCTCGCTAAGAAATGTCATACTAATGTCTTAGAATATGACGTTACACGAGTTTTCAAAGCACTGTATCGTCTTCATTGTTTGTTTACGAGAAAAAGAAAAAATATGTGTTCAATATTTTTTGGAAATCTATCTGACGGACTAATTAGTTTTTTTTTGTCCGATCCTCTATTTTATCACTTTCTTTCGGTGATGGAAAACATCGTGAGGAAACCAGCATGCCTGAGAGATATTTCTAAAAACCACCCATTATTCTTCTTAGCCCTTTGTGTCCGTGCCGCGGTATCTCTTTCGAACAACTCGCAGCCCCGACGGGGTACGCTTAGATCTTTTAAACTACGCAACGAATTTTTATGCAATTTTTGGGATTGAATAGAATGATTTTATGTAGTATACATTGCACCCGTTCGAAGCCGGGGCGGTTCGCTAGTAGATAATATTCTAATCTAGCAAAATTAAATCGTTGGCACCCAACATCATCATCATCAGCCTATAATGTTCCCACTGCAGGGACTCAGGCCTCCTCTCTAGGAGAGGGATGGGATTCGATCTATCACGCGGGCCCAGTGCGGATTGGTAGATGTCACATGTCTTCGAATTTGTTGGTTCTAAGACATGCCGGTTTCCTCACGATGTTTTCCTTCACTGTTGTGAGAGCAGTGGTGATGAAATAAATTACACAAAGTAATGCGCCTGACTGGGTTCGAACCCACGACTCACTGTTCGTAAGTCGGGGCCGCTACCACTGCACGCAGCATCAAAGACCCGAATTCCGACAGTTCCCTGTGTGCCTATTGGCCTTGTTCTGTTCTGTCTCCTGCTGATATGGAGGGAAGTGGAAATTATGTTTTTCCTACTCCTCCGCTATTCTTTTCTGATTAATTTCGTTGCGAGATCCAAGACAGTTGAATCGTTTCTCTGGGACTTCGTCGAGCTTCATTGTCTCGGCGCTTTTCTTGTGGTCGCCACTGTTGATTCTGGCGCACGGGAGTTACAGTGGTTTGGGAATAGTGTGGCGGGGTTATCATGAGAATCAAAAACAAAAAATAATTGAAAATCAGTGTAATGTACCTTCTGATACCATCTCGTAATCCAATTACTTTTAAATACTAGATGACTATATTGATAAGAATAAAAATCAAAATTTTATTCCCGTTATCTTTGTGATCTTAATCTGTAATTTTATTTATTCTACGAAGAAGTTTTTGGGTGAAAATACCTAATATTATAGTAGCTTTGAATAGAGGTGAAAATCGTGTGTAGATAACTGGTAATGGAGGTTCAGTGGGCTCTACAAGGTTAAGGGCAAAGGGGAAAACATGTGATGTCATATACAGTGAACTTAGTAATTGCTAAATTAGTATTTATATCGCGACATCGACCGCGCGTGTTTTGAAAAAATAATATTACTAGCTGTTGCCAGCGGCTTCACCCGCTACAACTCGAAAATTATCCCACGGGAAGATAAAATCGGGATAACAAGTATCCTATGTGTTAATCCAGGGTGTCCGGTAGCTCCATACCAAATTTTATTTCAACTCCAGCCCTTTAGACGTGAAGAAGTAACAAACATACAGACTCACACAGTCACACACTCACAAACTTTCGGCTTTATAATATTAGACCGCTTTCACATTAGGGCGTTAGCAGCGCGACAGTCGCGCGGCAGCAGCACATTCCTTTAAATTTTATAAGAATAGCCGTAACAACCCGTTGGTAATTGTTTAAAGTCGCGCGACTGCCGCGCTGCTAACGTCCTAATGTGAAAGCGGCCTTAGTGTGTTGATTGCAGCCGGTTACTCGGTAAAGATGGAGCTTTCTAAGGCTGCCTGTCCACTCAAGCGGAGCGAAGAAACGGAGAAATATTTATAACCAATAGGATTGCACGCTGGAACAGAGGGCAGAATTTATCCAATCCTATTGGTCAATATTTCCCTGTTTCTACGCTCCTCAGCCTCGCTCCACTTCAGTGGACACGCAGTCTTATGGTGAAAGAATTTTTAAAATCGGCCAAGTAGTTTTTGAGTTAAATCGTATAAAATTAGTTTACAATTAAAACCCGTAGAAGAAGAAAAAAAGGCGAAGGAAGTAAATATAGGCGTTTCGTATAATACGCATAAATTGCATGTGGCTTAGATGACAATGCAAAAAGAGATGTGTAGGGTAACGCGAATGGCTAATATAAGAAATAAGTACATAACAAGAAGTCTGAAAGTTATACTGGTGACAGAAAAGTAGTGTGGTTATTGGCTATCGTAGTAAGGGCATGTGATGCGGAAGAATGACGATAATTTAGTGAGGAAAATGTTGAGTATGAATGTATATATATATAGATGGCGATCGATAAGCGTAGAGGAATACCAAAGAGACGATGGATGGACTGTGTGAAGGATGATATGGTAAGAAAAGAGGTGTCTGATGAGATGACGCGTAGCATGGAAGAAGAAGACATGTAGCAAAACTTTTTTTTTTGGGAAGAGCCCGCCACACGATTTCCAAACCACTGTAACTCCTGTTAGCCAGAATCAACAGTGGCGACCACAAGAAAAGCGCCGAGACAATGAAGCTCGACGAAGTCCCAGAGAAGCGATTTAACTGTATTGGATCCCGCAACAAAATTAATCAGGAAATAATAGCGGAGGAGTAGGAAAAAACATAATTTCCACTTCCCTCCATATCAGCAGGAGACAGAACAGAACAAGGCCACAGCACACAGGGACGTATACAACTGGGATAAGCCCAGTTGCCTATCACCACGGATATTATTGTCATTAATATTACTGGGTTCTAAGTTGTGAGCTGTTATATTTGATTCCAATAGTAGGTATGACAAAATGCTTGAACGCACGGAAATTTGTTCTAGTTTCTACAAGGTCCGTATAGTAAATAACTCCGGATGTAACCTGTACACTATTTAACATAATATTACGTTCATTCTGCCAAAGACTACACTCTCATAAACTGTGATGTGCAGCAAAGCTCCCAAATAAATAGTTTAACAAAAACAAGTTGTACAATGATGATAATGATGTTTTAGTCTCATTTAATAGGGGGCGAGCCTATTGCCGTCAACCGGGCACAAATCCTAACTCTGTGGGGGTCGTTCGTCGTTTCGCACCACGAGCGGTTCGGACCGCGGTGTGAAACGCAGAAGAGCTCTGAAGAATGGGCTGTTTCGGACCGTGGTGTGAATCGACCATAGGAGAATTTGAATGGGTTTATTCGAACCGCAAATGAAACAAAAAGTTTTCTTAGTAATAATGCGTAAAGTACAGTCAGGCACAAAGGGTCGTTCGTCGTTTCGCACCACGAGCGGTTCGGACCGCGGTGTGAAACGCAGAAGAGCTCTGAAGAATGGGCTGTTTCGGACCGCGGTGTGAATCGACCATAGGAGAATTTGAATGGGTTTATTCGAACCGCGAATAACTGCTACTGAGAATTTGTATTTCTTAGAATAATCTCAACAAATGTCTGTTTTGTTTATTTCATTCAAAATCTAAAAGAAAAAAACTTCAATGCGGCGTTTTTATCAACATACCGAACAAAGCGCCATCCCTAAATCAATTAAAATAAACACAAATATCAATTAGAATACATTAAAATAAACTGATTATAAACAGTCGGCACTTTTGCGTAAAAAACTAATTTTCAACTATAAAGATCGATCAACTACGATATCGTATCTAAAAACGGTAAAAACATTAATTTTCTTGAGTGCTAATAAATTGATTACAATCAATTTCTAGCGATGAATATCTTTTGTTATAAAATGTTGTGTAAAATTATATTTTTTACGTGTATCAGTAGATGAAGAAGACTTATTGCATTGTGTGTCCGGATTCCAACGTACGGTAGAGTAATTAGAAGTCACGTGTATAGATCAAATGTAGATTTGAAGTACACAGGTTCTTTCCCTGATGGTGACAATTTTCTTTTTGGTAGATAAGAAATAATAAATGTTATCAAAATGTTGTAACTAATCTTTTCTAAGCTCCTCATAATTATTCATATTTTGGCGGCGCGAGTGTGCGACTGGATCAAATAAAAAGAAGAAAAAAAATACACAAACAAATTGCTGGTTTGGGGCGCCATATCGTGTAGTTCGATTTTTTTTCTACCAATACCATCAAGTAAAAAAAGTTATTTATATGTTTTAAAGTACTTATTTTAATTAAAAATGTCAAATTGTGTTGAAAAAAGAAAAAGTGATAAATCGTTTGCAAAATCTTTCTCGTTAATACAAGTAACTAAAAAGCTGAAAATAAAAAAGTAGTTGCAAAAAAAATAAACCTGACATAAAAATGGGAGCCTCAAATTGGCTGTTTTTTTTTAAATTTTTGTTACCTCATCATAACATAACTCGGAATTTTATAAACCGATTCGAAAAAATCTTTGTTCACGTAAAACGATAACAAATAAAATACTTATATTGTCCGGTCTCCTCTTAGGTCGGTGGCAAGAATGTCAATGAAACAAACAACGTCAGCGATTCCAAAGCAAAGTAACTTTTAACTGTTTTAATGTTATTTTGTTTAAACAATTATTAATTATTTCATTTTCAGTTTCGGTTTCAGTCTGTTTTTTCTTCTACTTATCGTGTGGGCAACTGGGCAGTAAGGTCTAGCGACCCCACACACCCTAATGTCAGAGTTTCTAAACCGACTTTTTGTACTAGATTACGTGGCCTCGGCGCAAGGGCAAAGAAGGAACATGGGTTCGGTTTTTAGTCAGTAGAAGTCTGACACTCCCCTTCGCTCTGCCCAAGAGCGGGGGGGGTCATTCGATGATTTCCCACCCACCAAAAAAAAAAAAAAAAAAAAAAAGGGCCTCTGACATCCCCGTCGGGGCTGTGGATTATCGAAAGGATAACGCGGCTCCGACACAAGGGCGAAGAAGGAACATGGGTTTTGTTTTTAGTCAGTAGAAGTCTGACACTCCCCTTCGCTCTGCCTAAGAGCGGGGGGTTATTCGATGATTTTCCACCCACCAAAAAAAAAAAAAAGGGCCTTTGACATGGTTTGATGACCGCCATTTGACGGCCGGGACCACCGGCTTATACGTGCCTTCCGAAGCACGGAATCAACTTTTTATCAGACAATCAGGACCTCATGCTTAGCTGTCGCGATTTCAACCAATAGAACAACGAGGCAGTTCATGCAAAAATAAGAAGAAATTCTCATGAAAAGCCCACAAAAATACGGTCCAACAATCCCCTTTCAATTGCAAAACAACGTAGCAGTGACGTAGCAATACAGTTTCGTCACTGCTACGATTCGTAGCGTCATTGCTACGAAGGTGCTACGAGCTTTCAATGTAGGGTCATTGCTACGTATATTAAATCTTCGTAGCGTTTCAGCTACGCAGCCTCTATACTATTACTTTCCGCGCTAAACGTCTCATTTGAAAGTGAACTTAATTCACGTGTATGTTAATATATGGGAAGCAATTAATTGCTTTAGCAATTTTATTTTGTGAGCCAAAAAAAAAAGATTAAATAATTTGGTCGGCATACAAAAATTTTGTTTGCAATTAAATAAATCAGGCAGCAATCCTTGTTCCGCAAATAATTTTGGTAATATTCAAAAATTAAATCATTCTCGAAAATCGACATTTTAGCGCGGGCGAAGCCGCTGGCAAAAGCTAGTCTCTGTTTCAGACACCTCCTTTCTTACCATATCATTCTTAACACAGTCCATCTATCGTTTATTTGGTCTTCCTCCACTCTTATTTATTTAGTTTATTTATAGTCTTAGTTTAACAATCTTACATTCATCATTCTCCTCCCCTTATCACAATTTATTTGAGGTCGGCGCAACATGTCTTCTTCTTCCATACTTCCCTATTTCTCGTCATCTCAGCAGTCACCTCCTTTCTAGACATATCATCCTTCACACAGTCCATCCATCGTTTCTTTAGCCTTCCTCTCCTTTTATAGCCATCTACATTCATACTCAACATTTTCCTCACAACATTTCCTTCATTCCTTCGCATCACATGTTCATACCACGACAATCGATTACCAATCAACTTTTCATTCACCGGCGCTACTTTCAGACTTCCTCTTATGTACTCATTCCTTATTTTATCCATTCGCGTCACACCACACATCCCTCTTTAACAATCTTACATTAAGTTTCACTATTTACAATTAATTTGACACCGGCAACTTAAGATTGTCTTGCTTTCCAGCAAAGGCCTCCCATAGAGCTTTCCACTGGATTCGGTTATGTGCTTGTCTCATCCACAAGTAGTCTGCACGTAAGTTGAAACAAAATGGCGGTCGTCCGCATAGGTAAAATGACAAAAATAGAGTGAGATTCGAACGAAAATGTGCAACTGAGCATTCAAGATCATAATTCAACTTACGGGATGCAATCTGTAATACATTATCGGGTCTCAGTCGACTTATTGTCATAATTGTAGCTCAATACTCAATACTCAAAACTTCGCGAACGACCGCCATTTTGTTTCAACTTACGTGCCGACTGCTATACCCGCCGTTTCTTATAACGTCATCCTCTCATCTAAGACTGTCTTCCTTTTCTTCTTTTGTGTTGTCGTGTCTTATTCAGTCGACTCTTATTACTTGTACCTACTTGTAGTGCATTATACGTCAGCACCCTGTATAAGACAGTCGTCAGTAAGTCTACCATATCTCAGTTTACGTCTGTTATCTCTCCATAATACCTTAGTCTTATGCAGTGATTACATTTTTGAGTACAGTCAGGAGAATTTTGTTCAATGCATTTTGTGCTACTCTGAGCAAACTTCTTTAAATATTGAAGGCAGACATCATAATTCTCATATTCCTGGTTCTATACTACTAGGAGTTGGCACAACACATCCATCTTTTCTTTGACCTACCTAGCCTCCACATAGCCTTTTTCCCAGCTTTGGCCATCTTTAATATTTCAATAAAACATGGTTATCACGAATTTTACGACTACACGTTGCTGACTGTACCCTATTATAAAATAATGCTTTATAAAACAAATCTAATCGTCTATCTTTATAATCTCATTTTCTCAGAAACTTTAATAAATACTCTTTGTTTATTACTGGTCGGTTTTTCAAACAAAGGATTATTTCTGACGAACATAACTTGGCCCATCACAGTGGCGCTGTTCATTAACAAAAACGTCAGATTCAATACATTTTAGGTTAGTTCCATTTTTCGCCACGGGTCAAGTTAGGTTGGGGGTTCTGTATCTAATATATAGGTATTTTAAAAGTATTGGACTGTGATTTTTGGGGATTTTGTGGGCAATAATCCTGTAAGAAGGTGATAATAATCATTAATATTGATTTAAGCCCTACCCATATTGTTGCATCACATTTGTTAATAAATAGGTAGTTAAGGATTGAATGATAAAACTGGAGAAAACTAGGTGTAAACGGGACCTTTAACTAAGGCGTCAACCAAGTATTATCAATATCAAACTGCGCAAGAAATATTGCAGTAAACAATAGGACTCTACTCTCAATGTCACGCACTCAATTTAATCATCATCATCATCAGCCTATAATGTTCCCACTGCAGGGACTCAGGCCTCCTCTCTAGGAGAGGGATGGGCTATAATCTACCACGCGGGCCCAGTGCGGGTTGGTAGATGTCACATATCTTCGAATTTTTTGGTTCAAAGACATGCCGGTTTCCTCACGATGTTTTCCTTCACCGTTTTGAGGACAGTGGTGATGAAATAAATTACACAAAGTAATGTGCCTGGCGGGGTTCGAACCCACGACTCCACTGTTCGTAAGTCGGGGCCACCACCACTGGGCCACCAATCAACAATTAGCCCAATTTAATATTTGGCTCTCTTTAATATGTGGCGAGAACCCGGCTCCGGGTTGGTATAATCCAGTTTAGGTGTGCCTAATTTCATCCAAATAAGGTCAGCAGTTTTTGTGTGAAAGAATAACAAACCTTCTGACATTATATACATTTAATGTTACAATAACATGTGGATGTGTGTGTGTCTTAAGTTGTAATTTGTGAGTATTATAAACTGTTCACAATGTTATTGTTAAATATATGATAAACTAGCTGACCCGCGCAACTTCGTCTGCGTCACATAAATATAGCTATAACCTTTCTCGATATATCGGCTATCCGACATTAATTAAGCTAAATCGTAACGAACAAAAAATCTTATCTTTCCTCTTTATTACAATAGTTTAGATGGTTTAGATTAGCTTAGATTATATTAAAGTGTGAATTACTATAAAATCTATCTCTTACTGTTAAATATACTATAACACTCTGTACTTGTAAACATTATGATTCAGTGAATATTTTGAATTTGAATTTCCCGGAGGCCAGCCAGAATCCCCCGTACCTACATTATTTGCAACGCAACCCGCGTAATTATTTTTCCGCGCGGGTATTTTTACATTGCGATATCTTCTAAGATATTTGTTTAAACTGTATAGAGTAAAGAGCACAAATATTCTATATTAAATTTCCGTTCTAACGAACACATTTATTTAGATATATATTAATACCATATTGGTTAAATAAGCTTCGCAAAAAATAATTCTTTTTTACCTAACATTTTAATAATAAAAAATGGTTACAGTGAGTCAATCTTAAAAGATAGACAGATGCTGTCGCGGACTTTTTTTTAGAACTTTTAAAGACGAATAATTACTTCATACATGATATTCTCGTAACTTAAACCGTTTTCGCAGCGCACGCAACGGAAGCTCTCAGAAAGGAATTTTCTTTTCCCGTTTTTGCAACATTTCTCATTTATGCTCCGCTCCTATTGGTAGTAGCGTGATGTTATATAGCCTATAACCTTCCTCGATAAATGAACTATCCAACACAAAAAGAATTTTTCAAATCCAACCAGTAGTTCCAGAGTTTATCGCGTTCAAACAAACAAACAAACAAACAAACAAACAAACAAACTCTTCAGCTTTATAATATTAGTATAGATTAGTATAGATTATATTTTTATAATTATTAACATAAGAACATCCTGTACAACAAAGAGATTTCGCTCCGCGATTTGTCGATTACTCCGTAATTAGATAACGATCAAAATTATAGTGTAGTAGCTAATCGAATTAGTCGGATGACAAACTCCATAATTATCAATTAGTTTTTAATTAATTAAGTAGTGATAGAAACAAGTGTTTGTAGTTTATAATGTATGCCGACAGTTCTGAGCGTAGGTACAATCATCTGCCTTTTTTTTGTAGGTTGGAAATCATCAAATTACTCCCCCCGCTCTGGGCAGAGCGGGAGGGAGTGTCAGACTTCTACTGGCTAAAAACCACCCATGTTCCTTCTTAGCCCTTTGTGTCGAGGCCGCGGTATCTCTTTCGAACAACCCGCAGCCCCGACGGGTAATCTATCCTCCTCGAGGCAAATAAATCACATTCCGGTGTCGATGCCAGCAGAGACAATATTATGTTGGACTTGACTTCTATTCTAAATTGATGCAGCTAAATTCCAGAATTTTACGGTCATTCTCCGATTCGATGTCCCTACCTAATTACCGTAACCTTTTAAGCTATTGCATAGCTTCTATCGCGGGCCTAATTGATTGTGGAGAGCGAATCCAGAAATTCCGTAACGAAAATATTGTGATCAACCAGGTTGCTATGGTTACGGAAAATAACAAGGTTGTCAACTGAGGTTGTCAAATTAAATAATTGATAAAAAATGATATGCAATCATATGCAATAGCTTTACCGCGGCAGTCTCCGAGTGCCACACGTTTTTTTTTTAATTTTCACTAATTTGACTTAAACACAATAAAATGTGAAATAATTCTTTTATATTTTAATGCGTCTAAGTCAAATTAGTGAAAACACATTTAAAGATGAAAGAATTATTAACTATATGAAAATAAAAAGGGTTACGGTAATTAGGCAATCGGAGAATGGCCGTTTACATGGGAGCGACTGACTCTCTATATCTGATACTCTCTACCAAGTTACTGAGTAATACCAAAAATACGAAAGTTTGTAAGGAGTATGGATGGATGTTTGTTACTCTTTCACGCAAAAACTACTGAACGGATGTGGATAAAATTCAGAACACAGATAGTTTATAACCTGGATGAACACACAGGATACTTATTATCCCGGTAGTATGATCCCGTGGGACAATTATCGAACTCCACGTGGGCGAAGCCGCTGGCACAAGCTAGTACGATATGGATCTCTTTCATTAACGTATGTCGTAAAACATTAATACTAAAGATTTAAAAAATCCTATTTCATAATGTTTATACGTAGTGATACTTATTGATTCTGTGTAGCCCTTCGGCGTTTAGGTTCTTGCGCGATATTATATGTATTCTACTAGCTTTTGCCAGCGGCTTCGCCCGCGTGAAAATGTCGATTTTCCATACAAACTTTCATCCCCTATTTAACTCCCTTAGGGGTTGAATTTCGAAAAAATCTTCCTTATTTCTTGTCTACATTATAAAAGGAACCTCTGTGCAAAATTTCAGATTTCTAGGTCCAAGGGTTTGGGCTGGGCGTTGATGAGTCAGTCAGTCAGTCAGGACTTCTCTTTTTATAATAGATAGAAGACTAGCTTTTGCCAGCGGCTTCGCCCGCGTGAAAATGACGATTTTTCATACAAACTTTCATTCCCTATTTAACTCCCGTAGGGGTTGAATTTCGAAAAATCCTTCCTTATTCCTTGTCTACATTATAAAGGGAACCTCTGTGCAAAATTTCAGCTTTCTAGGTCCAAGGGTTTGGGCTGGGCGTTGATGAGTCAGTCAGTCAGTCAGTCAGTCAGTCAGTCAGGACTTCTCTCTTTATTTATATAGATTTGTCCTCCAACCAGGACTCATCATTTTCCTTTCCTAGTCCCATGTTACTTGGGGTCGACGCAACACGTCTTTTTCACACACAGACAGAGACATGACAGAGACATGACATGATATGTTTTTATGGTTTTTCGAGGAATATTAAATAATCCGCAAATATTAGAATCGTTGGGATTACTCGTTCCAGACAGGAGGCTACGGTTGGGACCGAGGGCGGGGCTGTTTAGAGTTCCGGCAACGCGTACCAACTTATTAAAGTTTGCGCCTGTGATTCGTGCAATGAGAATACTGAATAGTGTGTCTCGGCGTTTGGACATATTTTCTTGTTCCTTGGCGGAATTCCAGAGGGAGACACTAAGTATGTTGTCCACTGTATAACTGTGTTATTTGGGACTGTAATTAATGACTACTTTTGTTAACTTGGGTCTTACCTGTCACAGCAAATGTATGTGTAAATAAATAAATAAATAAATAATAAATAAATGAGAGAGTTTGACAGAGTAGAAACTCTGTCAACCATCACACTATCATTAACCCCTTTTTACCCGACTACGGCGAAGCCAAAAGGAAGGGTACGTAATTATTTTTTTATTTCATATCTTTCCTCATACAATCTATGAAGTAACCTAGAACTGATAATGTAATGGAAACTATTCATTTGTTTTGGATTAGACAAAGTAGTCAAATATCGAATGTAATACTAGCACTTCACCTGCAAATTCGCCTGCAAAAATAGGGGATCGGACTGGGTCAAAATAATATGATTCTGTTTAGTCCGTAAGTTAGATTATCGAAAAATATTGAATACGTGTTTTTTGTTTTATCAAATCAATAAAAAATGACGAAGATAAAACGCGTCAAAGATCTTGGAGTGGGGCTTGAAACGTCACTTGTGTCGTCAAAATGTACTAGGTATAATATGACGTCACACGAGTTTTCGAAGCACTGTATCGTCTTCATTTTAAGTTTACGTGAAAAAAGAAAAAATACGTGTCCAATAATTTTTGGAAATCTATCTGGCGGACTAATTAGTTTTTTTTTGTCCGATCCCCTATTGTGATACTTAGCTCAGCTAATACTCATGATATAAATATAATTTATAGCCTATAGCACCCACGAGTAATGTATCTTTCTATTAGTGAAATTGTTTCTTTTATTGCACACATAAAATAACAAATGTAAACAAAAATTACAATTATAAAGCTTATGTACAAAGGCGAGCTTAAGGCGCTGACAAGAGCCAAATAGGCTTGTATTGAACAATTTTTTAGCCAAATCTATACAGTTTGACACGGCGGAAAAAATATATGTTAATCTTGAACATATTTCTGATAATTTCGTTGTATTCAAAACGCGTTTTTGAAAAGTTTTCTCGATACAAAAAAATGGTAAACTAACCTCTTATAATGATCTTCCAACAAAAATATCTGTATTATTGATCAACGTACGTTGGTAAAATTTATAACAATAACGTATCATATTTAAATACAAAATTTCGTTGTTTTTAATTTTTGATTATGTAATAAATTATTTATAAGTAATTAATCATTATATGGTTTATATGAAGTTCGAGCGTTGCGTCATCGCGCTCTCTTTGTGTAATTCTGCGGCAATAAATATTTTTTTTTTCTTTCTTTCTTTCTTTCTTTCTTTCTTCTTTCTTTCTTACGTATGCAATCCGACAGTGAGCGCTTAGGCGCGGTGCTAGACGGACGTATGTCACTTTGCGCCCCACTGACAGCTATCCGTTCATCTATAAAGTATTATTGACCGCGTCACAATGTTAGTCCAGGATCCACGGTACATTTTTTCACTTGATTACTATCAAGCTAATTTTCCGTGAGCAGCTGCATTTTGATGAGACGCCAACATTACCCTATACGAAAACTCTCGATTGTGGTAGGTAATAGGGACAGCAGGGATAAAATATATATTGATTATAAATATATTGATTATAAATATATTTATTTGATGATTTTCAAAAATCTATTAAGTACTAACAATTTTTTTTTGTTAAATCTGATGATCATTATCTAAATCTAAATCCAACATGTATTGATACCGAGCTCATCAAAAATTATTACAAACCAGCTGTTTTTTAGGGGTCCGTAGCCGAATGGCAAAAAATGGAACCCTTATAGATTCGTCATGTCTGTTTGCCCGTCTGTCCACCCGTATGCCACAGCCACTTCATTCGGAAACTATTGAGACTACACAGTTGAAACTCGGTAGGTAGATGTATTCTGTGAACTGCTTTACGATTTTTATACAAAAATAAAAAAAAGGATTTATACAAAAATAAAAAAAAGGATTTATGGGGTCATAAATGGAACTGAAACTATATTTTTTTTCAACAAACCTATACCTACGCGTGGGGTGTCTATAGACATAGACAGGTCTTTAAAAATGACATTGAGGTTCCACAAACAATTTTTTCTCAAAGCCAATCGTTTGAAAGACAGACACTTCAAAATTGGTAAAATGGCGACCGGCCTCGCGGTCGCTTGCCTTCGATATTGCCAACAATGACCAGCTTTTCAAGGCTGCTATCTCCTCTTTGCATTATGTGGCCGAAATAAGACAAAATACGCTGTAGGCAAACTGTTGACAATCGAGTCTTGATATCGAGTTGGTAAAGAATAGACACATTTCTGCGTTTGGCCGTCCATGGAATTCGGAGAATCCGCCTAAAACACCACATTTCGAATGCATCTATCCTCTGTCTTACTCTTGTTTGGATTGTTGTGAGAGTGTTGTGAGGAAAATCAGGAAAACTAGTGGTCTGACCAAACGGGCCTTCGTTTTAAAACTTACACCACGTTTTTCCCAGATGTTCTGGGGGCGTAATATAGCATCTTTAGCCATAGCTATCCGCCGTTTTATTTCTGGGACGCAGCTACCTTCATTACTTATATTGGAGCCCAGTTAATCGAAGCTGTCCACAGTATAGATGTCTTAGATGTTATAGGCGCCCGATAGCTTTCCCGCACGATCTACCACCATAAGCTTGGTTTTCTGCCTATTTATTGCAAACCTTACTTTGCCACTTTCTACTTCCAATCTGTGCAGTATCTCTTTCATGTTGCTAAAAGTTGTAGCAAGGAGAACGGTGTCGTCAGTGTACCTCAGATTGGAAATCCACTTTCCACCAACAGTAAACCCCTTGTCCCAGCCCTCAAGAGTCTTGAATGATATTACTCTTCATACACATTGAAGAGCAGAGGTGAGAGGATGCATTCCTGCCTAACGCATTTGAGCAGTCGGTGTCGATTTTGACGAAAGAGCGGTTGTTGATGTAGAGGCATCGGACTAGGTCAGTAAGATGTTGAGGCGTTCCCATTGCCTTTAAGAACCCCCCACAGCTTGCCCCACTCCACGCAATCAAATGCTTTGGTATAATGTATGAAACATATCAATACAGGGCTGTTAAATTCCCGGCTTTTCTCTATAATTTGGCGAACGTTCAGAATTTGTTCCCGCGTGCCTTTGCCTTTAACAAAACCTGCTTGCTCTTCTGGAATTTGTGGCTCCAGAAAGTGTATTAGCCTGTTGTTTATGATGTACAGGAGTATTGATGGTGCGTGGAGTAAGTGCCAAACACTTATTATAATTTTAGGAATTTTGTAGGTAACTTGTAAAGAGTGGGTTTAATAGAAAATATCCAATCCCCAAAACCCAGTTAGTAATCATTTTTAATGACTTCGTTATCGATACATATTGGAAGGAAGGAAGGGGACTCTTTGATCAAACCATACCTACATTTTGTAGGACAAATATTTTTTCAAATAATTTAGATAATTATCATCAGATTTATCAAAAAAAAAACCCAGCTGATGATTCTCAAAAGTGTTTGTACTAACACTTTTGAGAATCATCAAACCAACATATTTTATCCCTGCTACCCCTATTACTTACCACAATCGAGAATTCGAGAGTTTTCGTGCAGGAAATTCTTAGGCGTCTCGCCGTCTCATCAAAATTAGCTTGATAGTAATCAAGTGCAAAAATGGACCGCGGATCCTGGACTATTTGTTTCTTACTTGGTAGTATGGCGCTAGGGTATCGGAAAAATTGTGGGCGTGACCAAAAATACTGAAACATCAGAAGTCAATAGCTATTGTCATCGTCTTAACCCAGAATTGGGTTTTCTTACAGCAAACCTAATTTCGCTAGCGAGATTTGCAAAAGAGGAGGAACACTTAATGTATGTGCATAACAATGTTACTTAAATTAAATAGACTTATAAACTAAACTACATACATACATTAACATATACGTAATACATATAGTATATATATATATATACATACCTATAAAATCCTATTTAGACATACATACATATTGGTCATGTCAGGAAATGTTCCTTTACTACCTTCTTGAACACCTCTAACGAAGGGCTATCCCGCAAGGAGTGTGGAAGTGAATTCCAAAGGCGCACCGCACGAACAGTGAATGATCCATCATACCGACTTGAGGAGTGAGGAGGGAAACGAAGGAGAAGAGATGATGATGAGCGACAAGGTTTACCTCTGGGAACAAGATACTCAAAGCGTTCCCGAAGATAGGAAGGAGCTTTAGGATTGTGAAGAATGGAAAAGAGAAAAGAAAGAATGTGACAATCTCGACGCTGCCGAATAGGTAGCCACTTCAGTTGCTTCCGAAACTCCGACACGTGGTCGTACTTACGAAGCCCGAAAATGAAGCGGATACACAAATTCTGCAGACGTTCGAGCTTATTAAGAAGTTCCTCAGTCGCATCAAGAAAACAGACATCAGCATAGTCTAGAAGTGGTAGAAGGAGAGACTGAGCAAGAGTAATTTTAGTTTCAAATGGCAGGAACTTCTGAAGACGCTTAAGAGACCGATACGACCAAAACATCCTCCTGCTTACTTCAGCAATGTGACCATGCCAGGATAGGTTGCAGTCCAAGAATACACCTAAGTCCTTAACTTTCTTGGAGTAGGCTATAGCGATACCATCGTACACAACAGGAGGGAGGGACTGATGATTCAGTAAATTGACGAAGTATCTGCCACCAATAATGAGAGCTTGTGATTTTGTTGGGTTAACTAACAGCCCAAAACTTTTAGCCCACTGTCTTATGTTTTGAAGATCATTATTGATGGCATCGATAGCTCCAGGAAGCTCTTCAAGTTTAAAATGTCGATAAAGTTGCAGGTCGTCTGCATAGAGATGATAATAAAAAACAATTTTATTTCTTTAAAATATTAGTAAGACTAGCTGTGCATAGCAACCTTCGTTCGCATTTTTTTACACGGAACCGTAATTCTTATCTAGCTTCTATATAAATAATAAAAAAAATAAGTTCAAAAATCTAAAACCCGACTACTAACAAAATCGCGGTCTTAAAAGTAGAAAACAAGAAAATAAGTCTTGTCTGATATTCTTCGTAGTCGCATGCCACTGATACCTGATGCTCCTTCATGGCGTTCTCATTGATACAAAAGTCAGCTGCTAATTGCCATTAGCAAGGTGGTGGCATGCGACTACGAAGAATATCAGACAAGACTTATTTAATTTTTCTTGTTTTCTACTTTTAAGACCGCGATTTTGTTAGTAGTCGGGTTTTAGGTTTTTGAACTTATTTTTTTTATTTGAATTTTATTTTTGTGTGTACTTAAACTATAATATAATACATATTTGTAATGTGCTGCTGACTGCCAAAATCCAAATCCCTTCCTTTTGGCTTCGCCGTAGTCGGGTAAAAAGAGAAGTCCTGACTGACTGACTGACTCATCAACGCCCAGCCCAAACCTAGAAAGCTGAAATTTTGCACAGAGATTCCCTTTAGATAAGGAATAAGGAAGGATTTTTTGAAATTCAACCCCTAAGGGAGTTAAATATAGGGGATGAAAGTTTGTATGGAAAAACGTCATTTTCACGCGGGCAAAGCCGCTGGCAAGTAGCTCTTGCCAGCGGCGTTCTAAAATAACAGTAGGCTTAGTTACTCCCTAAATTCAACTATCGGCATATAAAGTCCTGTCTAGATCAGTCCTGCCGTTTCGGAGATTAGCCGGAACAAACAGAAACGCAGATAAAACTTGAATAAAATGTGTAAATATATAACCCCAATTATAGTACACATGAGAGCAGTGGTGGCCCAGTGGTGGCGGACCCGACTTACAAACAGTGAGTCGTGGGTTTCAACCCAATCAGGCGCATTACTTTGTGTAATTTATTTCATCACCACTGCTCTCAAAACGGTGAAGGAAAACATCGTGAGGAAACCGGCATGTCTTAGAACCAAAATATTCGAAGACATGTGACATCTACCAACTTGCACTGGGCCCGCGTGGTAGATTATAGCCCATCCCTCTCCTAGAGAGGAGGCCTGAGTCCCTGCAGTGGGAACATTATAGGCTGATGATGATAGTACACATACACATTTCGTCAATTATGTTCAAATGTAGTAAAGGGCGAGTCTATTTCCATGAACCGGACAATTCCTGAAGGAAAAACCCTCTAACAATAATTGAGTTTCCAAAGAAAAAACTCATAAAAAAGATAGGAAAGATAAAATATAAGATATGAACGAGATCCGGATCTTTACAGTATGAAACATTATTTTTTAATAAGTGATTGTAAAAATTGATTACGTGTTCTTATCATTATTATCACAGTAATCAGTAATTAGTCATAGTGTGTGTACTACGAGTTGAAAACTACTTAAAATACGATTATGACGAAACCGATATTAAATTACTAGAAGAAGTGTAAAGGACAAGCTGTTGCCTGCAACTACATATATGGCAAGATACGATGAGATGACGAGTAGAGAAGTATGGATGACGAAAAAATGATGCGCTGACCCCAAATGAATTGGGATTTAAAAGAAAGAGAATGATGGTGCTATTAATTTTTTATCCAGGTATTTGTCTTTCAAGCGTCAGAAAAAGAAATACCCTGAAGAATGTATTATGATGATGCAAAGTAATAAACATTTAACATTGGATACAAGAGCGCAAGAGAGCAGCGGTGGCCCAGTGGTGGCGGCCCCGACTTACGAACGGTCGTGGGTTCGAACCCAGGCAGGCACATTACTTTGTGTAAGTTATTTCATCACCGCTGCTCTCAAAACGGTGAAGGAAAACTTCGTGAGGAAACCGGCATGTCTTAGAACCAAAAAATTCGAAGACATGTGACATCTACCAATCCACTCTGGGCCCGCGTGGTAGGTTATAGCCCATTCCCTCTCAAAGAGAGCAGGCCTGTGTCCCAGCAGTGGGAACATTAATAGGCTGTTGATGATTGATGATTGGACACAAATCTATGCGTAATGCATTATACCTCAATGGCGTAATGTTGATAATGACACCGTCGAAAGTTAAAAAAGTATTCAGTGACGCTCACACTATCAATCAAATGAAAAAAAAAACTGATAAAATTGAGGAAAACCTGTTTAATATATTTGTAATTTTATTTAGACACGATGTAGTCGCATAATTATGATTAATTAATTATTTTTACAACTAGATTTTAATCAGAAGACAATCAATTGAAATCTTCACGGTTTGATCTGAGAAATATTTTTTTGGCTTGTAATTTGATAGTATCTGTTTTCCTCCTTGCAATTTTTTTTATCTGTATTTACCTATAAAATGCAGTGGTTTGTAGGTTTGTCTGTTATTGTGATTTTAATACTTATTGTAAGATTTCGTGCTTTTGTGAAACAAGAAAAACATTTCCATTTTTTGGGTAATTATATATGCTTATTTAAATAAGAAGAAACAATTAGTGTGCAAATCTATACATCAATATCTATAAAAATAATAAAAAAATGTAAATTATGGTTTTTGTATGAAAATAACAGTTTTTTACTGAATGCATTTGCAAGTATATTCTTAGACGGTACTTTTCTGTCTGTCTGTAAACCTGATTAGGTCCAGCCATTTATAATTACAAGTTCCATCAAAATACTATTTTAACGGGACTTTTACTGGCAGAATAGACAAGCTCCGCTTTTTGGAAGTCGGTTAAAAAAGAAGTTATCTTTGGCAGAAAATAAGTAAGGTCATTGCACCATCCCGTCGGGGCTGTGGATTATTGAAAGAATAACGCGGCTCCGACACAAGGGCGAAGAAGAAACATGGGTTTGGTTTTTAGTCAGTAGAAGTCTGAC
The DNA here is from genome assembly GCA_949316265.1 of Diarsia mendica. Taxonomy (NCBI): domain Eukaryota; kingdom Metazoa; phylum Arthropoda; class Insecta; order Lepidoptera; family Noctuidae; genus Diarsia; species Diarsia mendica. The sequence continues at coordinate 11,942,471 of OX438915.1, read as the reverse complement.
ACTCCCCTTCGCTCTGCCCAAGAGCGGGGGGGGGTTCTTCGATGATTTTCCACCCACCAAAAAAAAAAGAAGGTCATTGCACCATAACTGACAGTAAACAGAAAAAAAGAAAACAAAAATAAAAGCGCATTAAGTAGGGAGGACCTACAAAAATGGCATGCACACCAAAGACAATCACTGATTACTTAATTATTAATTGATTAATTAGTATTAATGCAGACAAAATAAAATGTATGTTGACCTCAAAGATTAAGAAGCCTTATCCCTGATACTGGCTGTTGCCGGAAACAAGGAAACTTTGATTAAATGTGTAAGTATTGTAACATCACGCATGTAATGCCAGAAGGCCTAGAGACAGGACCAGAGCTGTACCTAACAAGTACCACCACAATAGGTGTACCACCAACTCGCACTGGGCCCGCGCGATGGATTATAGCCCATCCCTCTCTCCTAGAGAGGAGGCCTGAGTCCCTGCAGCGGGAACATTATAGGCTCATGATGATGTACCAAACAAGTAAATCTACATTTCGTCAGTTATGTTTAAGCTAGCAAGTCCTTCGACTTAAGGTACTTTTTGGCTTGTCGTCTGGAGTGAATCTATTGCTATCAACCGGACACAAATCTAGACTCCGTGGCTGCTACTGACTAATTCCTGATGGGAAAACTAAAAAAAAACACTTTTGTCCGGCCCGGGCATCGGACCCGGGACTTCATGCTCAGCAGTCGCACTTGCGACCACTCGTCCAACGAGGCACTCATCCGACGAGTCAGTTGATGTGAAAGTTCGAAGAAACCAGTCTTGCTAAGGTGTACCGTATTACCTAGTACTAACTGGATTGTGGAGGTCAGATAGGCAGTCGCTCCATGTAAAATACTGGTATTCAACTGCATCCGGTTAGACTGGAAGTCGACCCCAACATAGTTGGGAAAAGGCAGGCGGGCGATGATTTATACAAGCACAGAAAGTGTGACTTTACATAACGTACATTATGTTATTGTAATCTAAAAAGACGTGTTTTCTATACAAAAAGATTAGGTTCACATTTGTCCACTCTCGTACCTGCTATTAAGTTCAAGGTGTACTCCAATTATACAAGGTTTCCGTATCGATTGCACGGATTATATAATTTTTATAAAATTATATACGGAACCCTGAAAATCCGTGCGATTATGTTTATATTTGTAATGTCCTTCTAAAATCCTTCATTTTCATCACCCTACTCGATGTAACAAAGAAAAAATCGAACTCCACGGTATGACCTAAAGCCGCATCTTTTTAAAATATTATTGTAGCCAGAGACACTTGCGTCACCAAAAGAAATCTAACGACGCGACGTATATTTTATCCAAATCCAATCAACTGTTTAGGAGTTACGAGGGAAAAAAGAACCCTACCTAGGTCAAACACGTACCTAACCCTTCTGTTGGGCTTCGCCGCAGTCGGGTAAAAAGTGAAAATAAGTGTGCTTTTGTACAAAAAGATAAGGTTCACGTTTGTCCACTATCGTACTTGCTATTAAGTTCAAGGTATTCTTACTTAATATTTTATAATAATACCGTCACTCCAGTCATACAAGGTTCTCTTATCAATTGCGCGGATTTCATAATTTTATGAGCTATTGACTATCTATACTATAAATCTGTCTAAAATTATCTAATTTGTGTAGTTATAATCTCACCTAATATAAGCATTAGGTAATCCTATAAATATGGAAATTGGTCTAAGTAGGTACCTAATTATAAAAAGCAACGCAGGCATCTGCTGGGTGATTGGGACAAGCCGCCACACTATTCCCACACCACTGTAACTCCTGTTAGCCAGAATCAAGAAAAGCGCCGAGACAATGAAGCTCGACGAAGTCCAAGAGAAAAGATTTTAACTCTCTTGGATCCCGCAACGAAATGAATCAGAAAATAATAGCGGAGGAGTAGGAAAAACATTATTTCCACTTCCTTCCATATCAGCAGGAGACAGAACAGAACGACCAATAGGCACACAGGGACGTATACAACTGGGATAAGCCCAGTTGTCTAGCACCACAAATATTATAGTCATTAATATCGTTTTCTAAATAATGTACGTCAAAAGAAAAAAACGGAACTCTTATCGATACCCATAGGATCACTCGTGTGTCTGTCTGTCCGACCATTCTCCCCCCCCCCCCGTTATCTACGAAACTACTGGGTTTAAATTCTGAAAAAAAATACAGAAATTTGTTCAACACGTATAGATTTCAGGAAAACCTATAAGAAGTCATGGTACGGAACCCTTCGTGTGCAAGTTCCACTTGCACTTGGCCAGTTTTTTTTTATATTCCTAATTTAATGACATTTTAAATCTGTCCTGTAGTCTAAACAAAAGCTAAAGGAGCTCATAGCTACACAATAGCAGTCACTCGGGTCTTATTAGATAACGTCGTTTTTGCCTAGGTCACTCCTCGGATTGGTGACCGCTCATTTCATATCGAGGTTGTCTCCGTGCCTCAGAAAGCACGTTAAAGCGATATGCTTACATATATAGATAGATCTACAAATAACGGGTCCCCTACGTTTCTTCGAAACACTATTCTTCGAAAATTGTTTCACCAAAAACTATACACCGAAGCCTTCATACTGCGACGTTTTGTTTGGTCTACAACAGCCAGGACCCAGCGGTCCTGGCTGTTACTTTTAGATCTTTGATAGTCGTTACAAGTTGTCAGTGACCTGAAAATCTTACAATCAGTCTTACCATTTGGTAGCGTATTACGTCTATAGCCCGATAGGCTTCATGAAATATACTGGTATGCATCTGTATCAGGTTAGACTGGAAGACTACCCCAACATAGTAGGGAAAAGGTAAGGCAGATGATTCATTTGAGGAAAAACGTGTACAATATGACAGGAAAAGATCAAACTATTGTACAGACAAAACTCAGATTAAACGATTCATATTTACAACAAGGATCGATAGAAATAAAAATAACAAGAACAGTCATCTTTCGTGTATCCTCTCTCAGAACAAGCATCATCATTCTCCTGCCCTTATCTCTTCTTCCATACTTCTCTATTTCTCGTCATTTCAGCAATAACCTCTTTTCTAGCCATATCATCCTTCACACAGTCCATCCATCGTTTCTTTGGCCTTCCTCTACTCTTATAGCCATCTACATTCATACTAACATTTTCCTCACAACATTTTCTTCATTTCTTCGCATCACAGACTTCCTCTTATGTACTCACTAGCTTTTGCCAGCGGCTTCGCCCGCGTGAAAATGACGATTTTCCATACAAACTTTCATCCCCTATTTAACTCCCTTAGGGGTTGAAATTCGAAAAATCCTTCCTTATTCCTTGTCTACATTATAAAGGGAACCTCTGTGCAAAATTTCAGCTTTCTAGGTCCAAGGGTTTGGGCTGGGCATTGATGAGTCAGTCAGTCAATCAGTCAGTCAGTCCGGACTTCTCTCTTTATTTATATAGATTCCTTATTTTATCCATTCGCGTCACACCGCACATCCCCCTTAGCATTCTCATCTCTAAGAACAAGCATAAGAAAAAAATATCTTTCGTTCATTCTTTCACAGAAACTCTAACATACACGACATACCTTCCTGGCCTCGAATTGGGTAGATACCCAAATAACATTCCGGTGTCGATGACAATAGAAAATTATGATGACTTATATCATTTGATAAAGATCTCCTGCTATTAAATAACCATCAAAATTAACAAATACAGCATTTTTCAGCCAGCATCTACTATCTGAGGCTAGTCATAAAGTTCAATTGGGACATCACTCAACTGACCGCATGAAATTCGAAACTCATTTGTTTTTAAAAACAAAACAAACACATTCCTAAAATATGATTTAAGAGAATATCACCACTGACATTTCCTGGAAACCACAGTTTCCTAACATCACTATATCACTAAGAAACAACTGCACTTACCGTTTCCAAAGGTCACTGAGTTTTATAATCACTAAGTTTTCACTAAGAATTATTTACACCTTGGAAATAAACACATATTTTTTATAAAGGTAGGTATTTCACTACCTCACGGTAAAGACTAATCATGGGCATCTGATAATGAATTAATACATATGTTTGTAATTAATCTACAATTCGTCGCCGAAGATACGCGCGGTTTTTAATTATCGTAGATACAGCGGGTTTGTTTTTTCTTTTGTCACCGTTCATTTTTCTTTTTGAAATTCATATTTCTCTTTCGTGTTATGTATCTTTATGGCAAAATTATATTTTACAAAAGTATAGTTTAGTAAATATTTTATAATAATTCCAATTTGTTTTTTATTATTATAGCTGTACAGTAACTTCGATTTTTCAGTCAAATTGTAGGTACCTACACGTTTTTCCTCAAATATACTTATTATTACAAAAAAAAAACTTACAACAAAAGTTTTTAAACTAACACGGTCACTAATATTAAATTATCAGTTACACTGAAAACGGGATACCTAATTATCATGTTTACTTTTTATTTGGAGTTCCCGATATTCTAGCGCTGTTGCAAGCACCATGATCACGGATAAACTGAAGTTATTGTGGGTATGGTAAACATCCCGTTATCAGCGTTAATGATAAGTACTTACAGTTCAAAATTAAGTAATATTTTTCATTCTCATTTTTTTTTCGACAAAACAACTGTACAAATACTTTTTTTGAGCTATTTTTACTTAATATATGCAAATGCTTACTGTTCTTTCAGTTCGACAACAGCTACCGTAAATATATAAAACGTATGTATATATTATTGAAATAAAAGGCCAAACCTTGTGACTAACTGTAATTATATTTGGACATCTGGTATCATATTGTGTTCACCAGCATACGTATTCACTGCCCTTCAATATACCTTTATCAACATGTATACGAAGTCATTTTCATCACTGTTTTACTTTGCCGAATATCTGAAAAACGAAATTCTTCCAGAAAAAAAAGAGATTTTTGATTTCGATATGTCCGAATGTCTGGCTGTCATTTATACATCTTTGACAGTCGTAACCGGCAGTCGATGGCCCAAATGTCTGAGACCCCGTCTTGCCAAGCGGTAAGACTGATGTTGTCAGACTTTAAGGCCACTGACTATTACCTATAACGATGTCAAAGGTCTACAAATCACAGCCGGGAACCAACGGCTTAACGTGCTTTCTAAGGTACAGAGGAAGCTCGTTATGTAATGGATGGTCCCATTACACTAGCCAAACTAGACAAGCGCGGTTTTATCTTATATACCGTTTCGTGAGGCTGTTATTACCTCCTGCAAAACTAGTAACCTAGTTACTGGGAAACACGATTGAAAAAACAACAACCTATAGATGGAAACACAATAAAAGTACATAGATTAATGTCTAAGACGGGGTGTTAAGAGCTATAGATGGCTTTGGAAAATATTGGCATGTACGTCCAAAAATATAACACAATATATAGGGTAATAAAACTGGATTATTGTGAAAGAAGGAACAATAATTTGTGATTGATGATTCAAATGTAGTGACAAAAATTTCAAAGAATAAACTTAGATGTTTTGGTCATGTGGAGAGGAGGATTGAAAGACGAGTAAAAACAGGTATCATGGTAGAGTAACAATACAGATTTGAGTGGAAACGATGGGAGGGGACGTCCTATAAAGACATATATAGGTACTGATATTATTGGTAAAGTTCAATAAATCATTATTAACAAATAAGTAGAGCCTACAGTTAAGACACTTAGCGATGTTTAGAAGCAATTTTTTAACTTTAATGATTTAATTTTTAGGTTACGTAACGAAATTTATCAAGTAATTGTTTTTTTTTATACGAGAAATTCGTTTAAACTTTGCCAAGTGCCAATATTAGCTAACGCTCGTATGTACAGGAACCTTTTTCTTAGGAGGGTGCTTTTTATCTATCTATTATAAATAAAGAGAGGAGTCCTGACTGACTGACTGACTCACCAACGCCCAGCCCAAACCCTTGGACCTAGAAAGCTGAAGGTTCCCTTTATAATGTAGACAAGGAATAAGGAAGGATTTTTCGAAATTCAACCCCTAAGGGAGTTAAATAGGGGATGAAAGTTTGTATGGAAAATCGTCTTTTTCACGCGGGCGAAGCCGCTGGCAAAAGCTAGTCAAAAATAAAAGAGATTATCTGAAAGAACTTACCTTTTCTACAAGTTCTCGTCACTTTATTAACTCGTGCTCCTTACAAATTATCACTATTTTCCAAATAAAAAACACTTCTTCAAATAAGTAGTTGATGAACTTCACTGGTGGAATCACCAATATTATAATTCAAAAAAATAAACAAAATATTGATAAAAAGTAAAAAATATATATAAATCAGATCTCTTTATTTAGAAATCTATAGTAATATTTTCCATGACCAATTTTTATTTTTAAGAAAGAGAGATCACTTTCCTTACGAAAGTTTATTTTTCTCTCGCAAAAAAACCATGACTGATACAAAAAAAGATTTGCTTTCATAAAGAAAAGGAAAAGACAAATGCGTCAACAAAGTCCTAGAGTAGGTATCCACGCAATTTATTAAAGAGAACTAAAGGTTGAAAGATAAAAAACTAATCCATATTTATTGCAGTATTATTGCGGGTATTAAAAATATTGATAAAACTGATGATAATTTCTTTTCATACTGATTTAGTTATGACTTAACGTGTCGGAAACTTGTTATTAATTAATTATAAATTATTTCATGGTACAAGGACTTAAACTAATTTTGATAAAATATTTATTTTCTTTTCAACAAATCGGAAGTGACATGTTGTTCGACATGCCCCTTTTCTGTGTGTAGGTTCCTTTTGACGTGACAACGTCTAATAAATCGATGAACGCCGGCTGCATGCACGAAAAAGGATGACTCATTGTCCCGTTACACTAATTGTCTCGTTACGCCCATTGTCCCGTTACGCTCATTGTACTCTTGCGCCGCATTAAACATACACACTCACAAACTTTCGTCTTTATAATATTAGTGTGATGTGATTTCAAAAAGTAATCATCCTATATCTGGATGCGGATACTCTAATATATACGTGTGTTGTGTTGTGTCCACGGATGTTGCGCAGCCACGATTTCTTCCTACGACCCACGGTACAGCTCTTTTGCCTGCCACTTTGCCCATCATTATCAGTTGTGCAAGTGTTCATGTTGGACAGAGTCAATAATAACAACTTGGAGATGTTCTTAGTTAACTAAGTATGTAAGTTTATCTTGGATATTTTATTTTTTTAAACGTTGCCCCACACTAGCAATTTCTCCTGTATCGTGGGTGCGTTCACAAACATTTAAATTCACATACTCAAATACCCAGACCCGAAACAACTATCTGTAGGCCATACAAATATTTGTTCCGTGCGGGGATCGAAACCGCGACACGTAGCGCAGTAGTCTAATCGCTCAGCCACTGCACCAACCGTGCCGTCGCTAAGCTAAGGCCTCATTAAAAGGTGTAAGCAAACTCTTCGCGAAACCGTCTACCAAGCATTATGGACATAACAACGTTACTAACGCAAAAATGATTGCTGCAGGGAAACGACCCTTTTTTCGGTAAAAAATCTTTAACCCCCAATATCTCCGTAACTAAGGGGTTCCCAGGTATGGTCCAGAACAAAAAAAAACGAAGTGGCGGGGAGAACAAGACGTGTCTTTCAGCTTCGTAAAGAGCAACTCTATTTGTGGTGGTTCAAAATTCGTTTGAAATACTGTTAGAATAAAGTTTTAATCAACTTGCACTACAAAGCGGTTGAACTTACGTCTTTCGCTGCGGCTGAATAGTGCGAAATTAGTGGTATTTTGCGATTTACAAAAAAAACTATTGATTGGACTAAAAAACTAAAATATGTATTTTTCTGATCTTGTTTACTGCAGTGAATCATAATACTTTTACGCATTATAAAACTTGCGTTTTACGTCTGTTAGCCGCTTAGGGGTATTTTACACCAATTATACTTATTGCATTCAAGGCTATGTTTGAAGTTTCCTTGCGTGATCGAATTAGAAATGAACATGTAGGTATCTGTGAGAGTCGCCAAACTGAAGTGGCAGTGTGTAGGGCACATAACTCGCAGTAGATGGCCGATGGGGCCGAAAAGTTCTGGAGTGGCGACTGCGAACCGACAGTCTTTGCGTTGGAAGGCCTCCCACTAGGTGGACCGATGAGCTGGTGAAGGTTGCGGGGTTCCGTTGAATGTGAGGCGTACGGGACACTTGGGGAAGCTCTATGTCCAGCAGTGGAGGTCTTTCAGGTGAAATAATGATGTTGATTCCACTATGTGAACTTAGGTGCTAGGTTCACAAACACAATATAGTAATTGTGGAGCCTGAGTACAGCCAAATATAGTTCTGTTCAAACTTTTTGGCGGTTTGGAAGTTAGCTGCGAATGACGGCCTAATTAGACGGATAACGATCGAATTATTGCCTAACATAAAGCTAATTTTGGTAAAAGCGAGGCGTAAAGGACGCATCGTCTTGACTGTATAATACGTAGACCGTCAAGCAGCTAACTTAAATTTCGAGCAGTCATAAAGTTTGAACTGAACTAGGAGATTGGGAGTGGGATTAGATTTTTTTTTTTTTATTGTTATAACAATGTGTTGTAGGTGGTAGTTCTTCTTGTACTTACTATTAACAGTTTAAATTTATAATTAATGGTTCGTCTTCTTCTTCAATCGGTCCCTCATTACTGAAAATCGGGGTCACTGGACCCCTCTTATTAACAGACAATATGCCTCCATCGACTCCAGTCCAGTTTCCGTCATCACCTGCTGAAATTTGCCTGAGGATGTAGCTTCTTTTACTTGGTCGGACTGTGGGAACTAGAAGCCCACACAGAGTCGCAGAAGTATTAAGGTAGGTTTAATAAGATAAAAACAGGTAAACCCAGATGCACAGACATGTATTAACCACAATTGACAAGACAGTAAGTAAAACAATAGGGAATAGAAAAGTCAAAATAATATTTAAAATATCTTTCTAACAGACCAGTGTTATGATTATTACAAAGTAGGTTTCAACACCTCCCCGTAATCAAAACACCCTGTATGTACTACATTCCCAATTTAAACATTCTGTATAAAATAACACGTAAAGAACAAGAAACATTCAAAGTACCTAAACTACTCAAACACAAACACCCTGGACATATCAAAATTAACCACCCTGTACATATCAACAAATTAACATAACTGTACACAGAAACAAACTCAATAACAAACCAAGCCCTAAGTTAGCCCTAAAGATGTAAGGCACTTGTAGTGTCTCAATTTAGGCAATGGTTTTGTGAGTATGTCTGCCGTTTGGTGAGTTGATGAGATGAACTTGACATCGACTTGATTTGTGGAGATGCACTCGCGGACAAAGTGATGGCGAATGTCGATATGTTTGGTGCGAGAATGATGCGTGTTATTTTTGGTGAGTGAGATGGCACTTTGATTGTCGCACATTATGGTTATTGGTGATGAGAATTGAAAGATGTCGCTGATGAGAGATCGGATGTAGATGGCTTCCTTACAGGCTTCGCCGAGGGCCATATATTCAGCCTCGGTTGTGGATTGGGCGACCGTTCTCTGTTTTCGTGACTGCCACGACACTGATGAACCACACATCTGGAACACATACCCCGTATAGGAGCGTCGGTCTACCAGATTACTTGCGTAATCGGCATCAGCGTATCCAATTCCATCACCAGTGTTGCTGTATGTTAGCTTTCTATCCTTCGTGGCCTTCAGATAGCGGAGAACACGCTTGGCAGCTCTCCAGTGTACAGCCATCTACATGGGACTGTAGCTGTCGTTAAGACCTGCTAGCATAATGACGCCAACAAGTTCATCGTCCAGGCCCGCTTGGATTTCAATCAGCTGCTGTTGCAAATGGCGTATATCATTTACGTAGGCCTCCACGTTTGAGTAATTTTCAAGCTTGGTAGTTAGTAGTTTCTTCATAAGTTTTAGGCGTCGCCCCAGGCTGCTATCCGCGTAAACATCTCGCAAAAGTTTCCATGTTTCTTTTGAGGTTGTGGCTGTCATAACTACGGGATAAATATTTTCACTTATGCTGAGGCAAATTTTGGCTCTGGCCTTCGCATCTTTCTGAGAAAAATTCCCAATATTTTCTGAAGTCGCATTCACGCAATCCCATAGTTCGTTGTCAATAAGATACATTTTCATCGCGAAGCTCCAAGTCGCATAATTACAGCTACCTTCTAGTTTAGCAAAAGTTGGCGTGCTGTGGGTGACCACTACTCCTGAAGAGGATGCCGAGGAAGGCTGTAGTGGAGGCACCGACGACTGGTCTCCAATCATGAAAGTCTGTGGTGTATGCACTGATGACTGGTGTCCCACCATGACGAATACGGTTGTCTTTACTTTCTTCAAAACTTACGATCTGGGCCCATAACCTGTGGGAACTAGAAGCCCACACAGAGTCGCAGAAGTATTAAGGTAGGTTTAATAAGATAAAAACAGGTAAACCCAGATGCACAGACATGTCGAGCCATTACCGCCGTCTTATCGTAAGCGACATTTTTACTTAAACAGCGTTTTTTATCGCAGACGACTTTTTAAACTATAACGGACTTGTTCTTCGACTTTTCCCGCCAAAATTACAAAGTTATAGCAAATGCTAAGTTTATCGTTAGCACAACATTTTTCTATATTTTACAGTAACCGATATAATCAAAATTATCGTAAGTTGCGTAATTATCTAAGAATTGCAGCGTAAGCGACCCTACTTGTTATCGCAACCGACACAGTACATCCAAATTTTGTCGTTTACTATAAATAAAGTGGCAAAAAACGTGTAGTGACGTTTTTTGAAAATTTTAACCGTTACCTACACCTAAGGTTTCAAAAATCATTATTATACGTCAAAATTTCAACTTAATAGCGCAATTATTTATAAAGTTATTCAAAAAAAACCTTCTCCTGTAAAATTTGGTTTTTGTCGGTTACACTAAGTCGGCGGTAATGGCTCGATGTATTAACCACAATTGACAAGACAGTAAGTAAAACAATAGGGAATAGAAAAGTCAAAATAATATTTAAAATATCTTTCTAACAGACCAGTGTTATGATTATTACAAAGTAGGTTTCAACACGGACGGTTGTTTGCGGCCTGCCTCGTACCTTCGCTATTGCCAATATAATTAATTACTCTGTCCCGGAATCAAAATTACTTTTTCATTAAGTGCAATCTTTGATAAGATTAAGATAAATTCTTCGAATCATTGGAGTATTTTCGTCAAATTATCCTCTAGCTTTGGCGCCACCTTTCCTCAAAGTCTACTCTGATAAATGTTATCAGCTTAGTGCAACCGTATGATAAGATTTACGTCAACGGAGTCATAATGAAAGAATGCACACGTTTTTATTCACGCCTACCAGTAGCCAAAACGTGCAGAAAAACGCTAGTCCTTGAACAGATAATAGTACATTTTGATACAAGTGCGGAAAGTTTGTTATTGCATTCGAGGCAGATTGAACACCCGAGCCGTATGGCGAGGGTGTTCATGGGGTCGAGAAATGCAATAACAAATTCCCACGTGTATCAAACGACGTTTTTCAATACACTTTCGAAGAAATTAACTAAAAACGTTATGTGTTTTTGTCAACAAATTTGATGAGACTATGATTTAATTTACTTTTTTTCCGCGGTTTGATTTCGCCAGGTTGAAAAAGAAGCAAAGGTATAAAGCCGCCAAACAGCCTCACAGGAAAAATATAAAATTTAAATATTTTTTAATTAAGAACACAAAAAAATGCTTACTTGTTCATAAAAGTAAATAATTGTTTAAAATATTTACGTTTATTAGTAGTATTCTTTTTACAAACACAATTTAAATATTCAAAAAATATTTACGCTGTAAAGACGCAGATCAAAATGGCGAGATTAAAAAAAAAACACGCCTGCTCTATAATAGTCAGTGGTGTTTTTTTTTTAATTTCATAAGTTTTAATCGAATTACCGCTGCTCTATGATTACAGCGTGCGGTAATAATATTACAGCACGCTGTATTCTTATTACCGCACGCGTGCGAAATATGATGCATGTCGAACCTAATCGTAGTGCAATAAGAGCTAGTTTTCGAGGAAGTGTATTGAAAACGTCATTATGTGTGTCATAATCTGCCTATAGCTGTCCACTGCTGGACTTCATAATTATGCCTCTCCTATTCTTCTTCTTAGCGTGTCGACAGCCTCGTCGGGGCTGCGGGTTGTTCGAAAGAGATACCGCGGCCTCGGCACAAAGGGCTAAGAAGGAACATGGGTGGTTTTTAGTCAGTAGAAGTCTGACACTACCTACCGCTCTGCCCAGAGAGGGAGGAGTCATTTGATGGTTTCCCACACCCCAAAAAAAAGCGTGTCGATAGCAACTTAAATTGTGTCAGCGCAGAACTGAGCTACTAGTTTTGCTTTCTTTTTTTTTTCTTTTCTATTTAAAAAACGTTGCCCCACACTAGGAATTTCTCCTGTATCGTGGGTGCGTTCACAGACATTTAAACTCACATACACAAATACCCAGACCCGAAACAACTATCTGTAGGCCATTCAAATATTTGTTCCGTGCGGGGATCGAACCCTCGACACTGAGTTTGGCGCTTTAGGTAGTCAATCAGTTCATGTAGTGAACAACAGGATACGCAGGACACGATATTAAGTGCCCAATGTTTGTGGAGCAGCACCACATTTACATTCCAGGGCGGAAACACAAATATTAATAACTAGCTTTTGCCAGCGGCTTCGCCCGCGTGAAAATCACGATTTGCCATACAAACTTTCATCCCCTATTTAACTCCCTTAGGGGTTGAATTTCGAAAAATCCTTCCTTATTCCTTGTCTACATTATAAAGGAAACCTCTGTGCAAAATTTTAGCTTTCTAGGTCCAAGGGTTTGGGCTGGGCGTTGATGAGTCAGTCAGTCAGTCAGTCAGGACTTCTCTTTTTATTTATATAGATTTTCCACCTGAGCAGATTTTTCTTGCTGCGACCAACCTGGGTCCAGACGTTATTTAAATATTTCATGGACTCTCCTATTGCAAGCTACTAAGTGTGATTATCGGCAAGTCTCATTGAACTTCTACCCAGTCATCCTACAGAGATGATCAATCCACATAGCTTGAGGGCGTGCTACCAAACGCTTGCTCACTCACGATCTCCTCTCAAGGTTATGACTTCAACGGTCGACCTTACCCAACTATGTTGGGATCAGGTTTCAGTCTTACCAGATGCAGCTGACTGCCAGTGTTGTATACGCAGCGACCACCTATCTGACTTAAACCACCTCGGGTTTAAAGGTTCTTATGACTTTGGTTGCAGGAACCCGCTGGATGAGAGACGCACGGGACCGGTCAATGTGGCGACGCCTGGGGGAGGCCTATGTCCAGCAGTGGACGTCTTTTGGCTGAAATGATGATGATGACTTTGAAAATAAAACACTTGATACATTTTTCTAAACGTATATTTATTAGAAACATAGCAACAATACCCTTATTTACTCTACAGTTATTACAAATGGCGGTGCACCACTTACAGGGCCGTCTGAAGCGAGCATGTGGGACCAATCAAGATGGATGAGAGCAATAAAGGTGCTTGGGAGCAACCAGGGCGCATAGGAGCAACCAGGGTGCATGTGAGCAACCAAGGTGCATGGGAGTAATCAGGGTGGATGGGAGCAACCTTGCCTGCAAATGGGAGCAATTTAGATTATGAAGAACCGAGGTTCTTAGTAAAGAGTGCAAGTCCTTGCAGTACGACCATTTTATAAATACCTATTGCATTGGAACAACCCTAGTCCATGCGAGCATTTCAGTTTATGGGGAGAACCCAGGTTATTAATTAATTTCGGGTTTTGCTAAAATAATAATTATCAAAGCGATTTAAAACAATTTGCTGGATTTGCACTGCAAGATTAGTTTGAAATGTGAATTTTGTTGCTAAAATCGCGGAAGCTGAAGTAAGAGGCACGGAGGTAATTCCATATGCAATGAGTAGTTACCCATCCACAGATCAACATAGGCAAGCGTAGCTTAACCTGAAGATCGACCCCAGTCGCGTATAGACGACAAGCCGAACAAGCAAAAAAGTACCTTAAGTCTGTCGAGTTAAAGTACTTTTTGGCTTGTCGTTTTGCTTGGCTGTGTCGGTAAAAGGGTTAACCTTTTTAGCGCCACAGTCACGTATAGACGACAAGCCGAACAAGCAAAAAAGTGCCCTAAGTCTGTCAACTTAAGGTACTTTTTGGCCTGTCGTCTTACTTGACCGTGGCGGTCAATGGGTTAACCTTAAGGTCAACCCCAATGGTTGTTATTATTTACCCATGAGCTGTCTCACTCACATAATTATTAATATGGAAATCTTGAATTAGGAAACATATCTGTTTGATAGGTCTTTCGGGGTCTCCTCTACCACTTTGCCGCCAAAATTAACAATTTTGAACTAGCGATATACCGTAAGACGGCCCTGTCCTCTTTACCCGACTTGCAAGGAAGGGTTATGTTTTATACGTTATAATGTATTTATTTTTCTAATAACGCACTAGGCAAGCGGTGAGTGGTTTGATTGTGATTTTTCGAATGCCTTGTGCGTTTGCTGCATTTGGTTTTAAAGTTTAAAACGAGAATTTCTTTTACTCTATCATCATCTGCCTAGCCTTTTCCCAACTATGTCTAACCCGATGCAACGAAGATCTGTATTAGCAAAGATCGGCTGCCTATCTAACCTCCACAACCCAGTTAGCACCTACCGAGTAAAATGATACCCATTGGTAAGACTGGTTGTCAGACTTCTCGGCAAATGATTACTTGTAACGAGTGTGAACGATGTTTGAAGTGGATAAAGATGGATTTTTTTGACATTATACCGGATGATACCCGGTATAATGTCAAAAAAATCCGGTATAATGTCAAAAAAAAATTAGACAAAATAATAAAGAGAAAAGTCCTGACTGACTGACTCATCAACGCCCAGCCCAACCCCTTTTTTTTTGAGGGTGAGAAATCATCAAATGACTCCTCCCTCTCTCTCACGGACTAAAGAGTGCCAGACTTCTACTGACTAAAAACCATCCATGTTCTTTCTTAGCCCTTTGTGTGGAGGCCGCGGTATCTCTTTCGAACATCCCGCAGCCCCGACGAGAACCCCTTTGACCAAGAAAGCTGAACTTTTGCAGGTTCCCTTTAGGAAGGATTTTTCGAAATTCAACCCAAAGGGAGTTTAATAGGGGATAAAAGATTGTACGGAAAATCGTTGGCGAAGCCACGGGCAAAAACTAGTCCTTTAATATTGAAAGTAAAAGAAATTCTCGCTTTAACACAAATAATGAGATCAATATAATTGCGCTACTTATCAACAGGGGTATATGCAGTAACCAGTTACAAGATTTTGATTCAATTGCATTGGTACATAAACCATATTTTATTTGTACTAAGTAAATTAATAATAACAATATTGGATTAAAATTAACAAAAATATAAAATATAAGTTGCAACGAATGTAATAATTATAATAACTTAAAAATAATAAGAACAGTGTATGTAACTCCCTTATTCATAGACGATACTTTTCTAAGCAATAAATGAGGGTAGTTCATAGTTACAACCACATTTCGACAGTTGTTATTACGTCCCATGTAATAAGGAGCAACCCTAATGCCATCCAGAAAAAAAATACAAAAAAAAAAACAATTTTTTTGGAGGGTGGATAATAATCAAATAACTTCTCCCGCTCTGAGCGGAGCAGAAGGGAAAGTCAGACTTCTACTGACTTAAAAACACCCCTGTTCCTTCTGAATTAGGGCTCGTTTACGGAGACGCTGGGCGTTGCGCGGCGCGTGCAGAATGCAGCTCTTTTCGTGCTTTTTTATTAATTTACTAGCTGATGCCCGCGGTTTCACCCGCGTGGATGTCGTTCAAATTATATACTAAAACCTTCCTCTTGAATCACTCTATCTATTAAAAAAACCGCATCAAAATCCGTTGCGTAGTTTTAAAGATTTAAGCATACAGACAAACAAACAGACAAAAATAGCGATTTTGTTTTATACTATGTAAGGACTTAGAGACGAGTCCACCGCAACAAACGCTGCATTTTAAACAAACGAGCGGAAAATCGGTTCTCGTAACATCAAGTTTTGAAATCGTTGACTTTTTCATACATTGCCATTTGTATGAAACAACGCTGCACGCGCCGCGCGACGCCCCGCCTGTACGTAAACATGCACATAGCCATTTGTGTCCGGGCCGCGGTATCTCTTTCAAACAACCCGCAGCAGTAAAGATTCCCTAAAATTGTATTATAATTGTTTGGATCTATGCCCTTGCCCAATCTGGTAATAGGCTCGCCCCCTATTACATGGAACTTAGGTGTGATATTATGATATGTTTATGAATAAGAGGGTTAGCACAAATGCTACATAAAACAACAAAATAATAAAATAAAATCAATATGGTAACTATTTAAATTCATAATAATCAATATTACAATCTGTTTTTGGTACACAATTATTGTTTTTTTGCATAGCAAATTTTTTTCTAACAAACTTAGGTGTTTATACATGAACACAATACAATTTTGTTTACCTAAATTATAGTTTATATGATAATAATATAATTTTCATCAAAATATACAAATAAATATAATATTATATTTCAATAGTTTTTTAGAAACTGAATAGGTTTTCCCATAGTGTTTTAGACAAACATAACCGCACGGTTGGCGCAGTAGCTTAGCAATGGGACTGCTGCGTTGCGTGTCGGGGGTTTGATCCCTTCACGGAACAAATATTAGTAAGACCTACAGATAGTTGTTCCGGGTCTGGGTATTTGTGTATGTGAGTTTAAATGTCGGTGAACGCACCCACGATACAGGAGAAATTCCTAGTGTGGGGCGACGTTTTTTTAAATAATTAAAAGTCAGCTTCTAAAAATCTTTTGAAACAAAATACTGTTACAATATCACCTAATCGCAATCACAAATCACACATTATATACTAATATTTTGTACATAACATTATCAACGTAAATACTGCGATATATAGACATAAAATAATACTAAGATTAAGCCAAGTATATATTTTAATTTAATACAAGGGTAAATGAGATACCGAATTGGCGAAAAGCATAGTTTGGCGGAAGTGACAACTTGAGTCAAATGAAATAGATCTTTATGTATGTACGTGCAATAATAATCAGCCTATAATGTTCCCACGTGCGGGACTCAGGCCTCCTCTCTATGAGAGAGATGGGCTATAATCCACCACGCGGGCCCAGTGCGGGTGGGTAGATGTCACATGTCTTTAAATTCTGGTTCTCTCACGATGTTTTCCTTCACCGTTTTGAGAGCAGTGGTGATGAAATAAATTACACGAAAGTAATGCGCTTGCCTGGGTTTGAAACCACGACTCAGTGCTCGTAAGGTCAGCGGTCCTAGGTAAGGGCGTCTTAACATTAAAGATCGACTCGACCGGCTGTTAATATTTAGCCACGAGATACTCGCTTTTATTGCATGGACATAAAGCTCTTTTTGACTCAGCTCAAGCCGATTCTCCGCAAATCAGATAAGTATAGTCCGTATTTTGTTGTAGAAATAGTTATTTTATGACCTCAGGAACCATTATAATATCTTGTTGTATTTCGGTCAAGAATTTGCTAAAGATCTTCAGAATAGCTGTAGGTTTTTAGACGACAAAAATCAAAATGCAAATCTGCTTCTAGGCACCTCGTTTAAAGTATTGAATTGCTTTCAATTTGAGCGACAGTTTGTGAGGCGATAGTTGCGCAACAGTTGCCCGACACCATTGCGCAACTGTTGGTTGTGACGTATTGACGTTAGTGATCGAATGACGTTAGTAACCGTTTGATAACTTTAAACTAGTTCAATTTGACGGCATTGGCTGAGCGATTGGACTGCTGCGCTGCGTGTCTCGGGTTCGGTCCCCGCACGAAACAAATATTTGTATGGTCTACAGGTAGTTGTTTCGGGTCTGGGTGTGTGTGAGTTTAAATGTTTATGAACGCACCCACGATACAGGAGAAATTTCTAGTGTGGGGCAACGTTTTTTTTTTAAGAATTTTTTTTTTTTTTTTGGTTGGTGGTGGGAAATCATTAAATGACCCCTCCCGCTCTGGGCAGAGCAGAAGGGAGTGTCAGACTTCTACCGACTAAAAACCAACCATGTTCCTTCTTAGCCCTTTGTGTTATCACGGTATCTCTTTCGAACTTCCCATTCCTCCTATCGCTCAAATTAAAGGCATATTCGCTCAATTATTATGATTTCTTATCTCTACAAACACATTTTGTACAGATATCACACCGCCACTGTTTTACTAATAACAAAACACTTTCAAACCTTTTTCACACAATTTTAGGCCAATCCAGACGTATCTATGAATTATTACGAAAAGAAGAATTGAATTGACATTTTCTTTCATACATAATCTATTGGTCGGGTAAAAAAATAAGCACTCTACGTTACTATATTAGGGTACAATTTTAAATGTCAGCAGCAATGGTAGCAAGTCTCTATGACAGACTGCAGCAATTCGACTGTATTCTATTTAGTTTTGTGAAGAAATTATCAGGCATCACCACTTGTGCTGACAAAATCTTTTTACTGTTTTGATGAATTAATTTATTATGCTGTTTTTTAAGTTCTTTTATAGACTAGCCCAGCATTGTACTTTTAAGTTCGAATATAAAGTATCAAATCATCTATTTATGTCTATTTGCCATTTTAAAAGTGCTTCTACATTTTTTAACCGCAGTTTTTAACTTATTTTCTTTATACAATTATTTTGGTTTGCAGTAACATTGCAATTCCTTTCTATCAAGGCGTTTATTATGAACAGTGCCAAATACAAAACCGATCAATTCGCTCTAATGCGTCAAAAATGCTTCTTTGACAATGACATTTGAATAGTGTTGTCTCCCTCTTTAATACAGAAAATTGTATCTATCGTCTCATACGGGATGAACGTCACTTTTCTCCGTATAACAATCTTTCACATAAGTTCTTAAATAGTTAATAATATTTTTTACGTCTGACAACAAACTGTAGACTTCTCAAAGACTGCAATGTCATTCCACTATGTTTCTAACAATGATGCAAGTAATAATTTCTTGTCACTTAGCATTTTTACAAACGTATTGTTGAGCGATTGTCAGGCAACTTTTGTGGGCAACTATTAGTTGCTTGCTTTTTTAAGCCACTGAGTATAAATAAATGGAGATACATAAAGAGGCATTGACATCATTTCACCAATTTTGTTTTGGTAAAAGGGGGCAAGCCTATTGCCATAAACCGGGCATGCGTCTGAGGTGGTTTGCGACACAGAAACCAATTTGCTGGACCCAGTAAAAAAACCCAGGATTTCAGTTGCGAGGCAATCACTTTTAGTAACAGATCCCCATTTATTCAAAACTCCAGTGTCTTTTTAAACAATTTACTCCATGACTGCTACTTTCTTAATAGTAATTTTGTACCAAACTATAATTATTATTATTTCGGTGATTTTTAACAGAACTGCTATTTCTATAATAATATCATTCTCTCATCTTATAAATGTTTTTCAGAACATTGTGAAAGCGATACACGTAACACATCAACCTATACATGTCCAGTATAACATGACCTCTCTTTGTTTAGATATCTCGTACAATTAGAGATCCGTATAAACTGGTTTTGTATAGATTGATTAGTAGTCGGGCGTACAAGCCGTTTATTATGTTATATTTTTGGGTAAAATCACATTTGTTGCTTTTAAAATTGATTTTTTGGTAGTGAGAACGCAGCGTTTTTGTTAAGATTTTTACTCGATTTAAGACCTTAAAGCAGACTGAATTACATGATCCGTTTTAATAGTCTAATTATAAATTATTTGTCTTTGACTTCAATTTTACCTTCAAAATGGCTTTGCACTTATTTATGTATTTAATATTTCCTACACTTTCAAAAATAAACTATAATAATATATATCTAAAATGACAACCTGGGTGACAAAAGTTTTCCATCTAAAAAGTTAAACACATGACTTCTCTTTACAAAGTCGGTTAAAACGCTGCATCCCCACTCCACTAGCACAGCATTTAATAATATCATACAAATTACAAAAAAACTCTCATCCAAAAAACACAAAGCAAACACACTAACAACTAATAAACGCCGCGGTATACCTGCGTCGCAACTGCGGGGCGACTGCGGGACGACTGCGTGACAACTGCGTGGCAACTTTTCACCGTCGACGGTCGTTATTGTTGCGATATGCGATTCTATGCTAGTACCTATAGTAGTTAGGTTTAAAAGGGCCTACTTTGTTTAAGCCTAAGTATTTGGCTTGTTCGTCGGTTAGTTCCGTGAGATGGGCGTCGAATGTTGGTAGATGTAGACTTGCGACGTATTCGTCCATTTTCTTAGGTAGGAGGTATACGTCGGCCTGCAACGGAAATTAATATAATTGTGAAAACTTCCTTTGTCAGGGCGATATTTTTTGGCTTTAAATTACACGACCATAAAAAAAAACAGAACTTACTATTAATATCATAAACGGGATATTTACCATGTTTGATTTTTGTTTCGAGTTCCCGATATTTCGGCGCTGTTACAAGCACCATGATCACGGATAAACGGATGATCATGTTTATCCGTGATCATGGTGCTTGTAACAGCGCCGAAATATCGGGAACTCGAAACAAAAATCAAACATGGTAAATATCCCGTTTATGATATTAATAGTAGTGTCAGTGACCATGTCAGTTTAAAAACTTATAAAACACGACTTCGTCAAAACTTAAAAAAAAACAACTTGTATATTACACCATTTAGATAATTTAAAAAATCTAATGGTGTGTAGTTAGTTGTTCATTGTACACCTTTGTTGTGTTTCCAACATGTACAGTCTCATCTTTGCGAAGGCATCAACCTACTTGGATGTCCTGCGTAACAAACTTTACGCTATAATAGGGGATCGGACAAAAAAAAACTAATTAGTCCGTCAGATAGATTTCCAAAAATTATTGGACACGTATTTTTTCTTTTTTCACGTAAACTTAAAATGAAGACGATACAGTGCTTCGAAAACTCGTGTGACGTCATATGATAGTACATTTTGACGACACAAGTGACGTTTCAAGCCCCACTCCAAGATCTTTGACGCGTTTTATCTTCGTCATTTTTTATTGATTTGATAAAACAAAAAACACGTATTCAATATTTTTCGAAAATCTAACTTATGGACTAAACAGAATCACATTATTTTGACCCAGTCCGATCCCCTATTGTAGCTTTACACGCAATATCCCGGATTCTAACCGGATTTAGCTGAATACCAGTTTAAATTACATTGAGCGACTGCCTATCTGACCTCCACAACCTAGTTAGGGCTGTGTATATACGATGCCCCTTGGTAAATCAGTGGCCCGAAATTATGACAACCTGTCTTGGTTGTCATAATTTCGGGCCACTGATTTACCTGTTTAGACTGTCAAAAATCTAAATCAATTCACAAATACACTATCATGTAAAACTAATTAAAGCTTGTATTTAAGACAAACAAGGTGTTCTCGTGACCTGCTAAACACATATACAACACATCACGCTTTAAATCCTCGAAGGTTTAGGTAGAGGTTTGGGGGGTATGAGGAACAGGGTGTAAAGTTCCTCATCCCCCATAGAAAAGGGAGGATCCTCCTCGCGGACGGGTGTTGTGTCCGGCGGGCTAACTGCCCGACAGTTGTAAGTCGGGAACTCCTATATAGGCTTATGTCGCGGATAATGTTGATAGCGCGATGCAGGATTTTCTGTCGATCGTTTGTTAGTACGCAGGTGTTGCGCTTGCGATACATGTCGCTAGTCGCCACAGAGGTTTACCCAATTGTATACCCACATTTAGCCATTTATGTTAAGTCCCATGCCATAGACACATATTGCAATAAACCAGACACAAATCCGGACTCATTGCTGCTACTGGAAAACCCATTAACACTTTGTCTGGAGTTCGAGCCCAGGAGTGTTCGCTTAGAACTCACACTCGCGTCCCCTAGACGAAAAAAGTACTCGACAACACGTATAGTTACATTCTAATAAGTGAAAAGCTTGTAATACTTTGACAATTACAAAAGTGCCTGCCACTATTTTATTTGAACTAGATGCTTCGATATTGAGTATGACAAAAATAAGGGTCGTGCTGTAAAGTGACCTCTAAAACACTTAAACTAAGGTCGTTTTTAGTTTCTTGTGGATTTGCTAAAGCAGATGGGGTTTGGCCGCACGCATGAAACCTACAGTTCATGATGTATTGCAGGTTAATATTTTTCCCGTTTTTGCAACATTTTTCATTTATGCTCCGCTCCTATTGTTCGTAGCGTGATGTTATATAGCCTATAACCTTCCTCGATAAATGGACTATCCAACACAAAAAGAATTTTTCAATTCCAACCAGCAGTTCCTGAGATTAGCGCGTTCAAACAAACAAACAAACTCTTCAGCTTAAGTTGCGTGTCTATATTTCATTGCAATAATCTACAGCCCATTGCGGGAAAATACTGGATGACGCTGACACATGAGAGTGGAGTGTGTGTGGCACAAGCCATGGAAAGTCTATACCCCTCAGCAGTAGAAGTCGGGCTGTTGGTGATGATGATTCTGCGCTACCCAGCTATATATTTATATTTATATATACTTTATTGTAAACCACAAAAATACATAACAAAAGAAAACATAATATACACACAGCTATCATGGAGTTTTGTCCATTTCATACAGTATTTATCAATTCGATACTTCAGTGTTTGACCTAAAGCAGTTAGCTGGTATTTTGGCATACGAGCAAACCCCGCTATCTAAGCAAATCCACATGAAACAAAAAACGCCCAAAACATCAAATCAGCACAGACAAATTAGGGACGTGACCTTCACAGACAGATAATGCAGTGTCTGTCCGTGTCCACTGTCCGTACCTGTTGCAGAACGCCAAGTCGTAAAGTCGTGACCTAAGTGACACTTACAATAAATAAACTATTGTACAACAACACAATACACCCATTTATGTGTCAATCACTCAGCTTACCTGTTGTTCCTTCACTCTTCCTGGCTCTTCCTGCAAGACAAAATCTTCTAAAGCAGATATATCTACTTACTACTAAAATAATATTCATTCCGGTTTCAAACTACTATCCGTCTGTCTTATTGAACGTAAGAAATACCATATATCTAAATCCTATTAGGTTTTTAGTACTTTAAGCCCTTCATTTCCTCCTCATTCCTCCACATTTACTCATATTTCTCTAAACAAAACAAAAACAGTGTATCAGGGAGCTGATACCCTGTTTTTGTCGTTACAATCTTCCTATTTATTTCCTAACTATTTCACTCTCATTTCACACTTCTCATATTAATTATACAGATAATATTTTACAACCCTCTGTACCCTTATTTTTCTTTCAATTCATATTCATTCTTCCACAGCCCTTTAATTACTTCAAATTGTTACTAGTTAATTGTTCACTCTTCATCTCAAAACCATTCTTTTTAGACGCATTCCTCCTTTAAAATATCCCCGACGTTCCTCTAAATTTTTCGTAATTTATCGATAATTTGTCTTATTCCTCTTCACCCCCTTTACTTTTTCCCTTCTTTCCTATTCTTCTTCTTCTTCTTTTCAAGTCGACAACTCAGATTTTGTCCATCCAGTACGTAGCAACCTGGACAGCTCTTTCGTTTTCATTTCTTACTACAATCCTCGTCATTCCACCGAACTCACTATCCCCAAAAAAATTCATTCTAGTTTCCTACTCGTATCTCTTTATAGTTTTTCAAAACTCCCTTCAAATCTTCCTCTTCCGGTACAAAAACATCTTCTAAAATACCCACTATAATATACAGCCAACTATAGCATCAACATCAATTCTGATTCCCACATACTTACACCTTATTTCTACCTTAAATATCAATAAGAAATAATTTTAAAACCACGTAAAGCTAAAAGCAGATAGTAAAATTAAAAAAAAAACCATTTCCTCATCATTCCTCGTCCACTACGGAACTACCTCCATGCTTCTGAACTGTATTTTGCTTCAAATTTCTCTTAAGCCGATGAGGAAATCACTCACTCCTCACCGGCTTATCTCCTCACCCACAAACTCTCCTCATCCGCAAACTGTCCCCACCCACTAACTCCCCCTCACCTTGTACCGGTGATGCGGCGCGTTGTACAGCTCGATGAGCGCTAGAGCTTGCGTGGCGGCGGTGACGGAGACCACGAACGACGGTAGTGAGGAACAGCACAAGTTGGCGAGGCGACCTTCTGCTAGCAGGACTATGCGCTTGCCGTGCGGCCAGATTATGTGGTCTACCTGTGGGGGGTGGAAACATGGTGGTTAGTTTCGGGTGATAGTAGCCTTAAGAGTATTGACTATGATTTTTGGGGGACTGATAGGTGGACGCTCACGGTAGGATAGGGCCCTGAGTGCAATATAATAGTCCTGTCAAAGTAGAAATTTGAATTAACAATATTATAGCATAGAGCGTGCACGTCTATCTCCGTGTTGCTGTGTCTGTACCATGTTGCATGTTGCACGCAGCCGTTCATTACCTGACTCCTAACTCTCTCCCACAGCAGGTCAGGAGTACGTAACGCATGGACGTCTATCTCCGTGTTGCTGTGTCTGTACCATGTTGCATGTTGCACGCAGCCGTTCATTACCTGACTCCTAACTCTCTCCCACAGCAGGTCAGGAGTGCGCAACGCATGGACGTCTATCTCCGTGTTGCTGTGTCTGTACCATGTTGCATGTTGCACGCAGCCGTTCATTACCTGACTCCTAACTCTCTCCCACAGCAGGTCAGGAGTGCGCAACGCATGGACGTCTATCTCCGTGTTGCTGTGTCTGTACCATGTTGCATGTTGCACGCAGCCGTTCATTACCTGACTCCTAACTCTCTCCCACAGCAGGTCAGGAGTGCGCAACGCATGGACGTCTATCTCCGTGTTGCTGTGTCTGTACCATGTTGCATGTTGCACGCAGCCGTTCATTACCTGACTGCTAACTCTCTCCCACAGCAGGTCAGGAGTGCGCAACGCATGGACGTCTATCTCCGTGTTGCTGTGTCTGTACCATGTTGCATGTTGCACGCAGCCGTTCATTACCTGACTGCTAACTCTCTCCCACAGCAGGTCAGGAGTGCGCAACGCATGGACGTCTATCTCCGTGTTGCTGTGTCTGTACCATGTTGCATGTTGCACGCAGCCGTTCATTACCTGACTCCTAACTCTCTCCCACAGCAGGTCAGGAGTGCGCAACGCATGGACGTCTATCTCCGTGTTGCTGTGTCTGTACCATGTTGCATGTTGCACGCAGCCGTTCATTACCTGACTCCTAACTCTCTCCCACAGCAGGTCAGGAGTGCGCAACGCATGGACGTCTATCTCCGTGTTGCTGTGTCTGTACCATGTTGCATGTTGCACGCAGCCGTTCATTACCTGACTCCTAACTCTCTCCCACAGCAGGTCAGGAGTGCGCAACGCATGGACGTCTATCTCCGTGTTGCTGTGTCTGTACCATGTTGCATGTTGCACGCAGCCGTTCATTACCTGACTCCTAACTCTCTCCCACAGCAGGTCAGGAGTACGTAACGCATGGACGTCTATCTCCGTGTTGCTGTGTCTGTACCATGTTGCATGTTGCACGCAGCCGTTCATTACCTGACTCCTAACTCTCTCCCACAGCAGGTCAGGAGTGCGCAACGCATGGACGTCTATCTCCGTGTTGCTGTGTCTGTACCATGTTGCACGCAGCGGTTCATTACCTGACTCCTAACTCTCTCCCACAGCAGGTCAGGAGTGCGCAACGCATGGACGTCTATCTCCGTGTTGCTGTGTCTGTACCATGTTGCATGTTGCACGCAGCCGTTCATTACCTGACTCCTAACTCTCTCCCACAGCAGGTCAGGAGTGCGCAACGCATGGACGTCTATCTCCGTGTTGCTGTGTCTGTACCATGTTGCATGTTGCACGCAGCCGTTCATTACCTGACTCCTAACTCTCTCCCACAGCAGGTCAGGAGTGCGCAACGCATGGACGTCTATCTCCGTGTTGCTGTGTCTGTACCATGTTGCATGTTGCACGCAGCCGTTCATTACCTGACTCCTAACTCTCTCCCACAGCAGGTCAGGAGTGCGCAACGCATGGACGTCTATCTCCGTGTTGCTGTGTCTGTACCATGTTGCATGTTGCACGCAGCCGTTCGTTACCTGACTCCGAACTCTCTCCCACAGCAGGTCAGGAGTACGTAACGCATGTACGTCTATCTCCGTGTTGCTGTGTCTGTACCATGTTGCATGTTGCACGCAGCCGTTCGTTACCTGACTCCTAACTCTCTCCCACAGCAGGTCAGGAGTACGTAACGCATGTACGTCTATCTCCGTGTTGCTGTGTCTGTACCATGTTGCATGTTGCACGCAGCCGTTCGTTACCTGACTCCGAACTCTCTCCCACAGCAGGTCAGGAGTACGTAACGCATGTACGTCTATCTCCGTGTTGCTGTGTCTGTACCATGTTGCATGTTGCACGCAGCCGTTCGTTACCTGACTCCGAACTCTCTCCCACAGCAGGTCAGGAGTACGTAACGCATGTACGTCTATCTCCGTGTTGCTGTGTCTGTACCATGTTGCATGTTGCACGCAGCCGTTCGTTACCTGACTCCGAACTCTCTCCCACAGCAGGTCAGGAGTACGTAACGCATGTACGTCTATCTCCGTGTTGCTGTGTCTGTACCATGTTGCATGTTGCACGCAGCCGTTCGTTACCTGACTCCGAACTCTCTCCCACAGCAGGTCAGGAGTACGTAACGCATGTACGTCTATCTCCGTGTTGCTGTGTCCCATGTTGCAGACTACGCAGCCGTTTTTCATTCGCTCCATGTGTTCGCGGGTGACTACGCCTTTGTTGCCGGTCGCTGTTATGACGATGTCTACTTGGCGTATCACCTGAAAAGGGGAGCATAATAAGGGTTGAATAACATAATAATGTAACATAGCATGAAACATGGGTGTACCTAATCGCCCGTCGGTGTCGGGGCAGCGGGTTGTTCCAAAGAGATACCGCAACCTAGGCACTAAGGGCTAAGAAGGAACATGGGTGTTTTTTTCACCAATTTTGTTTAAATATCATGTAATAGGGGGCGACCCTATTGCTATCAACCGGGCACCAATTCAGACTCTGTGGCTGCTACTGAGAATTGCCTGACAGAAAAACCCATTTACACTTTTCCCGACCCGGGAATCGCTTGCAATTAGGGCTTGGAATTCGAATATTCGAATAATGCGAATATTCGTTCATTTTCGCTATTCGAATATTGACTGATGTTAAATTCGAATATTCGAATAGTTTTTAGTTTAGTTTGAAAATACAGTCACAGTTTAAGTCTGAAGGAACAACTTCAGAAAAGCAAGCACAATTTCATCGGCTCCCTCTACATCTACCAATATATCAACGGTGGACGAATTCGAAACGTCGATCAGAATGCAAATGGCATTATACGATAGAGGTGGACCGAGACAAATACCTACACTTAAGTCAAGTGTATGAGTTCCTGATGTCAATACCGCCGTCGAGCGTTGAATGTGAGAGGGTATTTTCATCCTCAAAATATATTATTAATTATCTGAGATGCGCCTTACGGGACGACTCTATAGACGCCCTAAGTGTTCTTAGATCCCATTACCAAAGTGTACGTCAATCCCACGAATGATTATTGTGATTGCGGTGTGATTTTATGATCTCTCGACATTTACTTTTACTGATTACTCACACAGTGGGTGTAAATTTTTATTAAAAATGTTTGTTTCGTTTAGAATTTTTTTTTTTCAAAATAATGTCAAACTGTTGCTGAAAGGTGATTCAATTTTATATAATAAAAATACTCAACTCTAACTTGTTTATTAAGGCGAGGTTGCAGTACTTTGTTTTTATGTACGCACGACCTCGCCCCCCGCCCTGCCGCGCGAGCGATATAATGCCTAAATTTTGACTGTTTTTTGCTTCTTGGAGAAAAACTATAAAGAAATTATACAATAAGTATGTTTTCAACATTTACTTCAAAATAAAAAGTTCTATCTATTGATATAACTTTTATATAAATACATGATGAAATGTCTTAGCAGTACACGTTTGAAATTGTGATTTAGAGTCATGTTTGATAAAAAAAAAAGTATCGAGCCGATCATTCTAAATCGCGTTTCTATCTTTACTAGAGAGTATGTTCAATTTTTATGTAATGATTTTTATTTATTAAAAAACTCGTACGTAGTTCGATTTTTATAGGTGCAAAAATCTTAAAAAGTACTGCAACCCCGCCTTAATTGTTTATGCATGTACTTTACAGGTTTTTATTTTAGTTTCAAAGGAAAAAGCTAGTATTCGAATAATATTCGAATAATTCGAATACTGCCTGTAAAAACATCGAATATTCGAATATCTAAAAGCTTCGAATATTTACAAGCCCTACTTGCAATGCATTTCAGTGGGCATCTTAACGAAAAGTTGCTAAACTCTGGGGCGACCTAAATTACACCATATTTTGCACGACATAGAGTAGACATTTCTTTGAACATCTCGTATCTTTGCGAAGTAACATTTCTGGATAAGGATGCACCTAACTCACTATGTTTGAGTTACTCACCTCATTGATCTTGACGACTCTGAAGCCATCCATGGCGGCTTGCAATGCGCATATTGGGTCAATTTCTGTTACGTACACCTGAAATTTAAACATTATATGAATTTTAAGCCTGCCAGCCGCTCCTCTCAGATCAGATCTTTTTTTTTCTGAAGAACCTCGGCAAATAAGGTGAGTGATACACTTTCATCTATGTTAATTATATTTTATTATACTCACTACACAGCCCAATGCCTTCAGTGCTTGGCAGCATCCCTTCCCGACTTCCCCGTACCCGCAGACCACAGACTGTTTGCCGCCGAACATCAGGTCTGTACTGCGCTTTAGAGCGTCGATTATGCTTTCTCTGTAAACAAAAAAGGTATGGTTATATAAAACCATATCAATTCTTAAAAAAAAATCTTCTGACTTCATGTTTTTTTTTCCTAAGTATTCCTTGCACGAAACCAAATTGAAAAAATGACATTTTTCAACACAAATAGTATATAAAAAAACTTTCTCTCCATCTCAACCACTTAATGATAGATACGAAGTCAATGCCATTGATAGTGACTTCAATAACGCATTCGACAAAGGGTGCCATCGCCTCAGACAGCAAAACTCGATATCAGTAGTGACCATGGATGACTGCTGAGCTGGATTTTCGCCAATCTAATATACCGCTCAAAATTCGTTGCTGTCAATGGATATGTCTCGAAACACTTCCACGTTCGATCTGGAGTGCCACAAGGTTAACACTTTGGCCTTACTCTATTCCATCATTATCATTATTAGCAGCCTAATAGGGATGTTTCCAGCCAAAAAAATCTGTTTAGTCCGTCAGATAGATTGTCGATTTTTTTTAGCCCTTTTCACGTAATGAAAAGATGAAAACGATACAGTGCTTCGAAAACTCGTGTGAAGTCACATTCCAGTACAATTTTACCGGTAAGTGACGTCACACTCACAAGCCCCCACTCATGATCTTTGACGCTTTTTATCTTCGTCAATTTTTATTAAATTTTATTATTCAACGAGACTACGTGCTCCGCTTGAAGCGCCACAGTATCATGGCACTAGAAGACCGGCAGTAAGGCCGTAATACCTGCGAGTAGATGGCATCACTGGAAGCCACACACTACACTACAAGCAACACGGAATTCATCCGCTCATAGTCCGAGGACGATTAATTTGGTAAAGCAAAAAACACGTACCCAATATTTTTCGATATTTAGCCGACGGATTAAACAGTTTTTTTTTGCCAGGAAACATCCCTATTTAAATATTTTTTTTAGTGTAAGTAGGCCTTTTGTCTTTTTTGCTATTTTTACACCTTTTACTCCACCTGCCATCACCACAGCTGCTGTATAACTATACTACAACTCACCGACACGAGTAGAGGTTGTCAAACTTGGTCTTCGTAACGCTATCGTTCACGTTCATAGCTGGTACGCATAGCTTGCCGGCTTTGGACAGCTGGTACAAGCGGTGGACGCCTGTCACGCTTTCTTCTACTATTCCTGGAAGGGGATTATGGTTAAAACAAATAAATAAATAAAATAAAATGTTTATTGCAGAAACGTAGTACACACTTTTGTGGTAAATCTTACATAGGGACGCTCCTTTTAAGTATAAAAATATACCTGTGCTAAGAGATTCCAATGACAAATTATGAAATAATAAAAAAAAAAAAAAATGCACATTTTAAATTAAAATTACATCTTCAAAATAGTGTCCAACCTCAGTAGCCGCCCTGACGACTGCGAGACCAACAAGGTTGTTACGATTAGACCATAACAAATATGTAGACTACAAAACATTATTATCGCATTAATTTTTTTATGTCAAGTAAGTCAAAATTACACAATGGGTCGATTACTGAAACTTTTGTATCTTAATGAAACAGATACACATGTACTCATTACAGACACCACAAGCTCATCAGTAGACCACAACTAAACCAGTAGAAAACCTTCAATAGCTCAATCTTCTTAGCGTGTCGATGGCACAAATTTTAGTTAAATCGTTTTGGCCCAAAATTCAGCTATGCGAACTCCACTCGCTGATGCAGTCATAAGGTCGTCGTGTACAGGTGTCAGGACATGCCGCGCAAGATGGAAGGTGGGACATTATCTGTGGAGATACGCCGCATACACACTTGAGGTCTGAGCCGTCAATGAACCCCCATCTGAAGAGATTGTCTTTGCTACGGCCGACCTGGGTTCGGAGTCTATTTAGGGATTTCCAAGTCGGCCACGGCAAAGCATGTCCAGGTGGAAGGATTTCAGACGGCTCGATGAAGCTGTCAGGGGCCTTAAGCAGCTCCTGCCAGAACTCACGTCTTGCAGAGGAGGCATTTCTATTAGCTGGACTAGCTGGTTCAACGTACCCAAAAAAACTTTTGCGGCTTTTCAGCCTCTGGGGCACCGGGGCATAACTGTGCATTGGGTGGCGTGAATCAGCTTGTAGCTTCGTTCTCTCGGTGCAGCTCGCTATGGTCCTACGAATAGCTCAATAACAATGGTCTATTGAAGGTCTACTGCTAGTCTAGTGCGTAGCGTTGAACAAGAAAAAAACCATCAGCCTCTCACCTTTAATATGTTTGAAGGCAGCAGCATGCTTCTTCAGCATAAGATGTGTGGCGTCCCCTCCATCATCGAGGATCATGTTCGGGGTCCACGTGGCTGTCGGAGTGCAGCACTGGTCGATGCACCACCAGAACGCTTCCTCGCTTTCTCCACGCCAGGCGAAGATGGCGTAGCCTGAGGAAAGAGATATTCGATCTTATGAAAACAAATAATAGGGAGGTATGCAAACTATATAGGGTGTAAAAATATTCTAAACAATTTTTTTTTTTAGCAATATTGCTAAAAGGCAATAATTGTCATCTTATTTGTTCTCACGTCATTGCAATAGTTTTTTTTTTTGTTCTGAACCATACCTGGGAGCATTTTAGTTTCAAGTATTACATCCATCAGCACAATGTCTTGAGTATGCTACATTGAGTGAAAAATAGTAGATTTTACAACAAGTGCACAAAACGAACCATTTTTATCCGAGACTTTTAGCAATGTCGAGGATAAAAATGGTTTTGTGGACGAGTTATAAACTCTGTTTTTCACTTCGAATGCGAGGAAATAAAACAGTAGTTAACATATTTCTTTAATACAAACAAACATTTTTTCTTTCTTTCTTTCTTTTCTTTCTTTAATTAAAATTCAAAGTAAAATTTGTACAGTTTTGAATACTGAAGGAAATTGTTTTTTTTTTTAATCTTACGAAATTGATATTAGGCTTGCAGACCTATACAGCCTATACTATTAAATTAATTTTGTAACAATAATTTTCACTAATTAATTAAATAACTTACCGTCAAGTACGGTAAGTTATTTAATTAATTCGTGAAAATTTTTAATTTAAATTTTAATCTCTTTTAAGTCTTAAAAAACACATAAGGCAAATAAATTAAAGTAAATATTATAAAATAACAAATTCTATCTATGAACTTCTTATTGTGTTTGGCTATACCTATGGCTCATTTTCTTTGCCTTAATAAAGATACATTTATGAGTAGATACGTTAATGCCCTTGTTCAAAAAATCGATCGTTGAAAATGGTAAGCAGTTTTACTATTTAAAATCAAATTTTAAACTGTAAAACTGCTTCGGTATAAAAACGAAGTTCAAGGAACATGAACTTTCGCAAAACCCGCTCTTTTACAAATGATAATATTTTTTAATTAGTTCATTGCTTCGTCATTATCGTATGGTTATTGATACCCAGGTCAGAATTAGCAAACAAGTGGACCAGGCATGCGGGTTCGTTTGTTTCATTTCAAATATAAAAGACATCTTAAAAAAACGTGTTACCTAAATAATAAAAATAACGAAATACGGTCTAGGTATTTAAAATATAATAAAATATCTTGCGTCCTCCGCTCAAAGAAAAGTTCCAACCTCAACTATATACTAAAATCTAAAAATAAAAATAAAGCTACATGGGATATCATCAAAAACAGAACAGACACACACAAAACATTTAATCAAATAGACGCAATAGATCACGACGGCTTAATTTTAAATGACCCAACTCAAATAACCAACTCATTAAATAATTTCTTCATTGATATTTCTAACACAACACCTCAACCTACCAAAAGCATCCGTACATCTCAACCCGCACGGAACGACTCCACTATATTTTTGAATCCTTGTTCTGACCAGTGGCGTGCGCTCTATTAAGGCTCTTAGGCTTAGCCTACCTTACCAACTGAGCATTTCTTATAACTAATTAACCATGTAATAAAATAACACCATGTACAAAAAAATAATAAAAAAGTTCAAACTCCTGTTAAAATACTTAGAGCAATTTTTCGCGTACGAATCTTTTAGTTACAGGCTTGCTTAGGCTAGCATTCGACTAGCCTAAAACCCATTCATAATTTTACGCACACAGCGTCACATCGGAGAATGATCGGTGCATATTTTCGTGTATATGAACCGCACACATGCATGCCAGCTCCTGCGAGTGGAGGCGGCCTGTGATTGGCTGCAACAACACAAGGCTACGATTGGATGCGTCATGCGGCCATCTTTAGCCCGCGAACTCTGGCGCGAAGTTCAAATTTGTTTTTTTTTTTACGTTTTTTGCAATTTGCAGGCCAGTGCTAGCTTGAATACTGACTACATACGTCTTACAGCCGCGAATCATATTTTAATAATCAACATACAACCTAGCACGGGCCTGCAAATTGCAAAAATGTAAGGAAATTAAGAAATTTGAATTTCGCGCTTAGCGGTCTTCGCTCTTCCGTCCACAGATAGAGTGCAGCACTGCCAACACATTTCATTGATCGTTTTCGTATAATCCTGCAAAATTTTGTTGACCGCTGTTGTGAACAAACTCGATATGAAAATTATGCAATTTTATTTGGTAGTATTTTTCTATCGGCAAATTAGAAATTATATTTTACGCGAGGAAGCCATTATTATTTATTGTTTCATTGTTGTTTTATAGCGCGATTTGTTTTGAAACCGAAAACGTACAGATATTGTCAGTATTAGATAACATTATTAACAGTAGTGTAGGTAAATATTAGCTTTGTTGTGTATTATTTGTTTATTCCCACAAATAATAACAAAGTGAAGTTTGTGCTGTTAATGTGTGTTTGCTAGATGATTAAGGTAATAAGTTTTCTCAATTATGATATTATCGTATATGTAATGTAATGATAAGGTGCAAATTGTATCTAAAGGTAGATGTGTGAAAGCCACTTCGGATATTATCTTGCAAGTGACGTGTTTTGTACTTTTGTAACTACCTATCACCCACTCACTTGGATGAGATATTTAAGGTGGCCGAATCTTTCTTCTGTTTGCATCGTTAGAAAATCATGAGTTGCACCCTTGAATAATGTGGTGAGTTTTTGAATTGTATTTAAGTACCTATAACTTTTACAGGCTTATTTATTTTTATAAATGTGACAATTTTTTTTTGCTGTCAATATTTCGTGGCCTACCCACCGTGGGAGACCACTGCACGCCACTGGTTCTGACACTGAAGTGTTTCGTACAATAACATCTTTAAATAATAAAAAGTCGGTAGGGTATGATGAGATATCCACCCACATACTGAAACTATGCGCTAAAATTATATCACCAATACTGTGTCACACAATTAACTTATCTTTATTTGAGGGTATCTTCCCTAATATTCTAAAATCTTCAATAGTAAAACCCCTTCATAAAAGTAAGAGTACACTAGATATGACTAATTATAGACCAATCACACTAATTTCAATGTTCTCTAAAATTTATGAGAAAATAATGCATAGTCGTTTAATCCATTTTATAAACAAACATAAAATTATAAATGAAGAACAAAATGGGTTTCAAAAAGGTAAGTCAACCACTTTAGCAGCATTCTCTCTAGTAAGGTCCATAACAGACAATATAGATAAAAAACGTTCTGTTTCAGTTATTTTCCTTGATATGAGCAAGGCTTTTGATCTCGTTAATCACGATACACTTCTTGATAAATGCGAGCGCTATGGAATTAGAGGTCCTGCACTAGAATGGCTAAAAAGTTATCTCAGCAATAGACAACAGTGTGTTGAAGTATCCCGTATTAGCGATAAACTTGTAGCAATATCATACAGATCCTTATTCCGTCACAACGGGTCAGGAGTGCCTCAAGGAAGTATACTTGGGCCTCTTCTCTTCCTGTTATACATCAATGACTTACCCAATATAACAAAACATAAATGCGTGCTATTTGCCGATGATGTTTCAGTAATAATACCCGAGATTGACAAAACACTACATCAACAGGAAATAGAGCAAACCATTACCGATATAATAAACTGGCTAAATGAAAACAACCTTAAAGTAAATCTGTCTAAAACAAAATTCATTCAATTTGCAAACTACAAACAAAGCCCTCCAAAAATTAATTTAGTACACAATAATGAAACAATAAATAGAGAAAATAGCATCAAATTTTTAGGCTTAACGTTAGATCAAAATTGTAATTGGGGAGTCCATATTGACAACCTATGTAAAAGGATAAACAGCTTCGTATACGCGCTAAAACAGCTACGCAAAACGGCAAATGAAGAAGCTGCACTCAACGCCTACCATGGCTATGTAGCGTCTGTACTGAGATACGGCTTACTCCTATGGGGTAACTCGACACATGTCCCAAGAGCCTTCATAGCACAAAAAAAAATGTTTGAGAGCAATAGTTGGAATACCTCCATATGAGAGCTGCAGACCAGTTTTTAAAAAGCTAAAGATTCTACCTCTAGCATGCATGTACATTTTAGAAATAGGAATTTTTGTTAAAAAAATTTACACTTCTTCTCAACAGTAACAGAAAACAATCGATTTACAAAAAGGGACCCCACTAAGTTAAAAAACCAATTTTGCAACAGTACTCTTCATTATAAAAACAGTTACTTAATGTCAATTAAAATATTTAACCATATTCCGAAACCAATCAGAGAGACACCCCTGCATTTTTATAAAAATAAGTTGAGATCGTGGCTAATACATAAGAGTTTTTACTCAATAAAAGAATTTTTTGATGATAAATAGGTACCGGTCTACGATATTAGTAACATGTTATACACTTTTTTATATTTTTATGATTCTAAATGTTAATGTTGTGTTTTATATTATTTTAATTTATATTATAGGTACAGTCTGCACATTTTTTTGGTTTTGTTTTGCTTTTATTAGAATGTAAGTTTCGTTAGAGTATAATGTGTAATTCTAATTTAGTGTAACTTAAACTATGATACTAAATATTAATTTTAGTATCAAATAGTACATAATGTATTAATATTCGTATGCCGCGTCTAGCGGTGGATATGTCGAGAACTATACCATTTATGTAACAACTTTGTAAGTACCGTATCCTACGAATAAATGTCTTTGTCTTTGTCTTTCGCCGCTTTCGCTGGAGCGTGTACGTAACTCAAGGGCAAGTGACTTTTCGTTCCCACTAGTTCTACGATTTTGTACCACCTTGAATCGAAGAACTAGTGGGAAAAAAAATCCCACTAGTTCTATCGTAGAAATGAGCAGTAGAACTAGTGAGATTGATCCGAAGTATTCCCTAAAGGCACTTACCAGCATGTGCTAAAGCAGCAGCGACTTCATTCTGCGTGCTGTAGATATTGCAGGCGGCCCAGCGTACCGTGGCCCCGAGAGCAGCGAGCGTCTCGATCAGAACCGCTGTTTGAGCGTTAATGTGTGTGCAGCCTACGATCTGGAAGATAGAAAACGGGATTATGAAGTAACTAGCTTTTGCCCACGGCGTGGTTGTCGATTTAACTACAAAAATGACGATTTTCCGTACAAACTTTCATCCCCTATTACCCTTAGGGGTTGAATTTCGAAAAATCCTTCCTTATTCCTTGTCTACATTTTAAATGGAATCAACAACAATAATAAAAACTATTAAGGTTCCTTGTTGACAAATCCCTAATAAATTGAGAGTTGAGACGAGTAAAATATTATAGTAAGAACAGTAAAGAAATTAATGAAAAAAATCATAAATAAATATCAATTTACTTAATCATTCAAAAATTAAAACGTGGAGGCATGTACCCAGGGCTGGGCAAAATACATGGTTTCATCATCATCATCATTTCAGCCAAAAGACGTCCACTGCTGGACATAGGCCTACCCCAGGTGTCGCCACATTGACCGGTCCCGTGCGTCTCCCATCCAGCGGGTCCCCGCAACCTTGAGCAGGTCGTCGGTCCACCTAGTGGGAGGCCTTCCAACGCAACGTCTTCCGGTTCATTTTAATTAAAAGTAATTCAAATACTGCCCAACCCTGCATGTACCCATGATAATGGACTACCATACCCTGTTTCCCCATAGAAAAGGAAGAATCCTCCGATAAGACGGGTGTTGTGTCATCTGACAATGAAATGACAAGTATTTTTAACCGACTATAAAAAAAGAAAGTTATCAATTCGACCCGTATGTTTGATTGCATATTTTTTGTATTATGTTAGCCAACACCAGGGTTCTAAACATGTGTCCCAAATTTCAATTCACACCAACTGGTAAGATTGGTTGTCAGACTACCTGAGTCATAATAATTTACAAAGATCAACGAAAGATATTGTCAAGTCAAAGTCAAAGTCAAAATTATTTATTTGCAACAAATGTGGTACAAAAGATGTTAAAATAATAATTATGTAGAGCAAAGACACATTTCGCCATAAAGTTGGCATGCAAACATTAACTATGATGCTTAGTTCAACACACAGTAACTGTGAAATAAGCATTAATTTAGATAAGTATGTGCGTTTCGATGTTTAACATAGGTACTCAGCACAAAGCAAATTTTGCTGTTAACATTACAAAATAAACAAACAAACAAATTTTTAACACAAACATAGAGAAAAAATCAAAGATAACATAATATAAAATATTTTTGAAATATACAAATACAACATCCTGTAATTATAATTAAGGTAACCTTATAATGCATTGCGGTAATGGTAGGATTTGCAGTTAGATAATTTAAGAAATTCTGCTACGGAATAAAAACTTTGTGAAATAAGCCACTTTTTCAAAACTTTGCAGAATTTCCTGTATGGAAGATCAGTTAGAAACTTTGGTAGAGAGTTAAAGATAAGTGGAGCCATATATACACAATTACGTCTAAATAATTCAATCCTAGGTACTGGCATTGTTAATAAATACTGCGTAACTTTACGTTTATTAATATTGTTTTTTGATTCAAATAGTGAAGAATTAGTTTTAACAAATTTAGCTATTTCGTATATATAAATACAAGGAACTGTTAGAAGATTATGTGATTTATCACAGAAGAGATTTTATCTCTTCTGTGT
This sequence comes from Diarsia mendica, assembly GCA_949316265.1. NCBI lineage: Eukaryota > Metazoa > Arthropoda > Insecta > Lepidoptera > Noctuidae > Diarsia > Diarsia mendica. The sequence continues at coordinate 11,904,454 of OX438915.1, read as the reverse complement.
GATTTATACACTGGTCTGCACGAATCAGTCCAGTCCATATTAAAAATTGTGCGTATGCATTTCTTTTGTGCTAACAGAACCCTAGTTATTTCAGAAGAGTTCCCCCAGACAATGATACCATACCTGATGATGGAACAAACATAGGCGTGATATACCATTAACGCAGTTTGTCTGGAGGTCTCATCTTTAACTTTTTTCAAGGCGAAAACGAATCTATTTATTTTTATACACATATCATCAATATGATCTTTCCAAGTGAAATGTTCATCAATTGTGATACCAAGAAATTTTGTTTTATGAATTTGTTCAACAGTTCAACTGTTTGATCTTTATGAAATTTGAAGGTGTAGATATTTACTTTTCTGTGTTTTAAAATTTAGTATTTTAGTTTTTTCTAAATTAATTTTTAATGCATTTAAATCTAACCATGTAATAATTTTATTCAAGCTGTTGTTTATATATTATAATATAATATAAACTTTATTTCCATTAAACTTAGCCTAACAATTTATAATGGTAGGTATTCTTATCTTAGTGGCTAGTTTTGTGACAAACAAATTAGTTAACTACCCTCCGTACTAGTTATAAACTGTACAACGGCAGAGTAGTGTCGCCAGTTTGTTGTCTACGATGTAGTATATGCAAACTTAACAGATGAACTGCATGTTATGTTTACAACAATATTACTTAATTTAGGTGGTGCAATAAGTTTACTAGACTTACAAAGATTACACTCATAATTTCCAATGAATAAATAAGAACAAAAAAAAATGTATCTCTACCTAATGTTTTTCAGAAAAAATAAAACTAAAAGAAACTGACTTGATATTTTAACTTTAACGCAAAATGAGTCCAAAATTTAAATGTGACATTAATTTACACAGTTATTAATGTTGTAAAAAAGAAAGAAAAGAAAAACAAAAAAATTACAAAATAACATTCAAATACATTCCCTAAAGTTACGTCAAACAACACGTATTAATAATTTCTCTGTTGATTCATAGTCCATATTTTTGAGATATTTATCTACAATTTTTGCACACATCAATTTGCTGCATTTTGATACTGCTACAGACTGATTAATTCTATTGTAGACAAAAGGCCCCAGGTAACGAAAGAACTTCTGCGCAAAACTTGTTCTACAGAAGGGAACAGTATAAACCATATATTGTCGTCTTTTATTTTTTATTTGTATTGGTTTCGTGTGCTGTTTTAGTATTATTGACTTAATAAATAGTTGCCTTATGGCAAGTACTGAGTATTCTTTGTATAAATCGATAGTAGGGTACCGGAACTTTTTGAAATTTATTATCTTTATAATTGCACGCTGCGCTCTTTCTACCTTAATTAAATAAGTTTTTGCCGCGCCTCCCCATGCCATTATACCATATGAAGCGATAGATTGACACAATGCAAAATAAACCGCTTTTACTATTTTACAATCATTTAAATGTCTAATTTTTTTAAAAAGTGCTATTAGTTTTCGCAGTCGAGAGGTAAGATTATTAATATGAGCTTTCCAGTTTAGATTTTGATCAATAAGGATACCTAAATATTTAATTGATGAGACAGAATTTACTACATGGCAGTTACAGTTTAAAAAATTTGATTCACATACATGGGCTCTTAAGGTAAGACTATTTTGGAGAGGTTGGTCGTTATTTTTTATAGTGAAGGTCATATATTTTGTTTTAGCCAGGTTTAATGTTAAAATATTCTTATGAAGCCATCTCATAATAGATGTTAGTCCTTCTTCAGCAACATTCTTAACACCATCCCATGTAGCATCGTGAAATACTACCATAGTATCGTCTGCAAAAGTTATGATTTCTGCATTTCTTAATTTCATTCTGCATAAACCATTGATGTAAATGATAAAGAGCGTCGGACCAAGCACGGAGCCTTGCGGCACGCCAAAGTAAATAGGAGCACTATCACTAACTACATCATCGATTCTAACAGCCTGACTTCTATTGGATAGGTAATCAGTCAAAAGGTCAAGTGGTACTCCTCGGATTCCCATGTGCTCGAGTTTATTTAATAGATTAGGGACAGAGACAGTCATGTGATTCACCATTTTTACAATCGTAAATAACGGTTGTGTCATCAGCAACAGTTGTCGCAATCATGCTCACGTTTTTTTTAAAAAAGTCTCAACAAACAAACAATAAAACTAGCTATTATTAACAGTATGGGGAAACCCTGTAGAATAACTACAGGAAAATTGTGTAACTAGATCTTTATCTAACCAATCACATCACGATCTTAAATAAAAGTATGCCTACTTGCATAAGTACATAGTCATCTGCCAGCCTTTTGCAACAACGTTGGGGTCGGCTTCCAATCTAATCGGATGCGAATACCAGTATTTTACATGGAGCGACTGCCTATCTGACCTTCACAAGCCAGTCAATACTAGGTAATATGATACCCCTTGGAAAGACTGGTGTTATCAGACTTTTGGGTCACTGGCTACCTGTTACGACTGTAAAAGATCTACAAATCGCAGCCAAGACCAACGGTTTAACGTGCTATCCGAGGCACGGAGGTAACTCGGTACACAGGGTGTAAAAATACCCTTAACGAAACCGAAAGGCACTAAGACTTGTTCTGCCCATCACTGCGATCATTAATTTTGTTTGTTGAAAAAAAAAGTCGTTTGCCAGCAAAAATTTTCGCGTAGGGGTACTTAGTTTGATGTACATAGGTAACGCTTGGTTGACGACTTAGAGGGTTTTTAATTGTCATAAATGTGTCAAAATGTTATATTAGTCCATACACTTTTGAATAGATGGCGACGGTTTTGCTGAATCGCGCTGTTAAGATTTTCCGCCGACGCGGTATAAAAGGTGGAAACGGGAAAATGTCAAGTCAGTAGCAACAAACCAGCCATGTAAGCAGTACATGTGTATTAAATCTTTAACTAACTTCAAGAATTTTATTTATTTTTGAGTCGGAATACATCACCCGAACCCTCACAAAGCAGAGGGTTCGTTTACACCCTGTATAATGATGGTGACCCATCCACAGGCCAATCTAGGCAAGCGCGGCTTAACCTAACCTCTAGTTTGATCAATTGACTACCTACAAACATTCGTTTAACTTGTTTACATAAACGTCCACATTATTTAACTGCGGCCGGTGTAGTTAGTTAGAGCCGACCTCATTAGCCCGTTTATACGAGGTTTCAAAAAAAATAGCGGGAAGTTTCCATGAATGCAATGCTTTTAGAGTGAAACACGGTTTTCTGAGAGAAATAAATGGCGGTTTAATTTTAATAATGGCATAAGTGTGTCACTGGAACAACTTGTGACCCACGGATGCCCCTCAAGTTAAAGAGGAAAATATAAGTGCAAGAGTCTGTGATTAGACCTGTCGTACTGTATGGATCAGAATGAAGGCTTTAAGGGCCGGCTCCGGAAATCGAAGGTTGGGAATGTCATAGAAATAGATAGAAAACGATGCTCCACAACCTTGAAATAAATCACACAGCTAGCCAATGAATGTAACTTGTTATTGAAACTTTCGAATTTAAGATAATGCTTATGGATAAGTGTAAAAAAAAATCAGAAAATCACTAAAAACGAGTAAATCGCACTCCCGTATTGTAACAACTGAGTCGTAATTATTGAGAATTTTTAAATGAATTTTATTAAATAATAAAGTTAAAAGTATAAAGTAGTCACTGAAAGCTTCATTTTTTAATAAACATACTCTCATTTTGTGTAAAAAAATCACAAACTTGCCCATGTTTTTCGCTCAAAATCTTCATACAAATTACTATGAAGCGGAGCGCTTTCTTAGCAAGCTTCGACGGACCCACTCGTGGCTCAGTCTGCCACGCGCCTCCAACGTGAGAGCACGTCGATTTGCGCCGCATCGGCAGATCGCAGTCGAACCGTGTACGTACACAAAATCAGTGCACAGTGGTCTCGCGACAAACTTTTGTGATACCATAATAGTTTTGAAATTGAGTAAGTATACTTTTTATATTATTGTGAATTTGCATTATATTACTCGTAAATTAGATAGTAGGCAATGTACTGGTAGGTATGTGTTTCTTATTGTGTATTTGTGTTTTTTTTTTGTGCGTCTGATTTGACATTATATTTCGTTCGTAGAACAAAAACATCAAAAATTCTGGTTGTTTACATTTTCATTATACTAATTCTTAATTATCTGATAAACGCGTGGACCGATTTATATGATTCAAACGGATAGAATGGTTTTATACCTAGAATTTTCATTTGACAAAAAGTCGTTAAGATATCTCAACAAACAAAAAATCTCATTTTCAAGTTGCTCTCGTAATTATCCAACAAAAAAGATACCTACTATGGCGCACAGATATAAGCCACGCGCGGTGCGTTTGTATGTATGAAGATACCGTACTTCCCCCTTTTTAGAGTTCCGTAGTCAACTAGGAACCCTTAAAGTTTCGCCATGTCTGTCTGTCCGTCCTCGCTTAATCTCTGTGACCGTTAACACTAGAAAGCTGAAATTTGGTACCAATAATAATATGTGTATCAATCACGCCGACAAAGCGGTTAAATAAAAATTGGAAAAAAATGTTTTATTAGGGTAGCCCCCCTATATGTAAAGTGGGAAGTGATTTTTTTTTTAATTTCAACCTTAAGGGTAAACAAGCCAACGGCACGAACTAGTTGGTGGGCGGGGCTAAAATGCATGCTATTTCATCCGACGTCACGAGCGAAATGCATAGAGCGAAAGAGACACAACTAAAACGGGCGCGCGATTGTTTCTATGCAGACCTTTGGTAGTATGGATACCATGAAAAATCGTTTGAATGTATCTGTTCAAAATAGAATTATTTGAATTCTTTAATAACTAATCTATGTCTGTTTGGTTTTACTTTTTTGATTTTCGTACTATATACGTAACTTATTTACGCCCAAAGATGGTTAAAATTAGTGCTAAAATATGAAAGTTTCGACGCTCATAACTTTCAAACCAATATTTTTTTTCCAATTCTGCTTCCATAGAGACCTAGATAATGACAAGACACATAATTTTGAACCTACACCGTCAACCAGAGGAGTAATCACCATACTACGTTTGTATGGAAGAATGACTTGCTTGTGCAACCTTAACGTGCGATATATTGTTGGAAAGGTATTTAAAAATGAATAGCTTAAAAATTAATAGAATAATTTACTAAAATCATTTTTTGATAATGTCAAAAATTTCGGAAATAATCGCTCCAAAAGTACAAAACAATGTGTCCCCCTCCCCCCCTCTAACTTTTGAACCATAAGTTTAGAAAATATGAAAAAAAACTGAAAAGTAGAACTTTATAAGGACTTTCTAGGAAAATAATTTTGAACTTGGATGGAAACAACAGTTTTTGTACAAAAAAGACAAAAAGTTGTACAAAATAATTTCTGGACTAAGTTTGTAGTATAATCGTATAAATGCAAGCATTTTTTTTTTAACTTCGTTTACATATTTTACGGACGGACGGACGGGAAACTACGGAACCCTACACTGAGCGTGGCCCGACACGCTCTTGGCCGGTTTTTTTATAGGTACGAGTACTATGGTTAAACGTATCAAATTTTATTTGTGAATAACAGTGTAGGCATTTATCGTTGTAGCCCTGTAGGTCCGGCCGTGTGGAGGAGCCCTGCACATTGTGTGTGTGTGTGCTTGTCTGTCTTCATTTTATTTCATTAGGTATCTGATATGTTATATTTATTGCAGAATCAAGAATATCCGGCACTAATCATGGAACCGGAGCTGCAGCCTGATGAACATGAACTGGTTGTTGGCCGCAGATTGGTCGACGTTGACTTTGTTTTTAAGCAATTGCAAGATTTATGTGATCACGGTTTTCAGTACAATATATTATTTTTGTAATTGGGAATAACAATTTCATTTTGTATTGTGCATCTAAAATAATAAAATTATATACTTAGTACAATTTAATATATGTACATTATTAATCTCGCTATGCTAATAAATCTAATAATCACTAATAATCACATATTTGACCACATATTATCAAAATCAGTGACAATAAAGTTACAATTTAGTTGGCGAGTCAAAGTCTGACGTGGCGACCCACTGTGCATACCTACATGTGTGCGTGTGCGGTGCGCGAGCCTCGATCGTTGTGAGTGTAGCGCTAAAAACCTAAACTTCGCGCGGCGCGTCCGCGAAGCTGGCCCTTAAATAAGATGGATAAAAAACGATTGCATGTAGCGGAGATGAGAATGTTGAGATGGATGTGCGGAGTAACACAAGAATGGATAAACTACGGAATGAGTACCTATATAAGAGGAAAGTGGCGCCTGTTGACAGAAAAATTGAAAGGAAGTCGTTTACCTTGGTATGGTTATGTAATGACGAGGGATGAAACTCATATGACTAAAAAAGTGATAGATATAAATATTGATGGATGGACCCTCTCCATCCAGCAAAGGCCAAAGAAAAGATGGATGAATGGTGTGAAAAATGATATGAAATGAGTAAATTTTTCAGTGTCATGATTGTAATATGAATCTTGAAGACGATATCAGGCTACCAGCAAGGAAGTCGAGCCCAACAAAGTTGGGAACAGGCTAGGCAGATGATGATAAATTAATGAAACTAGAAGGTATGCATAGCACTGGCTCGTTAGTCGAGAGGTCGCAAGCGCGACTGCTGAACATAAGCATCCTGGGTACAATTCCCGGATCGGGCAAAACGTCAAAGTGTTTTTCAGCCAAGAATTTCTAAGTAACAACCACGCAGTCTGAATTTGTGCCCGATTGACGGCAATAGGCTCGCTTCCTAATACTCAAGACTTAAAACATGACTGGTGAAATGTGGGTGTACTATTATATCATCATCAGCCTAAAATGTTCCCACTGCAGGAACTCAGGCCTCCTCTCTAGGAGAGGGATGGGCTATAATCCACCACGCGGGCCCAGTGCGGATTGGTAGATGTCACATGTCTTCGAATTTTTTGGTTCTAAGACATGCCGGTTTCCTCACGATGTTTTCCTTCACCGTTTTTGAGAGCAGCGGTGATGAAATAAATTACATCAAGTAATGCGCCTGCCTGGGTTCGAACCCACTACCTACTGTTCGTAAGTCGGGGCCGACACCACTGGGCCACCGCTGCTCTCTGCTACTATTATATAAATCTCTCAAAATCAAAATTTATTTTATATCACATAGGCCTACATTGGCACTTATAACGACGTCGACAAAAAAGGTGCAAAAAAGGTGTTCTGCCTAACCCTTCAGGGATTACATGCGTGATGTTATGTTATGTCGTAAATCAAAAGTCTGACATAGTTTTCAGACGTCAGATTGAAAGATTGACAGCGAATGATTGAGTGAACGAGTTGAAGTAGTTTGATTGATTGGCTATTTAGGTGAAGTTCCTGTAGGTCTTAACGTTTACTGTGTTATTGTATTGTAGGTATGTTAGTTTGTTTATAACCTTCGTAAGTACCTTCTTACTGTTAGTCTAGCACTTCGTCCGCGTCTTCGTCCGCGTGGATTTCGTAAATAAGCAGTATTATTCGTTTATTTTTCGGGTTAATATATATAGCCTACTAGCTGATGCCCGCGGCTTCGTTATCGCGACCAAAATTCCCCCAAACCTTTCTCAGTCTCTAAACTATCTGTGTACAAAATTTCATTTCAATCAGTTCAGTAGTTTTGGCGTAAAAGCGCGACATACAGACAGAGTTACTTTCGCATTTATTGACAGTCTACATAAGACTGGTTTTCAGACGTTCAAGTCACTGACTACCTGTCAAAGATCTATCAATGAAAGTTGGAACCAACGACTTTCCAAGGCAAGGGTGCCCATTCAAGGACCAACTTAGGCAAACTCGGCTAAACCCTGAGTTCGATTCGTGCGTCTGTTATTATTTACTTACGAGCCTCTCGACCACATATACTTATGCTTCTGTGTCATCTAGCAATAATTTCATACATACAGTACTTAATACATACATGAACTCACACCCTTTTCCCATGGAGGTAGCCAACGAACGCCGTCTACTACGATCCTTACATATTGATCGCGCCAGGACTCAGCCGAACCTTATCTCGGGCCCATGGGAGACAGGTCTCAGAACAGCTGCCGTCCTAACGGGATCAAATAGACGCGATACGCGCCTCCGAACAATATTACAATTTCTGAACTTACAGCTACCCTTACCTCATTTCTTCGAGCCGGTCTCACTTCCTTGACCCCTCGCAAGTTGTGTAACTGTGTATGTGTATAATGAGTGTATATGACCTTGCGATGGTTTGCTGGTAGTTCCGGACGATTCTTCCACGTCGCTGCAAGCCACGCCGTTAACGCGAGCCACCACACTCACTCCGTATTAGTCTAACCACAAAAGCCTCGGTGCTTTCCCAATAGCACTCCCGTGACAAGGCAAACCAATGATATTATCAATAACCCGTTCGACATTCACTGCGTCGCTAACCGTACTGCTTAACTAGTATAATTGGGTGCCGCGAAATGACTCCACAAGTCGATTTAATCAATGCGCGTGCGCTTTCACCCGAATCTATGGCTACTATAATACTCGTTCAACGCCCAGCGCGTCTCAATACGAACTACTATTCACGCCGAGCCCAGCGCTCGACCTCTACCTCCGCCCCTTCGCCTCTGTCGCCCCGAGGCGGAGAAAATCAAAAATCTGAAGGTAGATTATAAACAATCACCCCCCCCGGACCGACCCGTTGTCGGTCCGCTCAAACTCCCGGGAGTCGAGATAAAGTTGAAACTGCCCGTCTAAGGATCGAGTCCCTCACCTGGACGTCTGCGATCCTTGGAAACCCATCCTTGCCCGTAATCAGGTTAACAATGCGCCCCCGTCGCCAACACAACGGTGATAGGTTAGCATCCTTAACCAGAACGAGGTCTCCAACGCAGGGTGGGGTCGTCCTGTCCGTCCACTTAACGCGTTGCTGTAGAATATGCAAATACTCCAGCGACCATCGCTTCCAAAAATTTTGGCTCATTTGCCGTAACATCTGATACCGTGACAACCGGTACAACTTGACATCAGTATACGGATATTCCGGCAAGGCGTTAAGTGGTTGGCCAATCAAAAAATGACCTGGGGTCATGGCCTCAAGGTCATTCGGGTCAGCGCTCAACGGGCACAAAGGTCGCGAGTTTAAGACCGCCTCAATTCTGCAAAACACCGTTGACAACTCCTCAAAGGTGAGAATCGTTGAGCCGATGACCCGATACAAGTGAGTCTTGGAAGACTTGACTACTGCCTCGAAAATTCCACCCCAGTGGGGGCATCCAGGTGGACTAAAGTACCACGAAATGCCCCGACTGGCGAGGCCTGAGCCAATCCCTCGCTCATTCTGACTTAAAAACAATACAATTTCCTTTAAGCACCGGTCGGCGCCCTTGAAGTTGGTACCACAGTCCGACCGAATCAGTGACGGTACTCCCCGTCTAGAAACAAATCGATCTAACGCCGCCAGAAAGGCCTCCGTAGAGAGATCGGCCACCAGTTCCAAATGAACGGTCTTGGTCGCCAGACACACGAAGACACACAGATATGCCTTAACCGACTTCGCGTTGCGAAGGTGCGATGTCTTGACCATGAAGGGCCCCGCGAAATCTATCCCTACGCCAGCAAATGGCCGAGCCTCCGTGACTCGGTCGGCCGGGAGATCTCCCATTTGTGGCTGCATTGTGGCTGCCTTGAGTCGGTAACAAGGCAAGCAACGAAACACAACGCTCCGTATGATTCTGCGGGCCGATAAAATCCAAAATTCACGCTGCAAAATGCCCAGAAGGGTGTTACAGCCTGCGTGTGAATTCTTGGTGTGACGGTCCCTAACCAACAACTCCACCAAAGCTTCTGAATGAAGCACTTTCCCATGAACGTGACCGGCGCGATCCAACCGGTTGGATCGAACGTTCGTGCGATAGTCGAAAGGACCGATCGCTTGGTCCAGGTCTTCGACAGCAACTCGGCCTCACAACTGTATGTGAAGGCATCCTGACTCGGTTGATACTGGACCCCTAAAATGGCCAACGCATGAAGATTCTCCGAATCCTCAAACAAATGCGGGTCTTGTTGATACTCAGTTGGCAGTCCTGCCAGTACCTCTGGGCAGTTCGACAGCCATTTCCTGAGTTCATAGCCACCGGAGGCCATGAACGCCACCAATTCATCCCTTAAGATGAGCGCCTGCTCAATACTGTCTGAGCCCGTACAAATGTCGTCTACATAGACGTCCCTATCAATGACAGCAGCCGCGCGGGGAAAGCGGAGCCGTTCTTGATCAGCCAGTTCTCGTAGCGTACGCATGGCTACATATGGGCTGGGCTTTAATCCGTACGTGTTTGTGTTGAGCTCGTACGTGACCATCGGTTCTTCTGGGCTCTCTCGCCACAATATCAGCTGGAACCGACGGTCGTCTGGATGAATCTCAGTTTGACGAAACATCATCCGTACGTCCGTAACGAAGACAACCTGGTGTCTCCTGAAGTCCGTGAGAATGTCTGCAATGTCTCTGGTCAGCTTAGGACCAGCATGGAGACATTGATTCAGGGACACCCCGCTAGACGTCTCCGCGCTCCCGTCGAACACGACCCTAATCTTTGAGTCAGGTGTCTTCAAAACAGCATGATGAGGCAACACATAATGCTCCTCATGACGATAGTCAACCCTGGACACCGACATGTGACCCAACGTCAGGTATTCGCGCATGAACTCCACATACTTCTGTCGGAAGTTGGAGTCCCGCTTCATGCGCCTTTCCATTGCCACTAACCGCTTTTCTGCCAGACTCCATGAGCTCCCCAGCGGAGGTCGAGTTGACAGAAATGGCAACCTTGTCATAAATCTACCCGATGGGAGGCGCACCGTGTTAAATCGATAGAATGTTTCGCACTCCTCATCACGTGGGTTATTTCTAAGAGCGGTGGGTGGCTCTTCCGTTGCCCAGAACCGTTGCAGGACGTCGGATAACACGCTGCCATAATATATGGAGCTATAATCCGTTGAGTGCTGTGGTTCCCGTACTGGGCCCAATAACGCGTAACCACCTGCGGTACGCATGGCCACAACCCCGTTTGGTTGCAGCTCCCGTTTGCCGCTTCGGAGCAGCTTCCCGAGGACGTCAGACCCAAGCAAGACGTCCACCCGTCCGGGGATCGCGAAGTGGGGATCGGCTAACTCCAATCCATTGGTCAACCCTTTTACCGCAGACGGTAACCGAGTCTGAGGGAGGACCCCAACCACTTCGTCCAAAACGATCGCCGTGGCATTCACCCGCGTGACCGATGCCGTGTCACCCATCTCGAACAGGAATGTCGTCTGACCCCTGAGGTGGGGCACCCGATTGCCACCTATACCTACGGCGCCATCCCGTGATGGCTCTAATGTAAGGCCCAGCTTTTTCACTAAACAGCTGGACACAATACAACCTTGTGCCCCTGAATCTAACAGTGCTCGCACGTGCACCGGCTGTCCGTCAGTACCCCTGACAGTAATCCTAGCCGTCGGTAATAATACCGTTACTGTCGGGGTGGGCACCACTGACGAACAGGCTGCTAGTTGCTAATAGGAGGCACCTCCCTCCTCCCCTGCCGGAGGGGGAGTAAATACTGTCCCAGTATACGGGTCCCAACCCGGGTAGTAACCCTCCCGACCCATCGGTGACATCCGTGCCGGTCGGAAGTAACCTACTGGCATCCTTCCGAACGGTGGCGGGCGCGCCGTCAGCCGAGGGCGTTCTGCGAGAGGCGGGGAGAAGCGACTACTCGGGGGTGGCAACATGCCCCCCAACGCATTCGAGTACGCCGCGTAACCCGTCTGTACTACCTCCGGGCCCCTGCCCGAGTCTCGGTGCCTATCCCCCCCCCGCGGGGAAGACGACGGTATCGGGTTGTGCTCTGGATCAGCCCTTGGCCCACCCCCCCGAGGGGGCGGCGACCGCTGATTCCTGGCCGACCCACCCCCCCTAGGGGGGGGTGACCGACCACCCGAATCTGGCTTAGGAGAGGGGGGGTGACCTCCCGGCGAGGCTCCGTGCACCTCCCTACTCTCCGCCAGGCATAGCAACTCGTGATGGGCTCCTCCGCAGGTTCCACAGTTAGTGGTCCTGTGGCACTCACGTACAAAGTGAGTCCCCAAGCAGCGGAAGCACAAATAGCGCTGCTTGACCACCCCTCTTCGTCTATGCACCCGCTGCGCCTTAAAGTCCGCGCATGCGGCGAGACCGTGCCCTTCCTTCCGACAGAAGGCGCACACTTCCGATTGGAGGGCGTGGTATTTCTTCCCCCCCCGACGGGGCTCAACCGGCTTGGGCCCGCTCGTACGTCGGGTTGACGGAGGAGGGTGCGACGTGGATGCCCCTTGGCAATCCGCCCGCCGGCACTCGCCTTCTAAAAACACCCTCAAGTCATCGTAACTTGGGAGGTGGTCCGTCGATTCGCCACCATGTGACTGCTCAAAGCGCGCCACCACGTCGATCGGCAACTTCCGTAAAACCCTATTGACGATGATATATTTATTGTCCCCTAACGACAACTTAAGTCGATCTAACGTGTTCACCGCAACCGTGACCGGATTAAGGATTTTCGACCTTATTTCGTACACGTTAGACACCTTCGGGATTTCAAAAATCTTATCAATGAGGCCATCAACTATTAATCGCCGATTATCATATCGGTCGATTAATAGGCCCCATGCCGTCTCATAACTGGCGTCCGTAATCTCCAGGTGGGTCAAGATGTCGTGCGGCTCACCGTTAAGCCTACCCATTAATTGAGCCATCTTGTACGCGGGCGAGAGATCTGTACGCGAATGCACGACACTATTAAAAATATCGCGGAATCGCGGCCAATCGGCATACTCGCCGCTAAACTCGGGTACATGTACTGGTGGCAACGGCGCCTGAATCCCTACGCCTGCTGGCCGACATGAATCCCTGACGTCACCCTTGCGCGATCGCTCAATGTCGGCCGCCGCCTGGATTATGCTCATGGACATTTCCCCACACTGGTCCACATTGCCCCGTACCACCTGAGCATCCTTGTCCACCGACGACAGATCCGTCGATTCGAGACATGCTAAATACTCAGCGTGACACTTTAACACGGCGTCATATCGTTCGTCAACTTGCCGAGCGCGTGACAATAACGCATCTTCACGATCGGTGCGACCTACCAACGTAACAACCGATGAAAACCATCTCAATTCAGCTTCGATTCTGGCTGCGATAGTTTTCGTTACTGACGGAGCCATAGTACCAACTTCAATACGCGATTATGCAATAATAAATAACAATAACCAAAAAAAATAACAATTATTGTATCCGGAATTAACAATAATAATATATTCGTTGAGTGAATAAATCTACGACGCTATGCCAACTCTTGAACTTATTCCTCTACGTGCTCTAGAGGTTATTCCTCTATGTGCTCTAGAGGTTATTCCTCTATGTCTCAAATGTTGACAATCATAACACGATTTGTGATGAGGTTATATTTGTGCGTAACCGAACGTAAATAACAAATTATTTTATCAACGAATATTCACATTCCATTTATGTACTTATTATTAATAATTCCAAACTCAACTTGAGGTGTACACTGGTATGTAGGTCAATGTACTACTACCTACAAGTTGAATTTGTACATGAACACAATTTTTACAAAGTAAATTGGTACCAAGTACCTACTAATTTTTACAAAGTGGGTAAAACCACTGCTCTGCTACCAGATTTTGATCGCGCCAGGACTCAGCCGAACCTTATCTCGGGCCCATGGGAGACAGGTCTCAGAACAGCTGCCGTCCTAACGGGATCAAATAGACGCGATACGCGCCTCCGAACAATATTACAATTTCTGAACTTACAGCTACCCTTACCTCATTTCTTCGAGCCGGTCTCACTTCCTTGACCCCTCGCAAGTTGTGTAACTGTGTATGTGTATAATGAGTGTATATGACCTTGCGATGGTTTGCTGGTAGTTCCGGACGATTCTTCCACGTCGCTGCAAGCCACGCCGTTAACGCGAGCCACCACACTCACTCCGTATTAGTCTAACCACAAAAGCCTCGGTGCTTTCCCAATAGCACTCCCGTGACAAGGCAAACCAATGATATTATCAATAACCCGTTCGACATTCACTGCGTCGCTAACCGTACTGCTTAACTAGTATAATTGGGTGCCGCGAAATGACTCCACAAGTCGATTTAATCAATGCGCGTGCGCTTTCACCCGAATCTATGGCTACTATAATACTCGTTCAACGCCCAGCGCGTCTCAATACGAACTACTATTCACGCCGAGCCCAGCGCTCGACCTCTACCTCCGCCCCTTCGCCTCTGTCGCCCCGAGGCGGAGAAAATCAAAAATCTGAAGGTAGATTATAAACACATATATACTCCTTTCACCTCGTCCACATTCATATATCTGGTCATACACGCACGCTGGTTACGAGTACTACGCACCTGTCCTTTCTGAAGAACACCAATAAGGTCAGTAAGGTAAGTCTTTCTAGACGTCCCCTTCCGGTGTTACCACTCACATCTGCCTTGTAAATACTGTTTATTTTTTTTAATAAATAATCATCATCAGCCACTGCAGAGACTAGTCTCCTCTCTAGGAGAGGGACGGGCTATAATCCACCACCCGGGCCCAGTGCGGATTGGTAGATTTCACATGTCTTCGATTTTTTTTTATTAAAACAAGGCGGTTTCCTCACGATGTTTTTCTTCACCGTTTTGAAAGCAGCAGTGATGAAATTAGTTACCCAAAGTAATGTACCTGCCTGGGTGCCACCACTGGGCCACCGCTGCATATAAGTATAATAACTAACATAAAGTCTAAATTACCTTAGCATCCTTCAACGGCTTGTCCTCCTTCGCCCTGGCTCTAAGGGCCATGATCCCCGGCATCTCCTGCTCAGCGATCTCAATCTCCCTCCTCCCGAATGCATGCTGTTCCACATTCCTCACGCAGTACGCTGGGTTCGGCGAGCCAGCTGCGATGCACTTCTCATGGGGTTGGACTCCTTCGTCTTCGTCTGATGATGAGCCTGGAACAATTGAAGGAGAGTTTAATTTTGATGAATGGTTGATACTAGTTTTGAATGCAGGAATAAATGCACTGATGGTTTTCGGCCACCGTAGGCGCAGGTCTGTGGACGGCGAGTAATGGGATAGCTCGCCGTCTGACCTTATGACGAAAAGGTCTAGTTGACGGCGAGTTTGTGTTCCACGTGCGCCTCAAAGAGATGTCAGCAACATGTAAGGGGTCACAAGGACCGACGCCTGCCAGCGCTACGGGACTGTTCTAAAAAGCGGGAGGAGTCATATTGATGATTTCCCATACAAAACTTAATTAGATGTAAGTGGAGCTGCATGATTGCCATATGATAGGTATTCCCACAGCTGCCATATAGCCTAAGTCTCCTCTCTATGAGAGAGCCCAGTGTGGTTTGGAAGATATCACAGGATTATTTTGTTATTTTAAGTCCTGTCGATTCCCCCACGACGTTT
Source organism: Diarsia mendica (assembly GCA_949316265.1). Taxonomy (NCBI): domain Eukaryota; kingdom Metazoa; phylum Arthropoda; class Insecta; order Lepidoptera; family Noctuidae; genus Diarsia; species Diarsia mendica. The sequence goes on along the minus strand of OX438915.1, from coordinate 11,888,942 downwards.
CTTTCACCGTTTTAAAAGCGTTTAGTCACAACAGTAAAGTAGATTTATAAACAGGAATTTGTAAACTAAAAAGGCTTAAAAACCAACTTCAAATTAAATCTAAAATAACTTTAGTTTCGGAAGTCGGTGGCAAAAAGTCAAGTTCAAGTTTTGAAGTCGATTTTCTTTTGCAAAAAGTTTTATGTTTCCCTGTAAAACAGTAGTTACTAAAAGGCTAACAACTTACAAACATCACTTCCGGAGACGATAGAAAACCGCTTCTTCGCCAATTCCTTGGACTTCTTCAATTCCTTGGACTTCCTCAATTCATTGATAGTTTCCATTTTATTTAACACTATTTACTAACTTCACGTTTATAAGTGTACTGTGATAAGCAGTGATGACTGATCAAGTATTTACTTTGACAGTTTTCCTTCCTAAGCTAGTACAGGTTTCTAAGAGCCAGAATGGTAATTATTTTAAGTGATAATAATGGTTGGGTCAAAAGCAATTTACTTGTCGAGCCTTATTAGAAGCTGTTTGGTATTACAGACATATTTACCTACAGTATTTTCAATATGTTCGCTACCGAAAGCGTGGAACTAGTAGCTCTGTTCAGGGGCCGTATTTTTGAATCAATAGAATTCCAAATCGTGTACGAAATCGCAGAATTCATCACGTCATTTCCGTCATTTCTACTGGTAGAATATCGGAAACGAGTGGGTCGGACCACTCGTTGCAAAATTTACGGGTATGAATATTCAAAAATAGCGATTTCGTACGGATTCGCATACGAATTCTGCGATTTCGTACACGATTTGGAATTCTATTGATTCAAAAATACGGCCCCTGGGCTGACACAATTTAGATTGCCATCGACACGCTTAGAAGAATACAGTGGCATGGGAGTAGGGACATCGAATAACAAACGGTTACCATGAATTCTCGAATCTAGAGATCGATCTTTTGTCGATTCTTAAAAAAACCAGCCAAGTGTGAGTCGGATTCGAGCTTGAAAGTTTCGGTACCGTCCTAGTACGGGAGCCATTGTTTTTTTTTTTTGCTTAAGGGCAACAGAAATACACATTCTGTGAAAGTTTCAACTGTGTACGGATCGAAGGTCCCGCTGCTTACACTTCGGGTACGGACTCCTGAAAATGGTTCCGTACATTATTGTCGATGTCCCTACCACCTGCTACACTAACAAATTCACGTCATTTTGGCAAGTATGTAGCCAAAAACCTTCTACGATCCTTACATACTCCTTTTGCCTCATCTACATTCATACATCTTGTCATATACGCACGCTGGTTGCGAGTACGACGTACCTACCTGACCTTTCTGAAGAACATCACCAATAAGGTCAGTGTATAATATGTCCTAATAAGGCTAGATAGCATTCTCAAAACCAGACTATGTAGGAGGTCTTTTCTTGAAGTTTTATCGTAACCTAATTAACAAGAAAATCTAATATATAAAATTCTCGTGTCACAGTTTTCGATGCCAAACTCCTCCGAAACGGCTTGACCGATTTTGATGAAATTTTTTGTGCTTATCCGGTATCTATGAGAATCGGCCAACATCTATTTTTCATCTTTTTTTTTTTTCTGAAATTATTTATATGGCAAAACAACGTTTGCCGGGTCAGCTAGTTACTTATAATAATTGGTAATAATTGGTACCTACCTATACACTCGTGTGACATCACATTTTTTACTGAAATATGACGTCACAAGCCCCCACACATGATCTTTGAAGCGTTTAGTCTTCGTATTTTTTTTTCTGATAAAGCAAAAAACACGTAGGTACTTATACAATGTTTTTCGATAATCTAGCAGGCGGATTAAACAGAATCATATTTTTTTTGGTCAGGAAAATAGCCGATTGTTAAGCAAGTGGAAAGCATTTAAACCGGACAATGTACTTATATTATATTATCGCAAAATGTATAATTTAATTAAGTGGCTAAATTCTAAATTACATAAGCCTAACAAGGGTAATGTCGGGGATTAAATGCTCAGGTCGGAAGAAGCCTTAATTTGCCTGATAAATTACATCTAGGTATTTTTTTTTTTTTTTTTTTTTTTTACTAGCCTATCTTGTCCCACTGCTGGGCAAAGGCCTCCCCCATTTCCTTCCATCTTTCCCGATGTTTTGCCTTCTCTGGCCAATCTGTAAGGAATGAGTCCAAATCGTCACGCCAGCGTTTCTTGGGCCTGCCTCGGCGACGACGAGCGTCCTCAGGCACCCACTCTGTGACGATTCTGGCCCATCTGTCTTGACCCATCCTGGTAATGTGACCCGCCCAGTCCCACTTCAACCTCGCAGACTTATCGCCAACATCGGCGATGCCTGTCTTGGAGCGTATTGTGGTGTTACGTATTCGATCGGTGATTTTGATCTCTAAAATGCTACGCTCCATCGCTCTTTGGCAAACCTTGAGTTTGGACTTCTGAGCCTCTGTCAAAGACCAAGTCTGGGCGCCATACGTTAGAATAGGCAGGATACACATGTCGACGAGCTTACGCTTAAGTGAGATTGGAAGGTCGCCCTTCATAAGCGCTTTTATGGACCAGTAACTTCTCCAGGCATTTTCGACGCGACGGTCGATCTCTTTGTCCTGTCTGTTGTTGAAGGAAACTAGCTAGTTTCCATCTAGGTATACCTTCGAATAAAATTAAATTGAAGTGTCTGATCGTAACTTCAAAATACAAACTTTTTACTGGATGCATAATGAAACTGTATACGGCAAGTACTAACTGTCTGTTTGTTCTGGTTAACCTCTGAAACGGCTGGATCGATTTTGACAGCAGATAGCTGACTTACTGCCGTACTCAGAGAGATTTATTGATTGCTTAGGTAGGCCATTACTTAGTAAAAAATTTAACAGTTTTGTCACACAAAAACTGTCAAAAATAATAAAAGTAGTCCAATAAAAGGACTACTTTTATTTAAGAAAATGGATTATGGTTCCGTGAGGGTTCCGTTCGTGCCGGATGGCTGTTAGATGACGGCACAGCTATGGGCCCAAATATCGCAAGACTGGAGCCCTGACACAGCTAGACGGAGTTGCAGCAGACCAAGGAGAAGATGGCGGTACGCCTTGGATAACTGTCTCACCAACTGGTGAGAAGAAGCACACCATCGTAAGAAGTGGAAGGAATGAACGGAGAACTTTGCCTCGGACTTAAGAGTGGGACAACAAAACAATTAGAAAGAGATTCGTGATTTAGTTCTGTCATCAAATCTGTCTTAGGTGTATCATATCCTTACAGGTGATCTTTCCAAAATAGTTATATACAGTGATAGTCAAGCAGCACTCAAAGCACTGAACAAAGTGGAAGTCACATCTGCACTGGTTAAAGAGTGTAAGGAAGCGCTCAACCAGCTAGCGGAAAGAGCAGAAGTAACAGTCGCATGGGTCCCTGGTCATCAAGGACACGAAGGGAATGAGATAGCAGATGAATTAGCCAGAAAAGGAGCAGATGAAACCTTTGTGGGACCAGAGCCCAGGTTACCGATCCCACATAATATAACAAAAGGAATCATCCATAGAATAACCACAGGAGAGTCAAATAAAAGATGGAATGCAACAGAAGGTTGTCGACAATCGAAAATCTTCTTAAAGTCATATGATGAAAAGAAATCCCACAAACTACTCAGAATGAGCAGGGGAAACATAAGACTAGTAGTAGGCATCGCAACAGGACACTGTGGACTCAATAGACACCTGACGATTATGAAAGTAAAGGAAGATCCCATATGCCCAGCATGTGGAGAAGCAGAAGAAACAAGTTTCTACCTTGTGGCGAAATGCACAATGTATGAGCCACTCAGATGGGAAATCCTAGGAACAGATGAGATTAATGAAGAGAAGCTCGCAGAAATCTCTACCGAACATCTGGTGAGCTTCTGCAAGGCAACAGGAAGATTCGCGATGCCGACCACCAGTAACCCATGAAGGGGATCCACCAAAATGGGGAACTGGGCGAAATAATCCACAACGAAAGGACTGATCGCCCGTCTGGTGTCTGCCGGCGTCCCCGAAGATAAATAGAATAGGTTTATCATGCTTTACTTAAGCGAGTTTGAAGCCATAACTCCTTCCCCATAAGACCTACATTTACATACAAAAGACATAAGTATTATTGATTAGTAGCTCAGCGACATACGTTAGGCTATTCTTAGCGGACATGTGACCTTGAAGAAAAGTGTGTGTTTATAACCGCGACCGCAAGTTACCGTCATGGATACAGCGTTGTGTAATGTTGTGACGCAACGTCTGAAGTCGTATTACTATGAGTTATGGGCAGGACATATGTTATGGGATACGAAATATAACCGGAGCAAAATAATAACGGAGTGGTACCCTAGGGGCGACAAAAGAAATAAAGGGAAACAGAGTAAACGTAGGTGGACCGATGACCTGGTGAAGGTTGCGGGGATCCGCTGGATGCGAGACGCACTGGACCGGGCAATGTGGCAACACTTACGCCTATGTCCAGCAGTGGACGTCTTTCGGCTTAAATGACAATGATGATGACTAGGGATCGAGCGGCATGGAAGTCCTGGAAACCCATTATCGATATATTAGGACAATAATTAGGTGTAACAAGTCATCTGCCTAGCCTTTTCCCAACTAGGTATATTAGGGTCGGCTTCCAGTCTAACCGGATGCAGCTGAATACCAGTATTTTACATGGAGCGACTGCCTATCTGACCCCCACAACCCAGTTAATACTAGGTAATACGATACCCTTCGGTAAGACTGGATGTCAGAATTTCAGGTCACTGACTACCTGTAACGGCTGCCAAAGATCTATATAATTATATGGCAGCCGGGACCAACAGCTTAACGTGCTTTCCGAGGCACGGAGGAAACTTGGTATGTCGGGCGGTCACCCATCCACAGACCGACCTAGGCAAGCACAGCTTTACCTAAAGATCGACCCGAGTGGCAGTTCTTATTAAGCCACGAGCTCCTCCAAGTATTTAATATAAATAGTGATTAGTATCATCATCATCATCCGCAGCCCGAATTTAGCCACTGCTGGCTAAAGGCCTCTCTTTTCTTATGCCAATCTCCACGGTCCTGGACTAACGCAGTTCCCGTCGGGGCTGCGGGTTGTCCCAAAGAGATACCGCGGCCTCGGCACAAGGGCTGAGAAGGAACATGGGTGGGTTTTAGTCAGTAGAAGTCTGAGGGATTGCAATCCGGCGTCATTTTCAGTCCGGCCGGATCCGACCGGATCCCCATCAATCCGGCCGGATCCGGTCGGATCCGGCCGGATTGATCAAGTTGGGATGATTTTCGCTTTTTAGTACAAAACAAGTGAGTTAATCAAGTGTATATGTCACGGCTAATACCCGAAGTGCGGCTGCACCTAGTTTTAGTCGGTTAGAACTAGGTGTAGCCACTTACTCTTGGTTAAACCTAGTACGAGCCGATTGTTTTCGGGTAAAACTAGGTCTATCCTTCATCATGCCGGCTACAACTAGGTTCGGCCGGATAAAACTAGGTCTATCCGATATCACGACCGTCTCGCGGCAGTATGACTTTATGGGCGGCATGGGCACCGGGCCGTAGGCCGATGAAGGAGGCCGGCGGAGGCCCGGCACTTCGGGGACAGAAGACATTAGTGTTATATATATATACGCGAGCGAAGCGAGCGCGCGTCATGGAGTACATATGCGAGGATAGACCTAGTTTTACCCGAAAACAAACATTTACATCGGCTCGTACTAGGTTTAACCAAGAGTAAGTGGCTACACCTAGTTCTAACCGGCTAAAACTAGGTGTAGCCGCACTTCGGGTATTAGCCGTAACATATATTATATAAAATCAACTTTATTTCCTAACCAATGTTAAGACAACAAGAAAACAATTAAAATTTAGTAGTGTAGGTAACTAGTAATAATTTTATTATTTTAGACTTTTTTTTTAATATATTTTATTTGGGCTTATTCTTGAACTCAATCTTGCCCTAAGGGCAGAGATGAGGTCGACGATGGAACGTGCTTACCCAGAAGAAGCCTATTTACTCGCGACTTAAATAGATTGGGGTTATATAACTCGGGAAAACCGACGCAGGCAGGGAGTTCCAGTTTCCACTCCTTGGCTGTACGAATAATGAAAGAACTAGCAAAACGCTTCGTACGAATGTGTGGAACATCGACAAGGTATGGGTGAAAACCTGCAGTTCGCCTAGTCTCTCGATGGAAGAAGAGAGATGGTGGAATTAGCTCGTAAAGCTCTTGCGCACACTATCCGAAGTACAGTCTGTAGAAGACCGACAAACATGCAACTTTGCGCCGGTGGGCCAGGCTATGTAGCTTGGCAACCAGCTTATCGTCACCAATTAGCCTCCTGGCTTTGCGCTCTACAGAGTCAAGTGTGGCGGGGAGCGAGCGGGGTGGTACTGGCGAAGGGTAGTGGGGCAACTCGACGACGAACGACTCGCATGCAAGAACACCACGCGCACAGCTTTATTATTTTCCCACAAACTGCTAGCACCGGATCCGGTTTTCGGATCCGGTATATTGGTACCGGATCCGGTAACCCTTAAATTATGCCGGATCCGCCGGATTATCGGATCCGTTTTTCCGGATTGCAATCCCTAAGTCTGACACTCCCTACCGCTTTACCCAGAGCGGGAGGAGTCATTTGATGATTTCCCACACCAAAAAAAGCTGTCACCTAAATAGTATAGTAGGTAAGAATAAGATTGTAAATAAATAGTAACAGCCATAACGGCTTATTTTATGTTCTTTTATAACCGCGACCGCAAGTTACAGTCACGGATACAACGTTGTGTGTGACGCAATGTCTGAAATCGTATTTCTTTGAGTTATGGCGTTAATCATAACTTTCCAGTTTTAAGGCCTAAGGGAGACGTGCGGAAATCAATTAATCACATTGTTTGAAATAATACATAGCGACATCTCTCTTGTGATTGGTCGAATCTTGCACTAGTCAAAATAAACGGTAAGTACCAAAGCATAATACTGAACATCTCTTGTTCTATGACTTTTGGAAATTCATAACATGTTTTTTTAGATTTACCATAACATTGATCAGCTGATAGCGTCATTTCTTATTTAAAGTACAAAATACAATATTTTCATGCAAATTTCATGAACTTTTGGCCCAGTGTGGGTTGGTAGACTTCAAATAGTCACATGTCTTCGAATTTATGGTTCAAGGTCATGCCAGTCTCCTCACGATATTTTCGAATATAACATTTTATGACATAAAATCACGCCTCTAATCCCCGAAAGGTAACGGTACACCCACATCTGATAACCGTACCAAATAGTAGACCCACAATTCGTCAGTTGTATAGGGAGCGAGCCTATTGCCCATCAACCGGGCACTGATTCAAACACCGTGCCTGCTACTGTAAAATTCCTAATTGAAAAATCCAATGACACTTTGCTAGACCCGGCACTCAAACCCAGGACCTCATACTCAGCAGTCGCGCTTGCGACCACTACACCAACGTGCTAGTCAAAACATTTAATGTGCCTGTAATTTGGCCCTGCTCGTCAAATAAGAACAAAGGAATACCTTTGCAAAGAGTAGGTACTCAAACAAAATCTTGTTTGTCCCAACCACAGATATAGATAGACCTAGATAACGCAAGTATCGTGATCTGTATGAAAGCCAAGCGTGCCATTTTTGACTACCTATTATGACGTTAACTCCGCCATTTTCGGTCCCAAGCCCGAATGAAAAAGGAGGAGGGTTGGTGTGGAGGAGACCTACCCATGCCGGAAAAAAGTCAACGGCGAGCATCGGGCGGCGGTAATTAGCCCGACACCCCCGGAAGGACCTAGCGTCCTCAGGGCGGTAACCAGCGACCGTGAGGAACTAAATACCCTCAAAAAGGCTGACGCGGAAGGACGTGGGAAGTGGGAACCCAGCGTGTTTATCTTCCCATGAAAACCCCCCTTATGAATTCTGAGACTATAAGAATGAGTTGTTGGGCGACCCGACTAACCATCTGCGCCACCCAGTATCCGGGCTGGATGGTGTGAAATTGGCAGAGGAAAATCGTACGGGAGAAAGTCATATCGAAGGGAGGTCACGAACCTCATCACTGAGGAATACGACGCAAGGAGGATGACGTCACAAGCATAAATAGGAAAATCAAATCGATTCAAAGACGCCACCGCGTACGGCTCCTCCTTCGCCCCAACCCCTGCCTTTTGCACGCTGACGTCCGACTAGCACTATGCACCGATGCAAACTGAGCGCGAAAGTGGCCACTTACGATTTCTGTACGTAAGCTATAGGTACGAAAAGAGGCACGCGAAGTAGTTGCTCTTACCTTATCTAGGTTTATCTATATCTGTGGTCCCAACCAATTTGTGTTCAACAAAAAAGTTGAAGAAACTAATTTTGGAGAGGCACTTAAGAAAATAGGCTCTGTTTTAACGACCGAAATAATCAGGGTTTTAGGTACGGAAAAACGAAATCTTTGCTGGGTTGGGCTACTCATTTTTCTTACGCAAGCATGCAAGACATTATAAACTATCATTCTCCTGCCTCTTGTCATGTGCAAAGAGTGATGGATAAAGAGGAAATGTGGGCTCTGTCTCTCTTCGTCTATCCGTCTGTCTCTCTCCACTATCGCTGTCTCTCTCCACCCCCCTGCCCTCAAATCCGTGCGATAAGGACAACTGCAGATCCGACTCAATAGCGACTCAATAAAAGTCATATTTTTAGGTTTGGCTCTCGCCTATTTCCTCCTCCAATATTGAACCAATTTAAAAGATATTTTAGACAATGAATAAGAAGGATATATACTACGCCGCTATGTTTTTCTTTTTTCGTTAATAGTTGTCAAATTTGTACACTAGGACTCTGTTAACAGCGTTCTAAACAAGCAATTTTGAGCATTTTTTGAGGGTTCTAATAGTGCTTATAAAAATAATTTATCACCAAAAAGGAAAACATAGGGGCATAGAAATAGTTAATATTTATTATTCTGTAAAAAATCATTGCTCTAGGGCGTCTAGGGTCATTAACCAAAAAGAAAACAGGCGAGAGCGTTTGTATGGAGAAAGGACCACCCGCATTTCCTCAGTGAGAGGGAGGGAGGAAGGCCAAAGAAAAGATGGATGGATTGTGTAAGGAAGGATATAAAAGAAAAAAGAGTACACAGGGATGCCGTGATATCTGACAGGGGAGAATGGAATAAGAAACTGTGTTGCGTCGACCCCGAAATAGGATGTGAGAAGGGCTAGAAGATGATGATGATGGCTGACGGTCTCGTAGAATAATTTTCAAACGCCACGCAGGCAAACTCGGATGGAAAGGCTAGTCCCAACAGTGAATGAACAGTATAATGAACTAGATACATAAAACGATTTGGGTCAAGCATGGCGGATGACCTAATGCTTAGAAATTATCTAGTTAGAAATTCAATAAAAACATATCCAGAACGCCATAAAATATAAATAATCGAGAGTATATGACATCATCGTTCTCGTACCAACCGAGGACGTTTGAGGGTCAACTAGATCCCGTCGGGGCTGCGGGGAGTTCGCAAGAGATACCGTGGCCTCGACATAAAGGGCTAAGAAGGAACATGGTTGGTTTTAGTCAGTAGAAGTCTGACACTCCCTCTCGCTGTGCCAAAGAGCGGGAGGGGTTATAATTGATGATTTCCCAATCACCAAAAAAAAAAAACTGACCAATTGGTCAACTGGCTGGTTTCGGATACAAGAGGGGGGGGGGGGGGGGGAATGGTCGGACAGACAGACACACGAGTGATCCTATAAGGGTTTTGTTTTTTCTTTTTGAGATACGGAAGATGCGTGTCTTGGGTTTGAACTGTTTGAACTCGTGTATTCGTGTGTGTGTGTGTGTCGTGTGCGTGTTGATATAACTTGGCAAACTTGGCAGTTCGACGGTCACGCCACTTGACTAGACTATTAATGCTATTTCGTGTACTGAATTCATGGTAACACATAGAGAAGAGATGGAAGATTTCAGGCAACAATGGAGTATGACCTAATAGGTACTACAACATCTAGTGCGACATTCAATAAAATCTAAACAACTATGAGTGTTACGCCATCAATATCGTTCCCGTACCGACTGTGTTCGACGTTTATGGGTCAACCGTATTCAATATAACTGTGCAAATATAGGTACAGACTACCATTACTGGCTAGTTTATAAAGAACTAGCTTTTGCCCACGCCTTCGCCCGCGTGGATGTCGGTTTAACTACAAAAATGACGATTTTCCATACAAAGTTTCATCCCTTATTTAACTCCCTTATGGGTTGAATTTCGAAAAATCCTTCCTTGTTCCTTGTCTACGTTATAAAGGGAACCTCTGAGCAAAATTTCAGCTTTCTAGGTCCAAGGGTTTGGGCTGGGCGGTGATGAGTCAGTCAGTCAGTCAGGACTTCTCTTTTTATTTATACCTATATAGATAGATAGACTAGTGACCCGCCCCGGCTTCGCACGTGTGGAAAAAAAGATTAAAGCCTTCCTCTTGAATCACTCTATATATTAAAAAAACCGCATCTAAATCCGTTGCGTAGTTTTAAAGATCTAAGCATACATAGGGACAGACAGCGGGAGGCGACTTTTGTAAGACTAATGTCAGACTTTCGAGACACTGACTATCCTGTAACGATCATTGGACCAGACATGACATGAGGAGGAATGAAATTCCCTCCGTAGTTAGCGACATGAAGCTAGCGACGCGTCGTCGAGCGGCAGACGCACGTGTCGTCCGACCGCAGATCAGTAGTGCCCATAGGTGACGACATGAAGCGACGACATGATGTCGTCTGCTGCTGCATCGTGCAGTCGGCTACCAACTTGTACCTTTAAAAAGCTACCGTGACAGGAGAATGGAAGAATAAAACCATGTTTTGTAAAATTTCGTAAGATCGGTTTCGTTCGTTCCCGCGACATTTACCTACATAAACAACAAACTATTAATTACCCACACTTAAACCAAAGGTCAATTTAAAGGAAAAAATATACAAGAAATCTAGAATTCTAGACCAAAACCAGTTTGTGTGCCTTGATCCTAGTTAATCGTACGTAAATGTTGCAAATATGGTGATTTGCGTCAACGCCGGTTTGTCGGCTATTTGAGTGCCCTACTAAGCACTTCCTTTGTAAAAACGGTCATGGTTATATGAAGGACTTGCACGTTTTTCGAAAGAGATACCGCGGGTTTTACACAAAGGGCTAAGAAGGAACGGTTTACCCTTGTTTGGTATACTTAACAACGTTGCGTCGAAAATCACTTCGACTAATTTTAGTTACAACAAAGTCATTTCGTATAATTATTCATATGACCGAATAATTAATTGGTAGATTTTTATTTAGCATATTTATTTATTTGAAATAAGTACATTTATTTATACTACATTGCAGTGCCCTCACTGTCAGTCGGGTTTTTTAGTTTTTTAACTACTTTTTTTTTTATTTCCAACTTTTTAGTTCTTTTGTGTTTGTTCTTTCGTTGGTCGCGTAAAATTCTTCGCAAATGATTTAACTTTTGTGCTTATTTATAGGATTTGTCACTTTGAATTTCTTTTAAACATATAAGTGTTATATATTTTTGTAATCTCCCTTTAAAACCCTTTATTTTGATACCCTACTCGATGGTATTGGAAAAAAAAATTTTTTGAACTCCGCGATTTGACCCCCAAAATCCGCAATTTTTCTTCTTTTTTTTTTAATGTAGCCTGTAACACTCGCGCCATCAAGACGAATCTAACGACGTATATTTCATTCAAATCCCTTCATCCGTTTAGGAGTTATGAGGGAACAAAGAAACGGACATACATACATACATACATCCTTCCTCCTTTTGGGCTTCGCCGCAGTCGGGTAAAAAATGTCGATAGGAGAAAATATTTGTGTTAGCAGTGCGATATACTTAATTATCTGACAGATAGAAGTAGTGTGATGTGCTGACGTCTGTACAATGTTTGAGTGACAAATTGAGTAAAGAACGGCAGCTTAGAACTTCCAGTGAATTCTAATGTTATGTTTAGGAGTTTCTGAGAAATTAGAATCCAAACTCTGGCAGTCAAATAAGGATAATCATTGCGACAAACAATAAAAATGTTATCAAGTAGGTAGTCTGCTTACAATACCGGACTTCTTTAGTTGGTAACATAACATAACGCTTATAACCCCCGAAGAGTAAGACAGAGGTGTATCTAACCCGACGGGGCTGCGAGTTGTTCGAAAGAGATACCGCGGTCTCGGTACAAGGGCTAAGAAGGAACATGAGTGGTTTTTAGTCAGTAGAAGACTGAGACTTCCTATCGCTCTGCCCAGAGCGGGAGGAGTCATTTGATGATTTCTCATCCCTCAAACAAAAAAAGGGGTGTGTCGAATAGTAAGTAGGTACACCCACATTTTCATATCACAATTAAGTACGTTTTAGTTACATGTAGTAGGTAGTAGGCGAGCCTATCAGAAAAGAAGAATCAAGAATAAGAATGCCACACTCCCTGGTCTTCCCCCAAAAGACCGGTCGCCTTTTGAAGGTTTCCCCCCGAGAACAAAAAAAAACACAAAAAAGTGAAAAATAAAAAATCTGCTTCTGAAGTCGGTGACTTTTGTTTGTTTGATTTCATGTTTTTGCCACCGACTTCTGAAGCTGATTTTTTATTTTTCACTTTTTTGTGTTTTATTTTTGTCGAAGTCGGTTTTATTTTTTGTAAAAAAGTTTTTATTTTTCACTTTTTAGTGGTTCACATGTGCTTACCCCTTCACAACGTACCGGCGTGATGAAATGTTATGAACTGGTGTAAACAATAGACAGTCATGAGATTTCAGCAATCCCAGTCCATTTGCTATCATTAATTGAGGAGTTCCGTTGCCTATCTCCGAAGTTCTTCATCAGATCTTCACCAAATAGTTTTTATAACCTTTGTAGTGAGTACAGGCGTGATATTATATTGTGTGATGGCGTAAACAATGCTTAGATATGCTATAGCAACAATCGCGGTTAATCTGCTGTTATTTATTGAAGAGTTCCCCCGATTTATACAAGATCCCATCATCAGATATTGAAATGGTGACAATGGGACCACACGGGAAGCACCAGCTTTCAAATGAAAAAGGGCGAGCCTATTGTCAACAACCATCAGGCATAAATTTAATTTTAAGTGTTTGTCACTGTCATAATTATTGTTTACTTTGTTAACATTTAATTTTTTGTCAATTTGTTTTGTCCTGTTGGGAAACCAATAAACACTTTTTCTTTCTTTTCTTTAAATTCAGACTCAGTGGCAATTTTTTTTTGTTAGCTGGTCTTTCGCACTCCTGGACAAAGGCCTCCCCCCATTCCTTCCACTTTGATGTAATAGGAATTAGGCAGTTACTGATCGAAAAGCCGAATAACATTGCCCGACCAGGGAATTACACCCAGGACATCATATTCAGCAGTCGCGCTTGCGACCACTGGGCCGACGAGGTAATCGCAATAAAATATAAACAACTAGCTTTTGCCAGCGGCTTCGCCCGCGTGAAAATGACGATTTTCCATACAAACTTTCATCCCCTATTTAACTCCCTTAGGGGTTGAATTTCGAAAAATCCTTCCTTATTTCTTGTCTTCATTATAAAGGGAACCTCTGTGCAAAATTTCAGCTTTCTAGGTCCAAGGGTTTGGGCTGGGCGTTGATGAGTCAGTCAGTCAGTCAGTCAGTCAGGACTTCTCTCTTTATTTATATAGATTAGATAAAAAAAAAACAATAAAGGGGTTTGAACTTTTTTTGTATGGAAGCTGGCATATCGACCCACTGCCATTTTATTTTTTTCCGTGCGCCGCGATTAAAAATAAAAAAAAAACTTTATAACAAAAAATAAAACCTTAAAAAAAGAAAACAAAAAAGTCAAAAATAAATCAGTTTCTGAAGTCGGTGACTTTTGTTTCTTTGATTTCATTTTTTTGCCACCGACTTCAGAAACTGATTTATTTTTGACTTTTTTGTTTTTTTTTTTAAGGTTTTATTTTTTGTTAAAAAGTTTTTATTTTTCACTATTTAGTGATTCACATGTTCAAGGGTCATAATGTGGACAATGTAGTATTTTTTTTTGAGTTTTGTTGATTTTTCAAAAACCGCTTGTCCGATTTCGATAAAAAATTATGGGACCATTTCAGAAGTATACCCTTTCCAACAAAAAAAGAATTTTTCAAATCGGTTAGCAAGTGACGGAGTTATGCCCGAACAAACATAAAAAAAAAACAAACATCCGAATTGAGAACCTCCTTCTTTTTTTAGAAGTCGGTTAAAAAAACAGTACCTATGGCGGGCAGGCAGGTCGATATGCCACATCGGTTCTAACATAATAATACCAACATTTATTAATTAATAGAAAACTTGAAATGTTTAAAGTTCAATACTTTTAAATCACGAACGTCAGCAGACAGAAGACAAGGTGACTATCTAACTATTACGCAATAATAAAAATAACAAAACACCGAATCCCCAAGAACTTTGAACTTTTTTTTTCTGAGAATGTTGTGTAGGTATACCTGTAATTGGTAGGTACTTACATCAGAACCCTAACCGGTATATTTTTATTATTCAGTGTGAAATGTATGTACTGTACCTGTTTGTAATAAATAAATAAACTTTGTAGTTTGGACTACGACAAAAAAACTTCGCACTGAGAACTTTGATCAGCGTCGCAAAGGAAAATACCGGGCATATACGTAATATCCAACAAGAAGTCGATGGCGATGCGCCACCGTTATATGGTGGACATCCCACCCATACGCACTAAACGGTTTGGGAATACTTTCATTGTGCGTACAGCTAAGGAGTGGAATTCCCTGCCAGAGTCTGTATTTCCGGATAGCTATAACCTAGGGGTCTTTAAGTCAAGAGTGAATAGGTTACTTCTAGGTAAGCGTGCTCCATCGTCGACCGCATCATCACTTTCCATCAGGTGAGATAGTGGTCAAACGCGAACCTATCAATAATAAAAAAAATAAAAAAAGTCTAACTAGGTCTACAGGGGATTCACATTGATCCAATATTCCATTATCATCATCATCTGCCTAGCCATTTCCCAACAATGGGGGTCGGCTTTCAATCTAACCGGATGCAGCTGAATACCACAATTTTACATGGAGCGAATGCCAATCAGACCTTAGACACCAACCACTTCCCGTCGGGGCTGTGGATATCGAAAGGTTACCGCGGCTCCGACACAAGGGCGAAGAAGAGGGAACATGGGTTGGTTTTTAGTCAGTAGAAGTCTGACACTCCCCTTCGCTCTGCCCAAGAGCGGGGGGGGGGTTATTCGATGATTTTCCACCCACCAAAAAAAAAAAAAAAAAGACACCAACCACTTTAAAACAACCTTAACTTATTATTTCATAGAATATCATCGTGATATGTTATGTTACTGATCAGTTAATTAAGATTTTAGTTAAAAAAATGTTCCTCGTAATCAATATTTCAATAGTCATTCTTTTTAATTGTTTTATTTGAAGTCCAAAGCAATTTGGATATCTAAATATAGACCAAAACATTAAAGTTTTTGTTTGTTGCTGTTTCGTTGTATAGTCTATTTTTTTTATTTAAATTATTGTTTTTAGAGTTCCATTATGGTTCCATTAAAGAAATAATTCGATCGAATCGATCTCCAGTTTAGACCGTGCTTGCCTGGCTTTGGTCCATCTTTGACTGTCGTTACAGGTAGTCACTGGGTATTTCTGTATGTGAGTTAAAATGTTTGTAAACGCTTCCACGATACAGGAGAAATTCCTAGTGTGGGGTAAAGTTTTTATTAAAAAAAAAAAAAAACTGAGCCTAAAGTCGGGTTGGGTTTAGAAATCACTTCCGTGAATTTGAGGTTTCTATCACTGTAGGGGGTCAAAGGGTTTTATCTGAAGCAAAACCAGCTGCCGGAGCAGCGACAAGCGAGCGAAGCGAGTTCGGGGTTTGGGGCACTTTTTTTAAACCATTCAGAAGTAGCTTCCCGCGACTGCGCCACAATGAGTGGAGTAGGGGCGGAGAGCTTTCCTCCCCCAAATTGACTGCCCCATAAATAAGGTTTTAATATCAAAAACGTTACGAAAACATGACATCAAAATGAGATTTTAAATAAATTATTTAAAAAAAAACCTATGCACCGCGGGCAGGAGGGGGGGAAGTGGGAGGCGACACTTAATTAAAATACCAACTTTCATCCTCTTTTTAACTGCCTTAGGAATTAAATTTCAAGAAATTCTTCCGTATTCCTAGTCTACATTATAAAGGGAACATCAGCTGTGTTTTCAGCTTTCTGTTGATGATTGAGTCATGCCCGGTTTCTGAGGCACTTTATCTGTGGTTTATCTATTCAAATGTACGCATATAATATGAATAGATAAACCACAGATAAAGTGCCTCAGAAACCGGGCATCAGTCAGTCAGAACTTCGCTTATTATTAATGTAGATAATAGATAGATGTCAATTTAATTTCCAGTTAAGTATTTAGTGTAGAAATAAATAAATAATGATAATTTATAAGGCAAGAAATTAATCTTTACATAATGCACTTAACCAGTTATGTTTTTATTTAAGCAAGTTTCAATGACCACGTATTAGCAAGTGTAATGAACTTTTTGAATAAGCGTCCAGCACTAAGAATTAGTATCTAAATCTAGATCTAACTAAGTGATTAATTAAAATTACCGTTATCTACATTAATTATAAAGTAAATACATAATAGAGCAGCGGTGGCCTAGTGGTGTCGGCCCCGAATTACGAACAGTAGGTCGTGGGTTCGAACCCAGGCAGGCGCATTACTTTGTGTAATTTATTTCATCACCGCTGCTCTCAAAACGGTGAAGGAAAACATCGTGAGGAAACCGGCATGTCTAACCAAAAAATTCGAAGACATGTGACATCTACCAACCCGCACTGGGCCCGCGTGGTGGATTATAGCCCATCCCTCTCCTAGAGAGGAGGCCTGAGTCCCTGCAGTGGGAACATTATTGGCTGATGATGATGATGATGATGAAATACATAATTATAAAGTTCAAACAGCCACGATGGTCTAGTGGTCGCAAGAGCAACTGCTGAGCATGAGGTTCTTGTTCAATTCCCGGGTTGAGAATAACAAGTGCAAAAAACGCGTTGTACCGACCCCAAATGTCATGGAACCAGGGGAGAAAGATGATGGTAGGATGTGATCATCAACTGGGCACAAATGCAGAGCATGGCTGCTAGTGAGAAACTGATGAAAAACCCAATAACGCCTTTGTTCGTGCCGAGAATCGCATCCAGGACCTCAAGCTTGGCAGTTACGCTTGCCACCACTCGACCAATAAGGCAGTCAAATTGGAAGACCAGCGTCAGACAGCATCACCTGTCAAATGAACCTTTTTGGCGCAGCCGTGAGGCACACAGCATTTTTGTATTTCTTTTTTTATATTATTGGTGTGTGTGCTTGATGTACTGACGTCAAATAAACATTTTTTCTTTCTTAAATGATTAGCTACACAGTAGAAATATAAAAGTGTAATTTATATATCTTCATGCCAACAATTATATTTACCTACTAGCTGTACCATGCGGAGTCTTTGGGCAACTGGACCCGCTTGCAAATGGACCTACAATAAAACTTAGGAAAAAAAACCACTATATTTATTTATTTAAACTTCATTTAGGTACAATAGTGGTACATAGGTAATGCCACAAGGCATTCTCTACCAGTCAACCTTAGGGTCAAATAAGACAGCACTGTGGTAGAGTACAAAAAAAATAAAAAATAATATATATAAGGAGAAAACTATTTTGTTATATAAATTGATATACGTAAATAGGATATACATAAATAATTTAAAATGTGATTTGTTCGACTTTACTCGTGGGTCCAGATCGAGTGGGTAAAGTTGACCAAAGACTCGCGTTGCAATGCCCCTTTTCTTACCTACTACTTTAAACTACTTTCTCACCGTTTAAGCCTTCCCTGGAATGCCACAAATAATTCGAAACCAAAATTAGCGAAATCGGTCCTGCAGTTATTAAGTTTTAGCGCGACCAACAAAACAGCAATTCATTTTTATATAGAAGACTAGTATTTGCGTGGCTGCGCTCGCTGCGCGCAGCTCGCGGGTTGTGAAGGGGGGAACTTTGAAAAATACCTACACCTACCTACACCTACCTACACCTACCTACACCTACCTACACCTACCTACACCTACCTACACCTACCTACACCTACCTACACCTACCTACACCTACCTACACCTACCTACACCTACCTACACCTACCTACACCTACCTACACCTACCTACACCTACCTACACCTACCTACACCTACCTACACCTACCTACACCTACCTACACCTACCTACACCTACCTACTACCTCCTACTACCACTAAAAAAACATTAACCTAAAGTTTGCCTGTCGTCGCCCCTGAGTTACGCTTCACCCACTCAACCTTTGTTACGCTAAGGAGGTCGCCGGCTCGCTTCGCTCGCCACCTCCCCCCTTCGCTCCACTCGGTCTCGCAGGTTCGCTCCACTCAGGACCTACCTACCACCGGAAAGCTACCTATCATGACATTGTCTCTACGCTACGGGGGTCGCCGGCTCGCTTCGCTCGCCCGCTCCCCCCTTCGCTTTGCCGCTGTACCACCACCGGACAGGTTTCAACGCCCCTCAATAGTTTTATGTAAGAAAAAAAAAAAAAAAAAAAAGGTGAAAAAGGGGGGGGGGGGGTTGAAAGGGGGGTTAGGGGGGGAGTCTCGAAAAATGTTTTCGATTACCGCAAAGGCCCCTCTAAATGAATCTGAAAAAAAAATCGTTCCAAGTCTCTTAACTTCCGAGATCCGAAAGGGGGGGGATGGAGGGGGGCAAGGGGGTCAAATTTTCAAAATGGTTTTTACTTCCTCAAGCCTCCTCTATACGAATCCCTAAAAAAAAAACACGTAATTCTCTTTATTTCCGAGATCCGCCTAAAGGGGGGGAGAAGGGGGGCAAAGGGGGGCACTTTGAAAAATGATTTTTACTTTACCGAGCCTCCTCTATACGAATCCCTAAAAAAAAACACTTCAAGTCTCTTTGTTTCCGAGATACGATAGGGAGGGGGAGAAGGGGGGGGAAAAGGGGGGGTTTCGGACTTTTCCCATAGGATTGAGAGTTCATTGTTTACGAATCTGTCAAAATATACCCACCTCCCCATCCACCATCTGGGAGAACAATTCTGTCAATAGATCAGTCAGTGAGTCAGTGCAGTGGTAGTTTAGCTTTATATAGTATAAAGATAGATAGATTCGGGGACTATAGCGTACCAAAAATCTTTAAATAGCTCTTAGCTATACCATAATATAGGCGAACAAACAAAAAATAATTACATAAGCAAATACAAACACTACTTTATCAAATTAAAGGCACGAGTGTCAAGAACCAACTTTTTCCTCATCACTACTTTTTAGAGTTCCGCAGTCAATTTTAACAAAAGGTTTTGTGTTTACGAGGCAGATGTGAATGGCAACAGGAGAGGACGTCCGAAACGACCAACACTAGGGTCAGTATCAACGACCAACATTGGTGATGTTCTTCAGAAAGGTCTGGTGCGTGGATGAGGTGAAAAGAGTATGTCAGGATAGGGAGGCGTGAGCGTATGTGCTTTTGTACTTGATTTACAAGAGAACACTTGACTTTAAGTTAAAAAAAAATCAGCGGATAATACCGAACAAAAATATATTTAACACAATAAACAAAAATGTGAATTAATTTTTTTGTAAACGCACTCACGATGCAGGAGAAATTCCTAGAGTGTGGCCACGTTTAACGTTTTTTAAAAAAAGAATTGCTGTCTCTGACTCTAAAGTCATCATCATCATCAACAGCCTTTAACGTTCCCACTGCAGGGACTCAGGCCTCCTCTCTAAAGTCTACTTGACAAAATATCTTAAAAAAATACTGATACAAGTGATACACAATGCATAGCCGAAACCACTGGGTGTAGGTAGAAACATGTTTTTTTAGGGTTCCGTACCTCAAAAGGAAAAAACGGAACCCTTATAGGATCACTTTGTTGTCCGTCTGTCTGTCTGTCAAGACCTTTTTTCTCAGGAACGCGTGGAGGTATCAAGCTGAAATTCATATCAAATACTCAAGTCTATGGTCTCTTGGAGCTGTGAAAAAATCAAACTTCTAAGTCAACGCGATCAAAAGATACTCCCGTTTATGCCGCAAATTTTCGACACTCGCAAGGGAATCAAAACCTACAGGGTACTTCCCGTGAACTCAGAATCTTGAAATTTGGTACGAAGCAACGTCTTATAGCATAGATAAAGGAATAATTACGAAAACCATAAATTTTTAGTTACATCACATAATATATTTTTTTTACGGAACCCTCGGTGCGCGAGTCCGACTCGCACTTGGCCGGTTTTTTTTTCACTAGGTACCCACTTATCAAAGGCATTCCCCAAAAGAAGTTAAAAAGTAGATGAAAATCCATTGTTTTGGTCAACGGACATTGCACTTATCTCGGCATTTTAAAAAAAGGAAACCAAAACATTTTTTGCTTCCAAATCCACTCCGACTTCTCTACTCCGACTTCAGATACATATTATTAGGAATACTAGATAGGAATAACAATTAGATAATGTGATTTTTTAAATAATTAATTGACTATTGAATGATTCTATTTGACTACATAATATTCTGGACATAATTTAATCTATTTATGTACTATCATAATAATTATCTTGACATCAATTATTATTTTATTTCTTTCGTATTTTTGTAATGTTTAGAATAACTAATTTATACCTATAAAATTTGTACGCCGTTATTGGCAAAACATGGACGCTCACAACATTAATATTCAATACCTTGCATGTCTGATTACTCAGTTTATGTAAACGCATGTTTGACAAATAAATGATTCTTATTCTTATTCTTATTCTTAAATGTATCGGTGATTGCAATCAGAATCGAAGAAGTTCACATAAAGTAACACGATTTAAACCCGAAAAATGAAGAAAATGCAACATTTTGGCACATAAAATCAAAGAATTGCGACTAATTCCATTTTGCATAAAAAACAAACTTCTTGCTGTCCTTGTCCCACTATACATAAGATCGGCGCAACACGTTTTCTTTTTGCATACTCCTCTGTCAGCGTCATTTATCACACACACACACACAATCACACAAACACACAATCACACACACACAAACAACACAATCACAACACACAATCATTCACAATCTATCCATATTATCTTTAACTAGCTGATGCCCGCGGCTTCACCCGCGTGGATGTCGTTCAAATTATATACTAAAACCTTCCTCTTGAATCACTCTATCTATTAAAAAAAACCGCATCAAAATCCGTTGCGTAGTTTTAAAGATTTAAGCATACAAATAGACAAAAAAAGCGACTTTGTTTTATACTATGTAAGGATTAGAATCATATTTTTAAGAAAAAATATTATTATTAGCCTTTTTTGGGGCGGGTGGGAAATCATCAAATAACCCCTCCCGCTCTTGGGCAGAGCGAAAGGGAGTGTCAGACTTCTACTGACTAAAAACCACCCATGTTCCTTCTTAGCCCTTTATGTCCAGGCCGCGGTATCTTTGTGACCAACCCGCAGGACGGGCATTATTATTAGCCTTCTTCTTTCTCCCTTTCCACTTATCCCTATTTAGTGCTACTATTCGCTGCACTGCGAAAACAGTTGGTCCGGGCATCTCATTTAGAAAAAAACATATACGGAACACGTAACTCCAATCCGACTCACGCTTAAGTTTTTGGTCTAAGACAAAAAGTTCATCACTTAATTTTATTTGTAACTACGGAACTTTTTTCTACATACCTAATACAAACTCGTGATCGTATTAGTTCGAACTGGATTTCCTTCAGAAAGTATATAAATGCAGGCTCGAGGTATATTCATGCAGTATTCATACAAACATCTAAGATGAAAGCGTTCTTCGTACTCTGTGTTGCCCTGGTAGCTGGGATTCATGCCGCAGTAAGTTTTTTATTTGTTTTATTATTTAACTTAATAGGACATAACATCGAGCTTGTAATACGCGAGGGATTAGGCAGAAGTGCACCTTATAATTACTGATATGGCGAGTAGAGTATTTTTAGAAAAAGGATTAGGCTTGCGAATGGCTGGACCAATTTTGTTGTTTTGAAATTCTGTAGTAGTCATTTCATTTTAACTGTTTTTTTGTTAATTTTTTAAAGAAAATGAAAATAATTTCTTCTGAGAAAATTCCCAAATTCAGGAAAAAGGGAACGTCCTTTTTTCTGTGGGATTTCTGTATACACCATAACTGACTATGCAAACAACAACAAAAAATCCTTAAGCATTTTTGTTGTCTTGTTTATGTTCATGAAAAATTGATTAACGTTCTGCGCCCAAACCGTAAAAAAAACGGGGGAATATAAAATATAACGTTTAGCTATTTTTAGAGGGCACTTCGTGATCATACAAAACATAGGTTCTTTCGATTAAACATGTTCTTACTTAATTTTTACATTTAAATACTTACTTAATTTAAAAAAAAAACTATCTGTTTGTTCCGGGTTAATCTCAGAATCTGACGGGACTTTACTAGCAGATAGATAATATTATAAAGTTCAACTTAGGCTTGTTTAATTTTAGAAAAAATAATTAGGCTTCCGTGAAAAAAAAAACAAAACGATGATACGACGATGATATTGAATGGCGACTTTTTATGACAGTTTCTTTTCTTTCTTTATCGTGTCGTATATATGTGCCAATTATCGCATATGAATCAGAAAAATCAGAGGTGCGTGTCTTGGGTTCGAACTTGCGATCTAGACTTGACAGTTCATCGCTCACACCACTTGGGTATCAAACTCAAATCATTTATTTCAATTAAGCCATTATAGGCACTTTTGAATGTCAGAAGAACAATTCATAAAAACTAAAAATGAAACTACGAGTGCAATACGTCATTCCGAAAGCCACCACGCCGAACCACACCATCACTGTTTCTAAAAGAAGACAATATTTATCAGGCCCACTGATTTGATTGATTTCATATTACACTAAAAAATGGAACCAAATTATTACAAGAAATAAACGTAATATATTATTACATTTAAATGTGAATGGAATCTTTAAATTATTATTAAATAATTGATATTTTGCTATATATTTTGAGAGTCAAATCATGCCCGTAGTGGGTCAATGTCATTTGACAAGAATAGTTTTTTACGTATACAAAAAAAGTACTTTACCCAGTCGTAGTATTATGGTTTATTATTATATTAAAATATCCGCTTTAACTATATAAAATAAGTAGTATTACTAATGCAATTTAAAGATTTTCGCTGAAATCGGACAGATGGTTCAAAACATCGTGACATAGAACGTTGTAAATTCGTTTTTTGTGGTGGTTGACAGTTAACTCCACTTGACATTATCTCTATTTATTCCTCGTTTGCATATTGCTTAATATTTCGCTCAGACAACGCGTGCCATTACCAATGCAATGAGATTTAAGGAAAAAAACATATGCTTCATTGCTCAACGCTAAAATTATGTGGCGGGACCTTTTTCCGAACAATAAAATTGTTTCCTTTAAGACAGAATTTTATACTTAGCTACAATAAATAATATGTACTTGTACAATGTAAGATGATACAATCTCTAGAACAATGAAGTTGTAAAATCGGAAGAAACACACGCTATAAGAACATCGACACGTTAACTGTATTTATAAATTAATTCAGAAGCACTTCATAATAAAATAACGCGGGCAAGGGCTAGTACTTAAAATTATACATGCAATAATTATTAAAAGTCAAAGAAATTATTCCAATTATGTAGACCATTACAGGCACTTTTGAATGACAGAAAAACGAATACTATAATCTGTTTGGTCCCGTTTCACGACGAAACGGCTATTCGGATCTCAACATTTCCTTTTTATTCTCACACCTACAGACAACTCAAAATTTTATAGTAGATTATTGCATCGAGCACAAAGTAATTTATTATTGCACCGAGTGCCTGATTTAGAGCCTGAGCGTTAGCGAGGGCTCTAATCTAACAGGCACGAGGGCAATATAAATTACTTAAGGCGAGGTGGATAATCTGCTTTTCTTTCAACTATTACATAAAGGAATAGTAGATAAAAGAAACTCATATCAAACAGTTAAAAGATTTTCTATAACACTGTCGGCTTCATTTAGAATGTTTTCCGGAGTTAATGTGTCGCTAAATGATTCCATTTTAATTCGAAGCCGAAGCACTCAAAATCAGATAGTATCACACTTTATCGTTTCCAAAAATATTGTCAAGCAAAATTAACAAAGTTCACGCCAAATCACTTTTTTAAATTTCTTTCATTTTTAAATCAGAGTTAGCAGCAAACATTTTTTAAATTTGGAACAAGTAGGATAGAAACGAATAATGCGTAGGTACGTAAAAAAGGTATTGATATCGGCTGGCTGAATAGAGCTAATCCATTGAGATTGGCACCGGTGCGATTAAAAAAAATAAACTGTGCAAAAATGAAATTTCATACATTTTTATTGCTCTAGAGCATTAAAGACTCGCTTTGTACTGAGTTTTTAGTGTGATTGTGATGAAATTAAAGCATAGTTGGAAGAAAAAAAGTTTTATGCAAACTAACATTGGTCTAACAGTCGCAAGCCCTACTAGAGATCTTGAGATCCTGGGTATCTAATCTACTTCCAGATCGGGCAAAGTGTTATTGGAATTTCCATTAGGAATTTTTCAGTAGCGGCCACTGGCGGCCAGTAAGTGACTCGTTATGCAGAAAACCATACACTTCTACGATTCGTCACTTATTCTTAAGGCGAGGTTGCAGTACTTTGTTTTTATGTATGCACGACCTCGCCCCCCGCCCTGCCGCGCGAGCGATATAATGCCTAAATTTTGACTGTTTTTTGCTTCTTGGAGAAAAACTATAAAGAAATTATACAATATGTTTTCAACATTTACTTCAAAATAAAAAATTCTATCTATTGATATAACTTTTATATAAATTCATGACGAAATGTCTTAGCAGTACACGTTTGAAATTGTGATTTAGAGTCATGTTTGATAAAAAAAGTATCGAGCCGATCATTCTAAATCGCGTTTCTATCTTTACGATTTATTAGAGAGTATGTTCAATTTTTATGTAATGATTTTTATTTATTAAAAAACTTTTATTTAGTTCGATTTTTATAGGTTCAAAAATCTTAAAATTACTGCAACCCCGCCTTAAGTCCGATGTAATAGCGGGCGAGACTCGTTCCATGGGACACAAATTCAAACTCCGTGGCTTCTACTGAGAAATCCTCAAACTACTGGTAAAAAAACTGTTCTGTCCTATATCCAGATGATGATGATGATGATGTTAAGGAACAACGAATAACCAATTGAACAATCACAAATCTAATATCTCTATCTCTCTCTTTCAGAACGTGACTCTCCCTCCAACCCAACAAGACAAAGCCCTAAAGACCGCAGCCGAATGCATCAAAGAAACCGGTGTGTCTAAAGAAGTTTTAGCCGAAGCAAAGAAAGGACACTTTACAGACGATGAAGGCCTGAAGAAATTCGTCTTCTGCTTCTTCAACAAAGCAGAAATCGTTGATGCTGAAGGCAAACTAGACGTTGAACAAGCAGTCAATAAACTCCCACCCGGTGTCAACAAGGACGACGCAAGGAAAGTCCTAGAAGACTGCAAGTCGAAATCTGGAAAGACGAAGGAAGATAGAGCTTTTGAAATCTATAAATGCTACCGGGCTGGAATCACGGACCATATCGTACCAGGCTTTTAAGCAGTTACAATAAACGCGATAATTTAGTTGTACAGTCCTACCCGTCCTTCTGGCTTGGTTATGCAGCAGGAAACTTGAGACACGTGACAGACTTCATCTTAATTAAACAGGAAAGGCGTTAGCTTTTCAGTAGCTTTAGCTTGGCTTTTAAGTAACTATTTGTCTAACACCCTATTTGAATAACACTTGGTGTACGCACTTTACATTTAGTCCGAGTCCCTTTGCCACTTTGTGAAAGCCCTTTTGTTACTTTTTAAGGCCCTTTTGTCTTTTTGTCCAGGCCCCAGAATCACTTCGTCTTGGCCTTTTTGTCACGTTGACCAAAGTTTCTTGTCACTTTGAATAGGCCCTCTTGTCACTACGAAAGCCCTGTTTACTACTATTATCGTTGGTTCTAAAGTTACCAGGTCAGAAAATATGATATTATTAAGTGTTTCTATAGAACCCTTGTTAGCTACAAGTTGTCATTTTTGAACAACGTTACCAACTAAATTATTGTTGTTATTTATTATAAACTACATATAAAATATGAACTAAAAATGTGTGCCTTTTTTCTCATAATCGCCATCTACCTAGCTTCTTACCGACTGTGTAAAAGTCGGACCATAAATACCAGTATTTTACATGGAGCGACTGCTTTACACAACCCATTTACTCAGCAATAAGAAATAGTTCAGATAGTCAAATTAGTAAGATCTCCACGGAATTTGAGTTACCCAGCTATAAACTCGTATAAACTTATATTTTTTCATCCTAAAAGTTGTCTCAAAACCGAGATGTAGCTTGTCATCAAAAATGATACCCAGATGACGAACCATGGTAACTTTATTTAAAGTTACATCATTAAGAGAGTACTGGTATAACAATATTTAGGCACGCTAAGTTTATTTCACATGCAGTATTCAGAGTATTCAGACAGTCTATTTAAGTCACTTTGCAAAGCAAGACCATCACAAGCGTTTTTAATGGGTCTAAATATTTTGAAGTCATCTGAGTATAGAAGAACTTGATTTTTTTTTAAACATTTGCCTTGTCGTTAATGAATAAAATAAATAAAAGGGGTCCTATAATCGATCCTTGTGGAACACCTGATGTCACAGGCACAGCTATGGAAGTTAATTGAAAATCATTAATTACAACTCGTTGCGACGTATTGGAAACGTACGACGAAAACCACCTCAACAAGATCCCACGTATGCAGTTAAAGGCAATTTTGCGCAATGACAGCTCGTGGTCGACCTTATCGAACGCCTTCTGAAAATCAGTATAGACTGAAACTACTTGTATACCACTATTCATATCATTAAAAATATATTTCGCATTTGCTAAAAGACTTGTTACCATAGACATAGAGTGCCATAGACCTGCTATTAACAAATCCGTGTTGCTGTGGAGCAATAATATTCGAATATAGATTTACATAATATATTCATTCATAATTAACAGAGAACCAATCTGAGAACCTCGACGACTTAAATATTTACAAACATACAAAAATAATAAAACAGACATTCCAAGTACATGTCAATTTAACTACAGTCGTTTCATTCACAGTTATATCACCTCAGACAGCTGCAGTCGAACAGAAATCATTTTTATTTGTAACTATTATTTTTCTATATACCTACCTAGAACAAACTCGTAAATGGCTTAGTTTATTTCCTTCAGAAGGTATATAAATGAAGTCTCAAGGTATATTCATGCAGTATCCATATCAACTTCTAAGATGAAAGTGTTCTTTGTACTCTGTGTTGCCCTGGTAGCTGGGATTCATGCCGCAGTAAGTTTTTATTTGTTTTATTATTTTTAATACTTTTCTAAAAAATATATAAAAATTTAACAAATCCTCCTTACTTTTTTTTCAATATTTTTTCGATCTCGGAAATCTCTGCACACAGGTTATTGCATTTCCCATCAGGGATTTCTCAGTAGCAGCCACGGAGTCTAGACTTCCCAGTTGATGGCGATAGGCTCGCCCCCTATTACATAAGACTTAAACATAACTGCCGAACTCTTCAGGGATTAAAGATGCTAATTGGTGACGATAAGCTGGTTATCAAGCTACATAGCCTGGCCCACCCACCGTCGCAAAGTCGCATGTCTGTCAGTCTTCTACAGACTGTACTTCGGAGAGTGTGCGCAAGAGCTCCACGAGCTGATCCCACCATCTCCCTTCTTTCATCGGGAGACTAGACGTACTGCAGGGTATCACCGATACCTAGTCGACATTCCACACATTCGAACGAAGCGCTTTGCTGGGTCCTTTATTATGCGCACAGCCAAGGAGTGGAATTCCCTGCCTGCGTCGGTTTTTCCGAGTTCATAAAACCCTAATCTGTTTAAGTCGCGAGTAAACAGTCTTCTACTGGGTAAACTCGTTCCATCGTCGACATCATCTCTGCCCTTAGGGCAAGATTGAAGTCAAGAGCAAGCCCATTTATAATAAAAAATAAAAATAAAAACTATGCTGTCATGTTCATCATTGTCACCTCTTCCTGCCCTTATCCCTTAATATTTGGGGTCGGCGCAACACGTTTTGGTCTACCTTTCTTCCCTGTTAGACGTCAAGGTGGCATTTACTCCTTTCTCTTTTATATATTTCCTCACAAAATCCATCCATCTAAAGACGTCATGTTATGTTATGATTTGTAGCTTCTGTTAAAAATATGTCATAAAACAAAATGGGCACTTATGAGATAATTTATATATGCTTGATTTATTAAACAATATCTTTAGTGTGTAATTGTTTATGTTATGTCTCAAGATTTTGTTTACAAATAATAACTACATACTAGCAATCTATTTAAGTCGCGAGTAAATAGGCTTCTTCTGGGTAAACTCGTTCCATCGTCGACCTCATCTCTGCCCTTAGGGCAAGATTGAGGTCAAGAGTAAGCCCATTTTGAATAAAAAAAAATAAAAAATTACAATAACATCATGCCTGTAATCCCAGAAGGGTTAGGCAGAGGTGTACTGTTAGTTACATCTACATTTCGTACGGTGTATTTAAGTTCCATGTAATAGAGGACGGGCCTCTCTCCGTCAATCGGGCAGAAATCCAGACTCCATGGCTCCTACAGAGAAATTCCCAAACTACTGTTATGAAACAACTATTGACGAATACTTGTCAACCCACATCCCTAATATATCACGCACACGCACGAGAGACCGCGGACGCAGACTTTTTAACGCAACGTGACCGTGCTAAAATAGCTAGATTACTTAAACCACAGACTGACGTCTGGGAGGAACTTTCGTCTGAATGGCAATGTAGGTGGGATAATTTCATCAAAGGCCGACACCTCCACCAGTTCTTTCCATCCGTTCGTGAGCGGCTGGCCAGGACATGGCTGGAGGTGGATCACTGTGTCGCCCAATTTCTCACAGGTCATGGTAACTTTAAGAGTAAATTTTCTTTCAAGCTTGTTGCCTCGCCTTTTTGTCAATGTTCTACATCTGACTGCGAATTTGAACAATCTGCACATCACATTTTATGGGAGTGTAGTCTTTGGCAGAATGAACGTAATATTATGTTAAATTAATAGTGTACAGGTCACCTCCGGAGTTATTTACTATACGGGCCTTGTAGAAACTAGAACAAAGCGTGCGTTCAAGCATTTTTGTCATACCTATTAATGGAATCAAATATATAACAGCTCACAACTTAGGACCCAGTAATATTAATGGCAATAATATCCGTGGTGCTAGGCAACTGGGCCTATCCCAATTGTATACGTCCCTGTGTGCCTATTGGCCTTGTTCTGTTCTGTCTCCTGCTGATATGGAGGAAAGTGGAAATTATGTTTTTTCCTACTCCTCCGCTATTCTTTTCTGATTAAATTCGTTGCGGGATCCAAGACAGTGAAATCATTTCTCTGGGACTTCGTCGAGCTTCATTGTCTCGGCGCTTTTCTTGTGGTCGCCACTGTTGATTCTGGCTAACATTGCACGAGTTACAGTGGTTTGGGAATAGTGTGACGGGCTAATGCCAAAAAAAAGCCTAATGTATCTATCTCTCTCTTTCAGGACGTGACTCTCCCTCCAACCCAACAAGACAAAGCCCAAAAGACCGCCGGCGAGTGCATCAAAGAAACCGGTGTGTCTAGCGACGTGTTAGCTGAAGCAAAGAAAGGGCACTTTACAGAAGATGAAGGCCTGAAGAAATTCGTCTTCTGCTTCTTCAATAAAGCAGGAATCGTTGATGCTGAAGGCAAGATAGACGTCGAAGAAGCACTCAATAAACTCCCACCCGGTGTCAACAAGGGACACGCAAGGAAAGTCCTAGAAGACTGCAAGTCGAAATTTGGAACGACGAAGGAAGATGCCTATGAAATTTTCAAGTGCTACCGGGGAGGAGTTAAGGACCATGTTATCGTGCCAGGCGTTTATTTTAATCAGTAACAGTAAACGGCCAGGTTACGGAGCAAGAGAGTTAAGACAAGTGTTAATTTACAACTACATTCAATAGAAAAGACGTTAGCTTTTCATTAGCTTATGTCAATCCTACAACTATTTGTCTAATACTTGGTGTACGCCCTTTTAATTTTGTCTCAAGGCCTTTTTGCCTTTTTTTTTCCCGTCGGGGCTGTGGCTTGTCGAAAGGATAACGCGGCTCCGACACAAGGGCGAAGAAGGAACATGGGTTTGGTTTTTAGTCAGTAGAAGTCTGACACTCCCCTTCGCTCTGCCCAAGAGCGGGGGGGGTTATTCGATGATTTTCCACCCACCAAAAAAAAAAAAAAGCCCTTTTTGTTACTTTTTAAGGCCCTTGTCTTTTTGTCCAGACCCCAGAATCACTTCGTCAAGGCCATTTTTCCAGGCTCTCTTGTCACTTTGCCAAATCCCTGTTCTCTTCACACTACTGTTACGGTTGGTTCTAAAGCTATTGTAGTGTATTATATATTGTGGGTACTCGAATAAATAAACCAGTCTATCGCCAGCCACCGTGTTTCATTGACGCTCCACTGGCGACGAGCTCGGGATATTTTTCTGTACTCGCTCATTTTTTTTTATTTCGTTAAAATGCCGATTGGGAAGTTGGAGCCATTTGATTTGGCCACAAACAAATGGCCCGCGTATATACGTCGCGTTAATCAGTATATACTGTTAAACGAAGTGAAGGAAGAATTAAAAGTGCCGATGCTAATTACCGTCGTGGGTGATAAAACGTACGAGCTTATGTGCGATTTGTGTTCGCCGGTTTTGCCCGAAGATAAAAGCTACAAGGAGTTGGTACAGTTGATGACGGATCACTTGGAGCCACAACGATCCGAGATAGCAGAGCGCCACGTGTTCAGACTACGTCGGCAGCGCGCCGGCGAGCCGCTCGTGGACTATTTGCAAGCGCTTAAACATCTTGCGGCTACTTGTAATTTCGGAAGTTGTGCTAAGTGTTCAACTCTCGAAATGAACCTAAGGGACCAGTTCGTTTCGGGCCTAGCAAGTGAGGCCATGCGGTCAAGAATTTTTGCAGAAAAAAACATCGATTTTAAAAAAGCGGTGGAGCTGGCGTTAGCTCTAGAGGCCGCGGACAAGCACGCGGAGGTGAGCGCGACCACGGGATCGGCGCAGACCTCGGGTGCGGGCGGCGAGGCGGGCGAAGGCCTGCACTACGCGCGCTCGGGGCGCGGCGGGCAGCGTGGCCGGCCGGCGACCGGGAGCGGCGGCGGCCGGGCTGCGGCGGGGAGCGGCGGCGGCGGCCGGGCGGTCGCGGGCTCGCTCGCGGCCGTGGCAGCGGGCGGCAGCGCGCCCCACTGTTGGAGGTGCGGGAAGGCGCATCGTCCAGAGCGTTGTCGTTATGCACAATACAGTTGTGATGAGTGTCGTGAAAAAGGGCATTTAAAAGTGATGTGTAAGAAAGTGCACAGTTCTAGTGATCGTAGTAGCCGGCATAATTACGTAAGTGAGGACGAAGAAACGGACGACATGTTTAACATTTACGTAGCAGCTCAAGGTAACAGACCATATTATATTAACGTGTGCATAGACGGAAGTGCGTTCGAATGTGAGGTCGACACAGGTAGCCGCATATCGGCTATAAGTGAACTGCTGTATAAACAAAAGTTTCATCACAAGAGACTCACTAGCGATAATTTAATTTTAAGAAGTTACTCTGGCTCACGAATCGAATCGCTCGGATACATTTCTGTCGACGTTAAACTCGGGGATGTTTACGGTACTTCGTTGCGACTGTATGTTATAAAGGGTGGAGCTCGCCCTTTATTAGGCCGCGAGTGGATGCGCGCTCTTAACATAACGCAGATCAATTTAAATGAAATTATCGACGATGGATTCGTGAACCAGTTGTGTGCCGAATATCCGCAAGTATTTACTGATAAGCTAGGTACATGTAAGCAAGCCATTGGATTACAGCTGACTGACCAAGAACCGGTTTACGTGCGCGCGCGGCCCGTACCACTAGCCCTGCGCTCGCGCGTCGAACGCGAGTTAACGCGGCTGGAGGCCGATGGTACTATTTACCGTATAGACCAATCCGACTATGGGACTCCGATAGTGCCCGTTGTAAAAGAAAATGGGGACATACGGATTTGCGGGGATTACAAAGTCACGATAAACCCTAAGTTAAAGCGCGATTACTATCCTTTGCCTCGCATAGAAGAGTTGTTCGCGAACCTCAGCGGTGGCGAACAGTATACAAAAATAGACCTCAGGCATGCATACGAACAGTGTCTTATTACAGAGGAATCACGCCCGTATACGGCGATTACAACTCATATAGGTACATTCGTTTATAGACGTACACCATACGGTCTATCTTGTGTACCAGAGAAGTTCCAAAAAATTATGGAGGAGACTTTGCGAGGTGTACCTAAATGCGTTGTATTCCTAGATGATGTGTGTGTGACGGGGTCTAATAGGCAAGAACATATGAGTAACTTACGGGCGGTGCTAGAAAGATTGCGTAATATGGGGTTGACAGTTAAGCTAAGTAAATGCAGGTTCTTACAGGACCGCGTCAAGTATTTAGGGTTTATAATAAATAAAGACGGTTTAAGACCGGACCCGTTTAAATTAGAGGCTATTGCCAAGGCACCCGCGCCGGAAAATGTTTCACATCTAAAAAGTTTTTTAGGCATGCTAAATTACTACGGTAAATTTGTAAAAAATTTAAGCACACTTTTGTCCCCACTACATAACTTATTACGTAAAGACGTCGCTTGGGATTGGGACACCAAATGTGAACAGGCGTTCGCTAAGGCGAAAAGTGCCCTCCGCAGCGAGAGCGTGTTAGCACACTATGAGGAGGGGCGACCTCTCGTGTTGTCGGTAGACAGTAGCGCGTATGGGCTGGGAGCTGTGCTGGCGCACCGCTACCCAGACGGCAGCGAGCGCCCGGTCAGCTACGTGTCGCGGACGCTGAGCGCGGCCGAACGCAATTATAGCCAACTAGATAAAGAGGCGTTGGCCATATTGTTCGGGATAACTAAGCACCACCAATACCTATTTGGCAGGCGTTTCTTGTTGAGGTCGGACCATCAACCACTTACTTATATATTCGGAGAAAAAGGGGGCATTCCACAGACAGCGGCTAGTAGGTTGCAACGTTGGGCAGCACGCTTAGCAGCTTATGATTTTCGTATAGAATTTGTTAGGTCGATAGACAATGGCCCGGCCGACGCATTATCGCGGTTACCGTTGCCACAGGAGGGTCGCTCGGTTGTAGCTTTTAACTATATAAATGTAATACAAGAGTGTTTGCCGATTGATTTTAATGATGTCGCTAAAGAGACCGAGCGAGATACGGTATTATGTAAGATTAAAGGTTACGTTATGTTCGGCTGGCCGTCAGTCGCAGGCTGTGACGAAGAGAAACCATATTTTTCAAGAAAACAAGATCTAGTCCTCGAAATGGGGTGTCTCATTTATAAATATAGAATTGTCATTCCTACTTCTCTTCGCGAGCCAGTGTTGAACGAGATTCATGAGGGGCACTTGGGAATGAACAAAATGAAAAACTTGTCTAGAAGTTATGTGTATTGGCCTAGCATAGACCGCGATATAGAGGGTGTGTGCCACCGCTGCGAGGCGTGCGGTGCGGTGCGGGACGCGCCCGCGCGTGCCCCGCTACACCCCTGGGAGTTTCCCATGCACCCGTGGCAGCGCGTGCATGCGGATTTTGCTGACTGCGGCGGTCAGCGGTACTTAATTATTGTTGATGCCCATTCCAAATGGATAGAAGCGATAAGGATGAGAAGTACGGATGCGGTATCTACAATTAAAGTTATGAGGGGTATTTTCTCGCGTTTTGGAATCCCGTCACAGCTTGTGACGGATAATGGACCGCCATTTCTTTCGAATGAATTTAAGTCATTTTGTGAAAAGAATTGTATGAAGCATGTGACCTCAGCCCCTTATAGACCACAAGGTAACGGGGCAGCGGAAAATGCCGTAAAGTCGGTTAAAAAGGCGATAAAGAGAGCAATGCATGAAGGTGCAGAGGTTGAGAGTGTTGAGACAGCTCTAAATAAATTTCTTTTTCAATATCGCAATTGTGCCCACTCGACGACGGGTATATCGCCAGCCGAGGCGCTGCAGGGGCGGCGTCTCCGCTCGCGCCTGGACGCACTGCGCCCCGACCGTGCCGCCGCGGTGCGCGCGGCGCGGGCCCGCCAGGAGACGCCGGCGCCTGCCGCGCCCCGGCAACTCGAGTCAGGCGACAGGGTGCTAGCTCGCGACTATACCGCAAGGGGGGAAAAGTGGTCAGAGGGCACTATTGTAAAAAAGACCGGTCCCGTTTCCTATAAGGTTGATATGGGTCAGGGGTTAGAATGGCGTAGGCATGTCGACCAGTTGATTTCAACAAATAAAAATAGGTACTCATTGACGCACACCAGTACTACCCCCGACCCAGACGACTCGGAGGTTCATAAGGAGGTGGGGGACGCAAAGGATGGTGCGGCGGAGGAAGTTACCCAGGCGTTAGGGTCTAATGACAACGAAGATTCGATTCTAAAGAGTCAGTTCCCGCCAAAATTGGTTAGAGAACCCGTGTCGCCCAGGGAGCCAACTCCGCCGCCACCAGGTGTTTCCGCTCGTGCACTGCGTGCTTACCAGCGAGCGCAGAAACTGTAACAACATGGATTAAGTAGTTTTATGTATGGAGATTATGTATTAAGAGAGATTATGTAGTTTTAGGCATCAGATTGAAACAGGTGTCTTTAATTTAGTGTGGAGAGGTGTAGTGTATTATATATTGTGGGTACTCGAATAAATAAACCAGTCTATCGCCAGCCACCGTGTTTCATTGACGCTCCAGCTATCAGGTCGGAAAATATGATATTATTAGTAAGTGTTTTTATAGAACCCTTGTCAGTTGTATTTTTTAAACGTTACCAACTAAATTTTTGTTGTTAATTACTATGAACTATTAAACATTAACTACAAAGTGTCTTTTTTTTCTCATAATCATCATCTACCTAGCTTCTTAAGCACTAGTGACTATCGGATCATATTACTTCCATGAGTGACTATTTGATGAAAAAGGCATTCAAGAAAGTTATTTTTTTTTTTTTATTATAAATGGGCTTGCTCTTGACTTCAATCTTGCCCTAAGGGCAGAGATGATGTCGACGATGGAACGAGCTTACCCAGTAGAAGCCTGTTTACTCGCGACTTAAACAGATTAGGGTTATATGAACTCGGAAAAACCGACGCAGGCAGGGAATTCCACTCCTTGGCTGTGCGCATAATAAAGGACCCAGCAAAGCGCTTCGTTCGAATGTGTGGAATGTCGACTAGGTATCGGTGTTGTGTATAAATAAAGCACTTGAAAGTTTAAATAAACTGTTTTATTATAATTAATAAGCAAATATAGTTTTTACAAAATATATCGAGTCACGGAGCCGGTGAGAGAGAGGTCCGATGTGTTGGTCACAGATAATATATTATTTATTATAGCGTTGACAACTTGACACACGGTCTTTATGCGTTCATTCCAACACCCTCTCCTGAACGCAAACCCATTCCAGCTGTAAGCTGGCAGAGCTTCGGTCGAGGCAGTCCCTTTGTCAATGCATCCGCTAACATGAACTCGGTGCTTATGTACTCCACATGTATTTCTTTGGTAGCAACTTTTTCTTTCACGAAGTTGTAGCGAACATCAATATGCTTGCTACGAGCATGGTAAGAGGTTGAGCCTGAAAGACTAATAGCGCTTCTATTATCGCAGTATATAGTTAATGGAGTACCTGAAAAATTATGTAAGATGTCATTATTAAGTTGCCTCAGCCAGATTGCCTCTTGAACAGCTGATGACAGAGACATGTATTCAGCCTCAGTGCTGGATAGTGCTACTGTGACTTGTTTTCTTGAGTTCCAACTTATACATGCACCCTGAAATATAAATAAGTAGCCAGTGCAGGATCTTCGGTCTATGGCGTCACTGGCCCAATCTGCATCGCAATAACCAACTATGTTTTTATCATCCTTTTTAAATGTAAGTTTCAAGTCAATAGTTCCTTTCAAATACCGAAATATTCTTTTGACAGCAATCCAGTGTTGCATTGTTGGATTGTTATTAAATCTGCTAACAGTATTAACAGCATAAGCTATGTCAGGGCGTGTACATTGCGACAAATACAAAAGACATCCCACAGCTTCTTGATAAGGAACATTTTTCAATATTTCTGTTTCATTTTCAGCCTTTTTTAATTGAGTTCCCGCTTCAAAGGGAGTTGGTACAGGCTTACAATCATACATCTTGAATTTATGTAATATTTTCTCTATGTACAATGTTTGATCCAACGATATTTCCTCCAAGTTAGTGGTTTGGTTTACTTTAAAACCAATACATTGTCTAGCTGTACCAAGATCCTTCATTTTGAAATTATCTTGTAATTTTGATTTTACAAATGATGCTGTTTTGTCATTGTTGAACAAAAAGAGTAAATCATCGACATATACTGCTATCAACAGTATATCATTTTCATTTACAATCCTGAAATAAACACATGGATCTACTATTGAGCGCTTCAATCCAATGTCAATAAGGACAGCATTAAGTTTCTTATTCCATTGCCGGCTGGCTTGTTTCAGGCCATACAATGCTTTGTTAAGCTGACATACTTTGTCTTGAATTTCATAACATGGTGGAAATAACATGTAAATTTCTTCTTCTATATCTCCTTGTAAAAATGCAGAGACGGCATCCATTTGATGAATTTTTAAATTGTACTTAGCTGCTAGGCCAATTAAGTACCTGATAGAAGAATAACGTATGACCGGAGCATAAACTTCATGGTAGTCTATCCCTTTTGTTTGTTTGAATCCTTTTATTACGAGACGAGCTTTGTATCGTGTTATGTTTCCAGCATCATCTCTCTTAGATTTAAATACCCATTTACAGGGAATTATCTTTTTACCAACAGGTGGATCTATGACACTCCAAGTGTTATTTTCAATTAAAGATTTATATTCAGTTTCCATAGCTTGCTTCCATAATTCTGAATTTTCACTGTTTAGTGCTTCAGTGTGATCTTGTGGGTCATCATCCAATAAACTCATTGCAGATTCTGAATTAATACATAAAAAAGACAGATCTGAACTTGTGTTGTGTACTTCTCTTCGTCTCTGGTCCCGGGGGGGTCTGACATTTACATGACATATTTCAGGAGAGCTGGTACTAACACTGAGTGAATCAGTTGGTATGTATGTCTCATCATTAGGATCCTCATAATAACTGGAGCTATTAGAGTCTGGTTCAGAATTAACTTCTTCATTTTGAGACTGTATTTGAGTTGTATTGGTCTCAAAATGTACTATGCAATCATTTTCTTCACTGCAGTTATTAGATCCGCTTGTGGATATGTTTGAATTCTTCTCTTCTATTGTATTCTTCCCTCCAGTGAAACAGAAACAACACCAACAACAAATGCAACAAGAATGCATTAGAAATAAAACCACAATGAACATCTGTACCTACAACGTACGGTCTCTGGCATCAACAGAGAGGTACCTAGAACTAATCAACGCATTAGCATACATTAATCATGACATAATAGGATTAAGCGAAGTCAGAAGGATGGGTTGTAACATCGAGGAATATGAAAACTATATCCTCTGCTACATCGGTCAAACAAAGGGACTGTACGGAGTAGGATTCCTAATTAAAAAGAAGCTAAAAAATCAAATAAAGAACTTCATAGGAATCTCAGAAAGAGTAGCGCTTCTGCAACTTAAGTTTGAAGATATAGATTTCTCAATATTACAAGCATACGCGCCCACCGAAAAATCAAATAAAGAAGAAGTCCAGAAATTTTACAACGACATTAAAGAAGCACACAACATAGCTGACAACAAAGTAATCGTAATGGGCGACTTTAACGCAAAAATAGGACATCCAAAGAAGGAAGAAAAGATTATCATGGGCAACTACGGCTACGGAGAACGCAACGAACGAGGAGAAGAATTAATTGACTATGCACTGGAATACAACCTATCTATAATTAGTGTCCGACCGAAACACGATTTTCAGCCGAAACCGAAACCGTAACCGAACCTTCGGCCTTGGTCCCAGTTTCGGCCGAAACCGAAACCGAAACCGAAACTTATGAAATATTTATGGAATGTAAAATCTATTGTATTTTTACGCGTAGATAGGTACACAGTTAACACGTGTAAAATATACTACTTTAATTGTTGCCAAAAATGCAACAATTAAAGTAGGTAGGTAACAAAAATAGGTCTTTATTTGTAAAATAAAAAAAGTGAATTAAAAAAATTAAAAATGCAATCAACATATTTGTCAATTTAAAAAAAAAATAAGCACTACATTTTTAACATTACTATATTTGTTAGTAATTTCAAAAAAAAAAAAACTAAGCCCCTCGCATACTAAAGGGAAGAAATGCGACATGACTGATGCGATGTCGAAGGTCATTCACGCTAATAGAAAATATGTATATGAAACTTTTTAGTAAAAAAAAATCTATTGGTCGATATACCTTTTTTTCTAATTATTTAATAAAAGAAGTACATCATATCATTTTCAAAGATGGTGTTTTAAGAAATAATTTTCATTACAAACTTTTTAAATTATAATAATTAGTTAAGGTTTTAGGCGCTTTGCACATGGAGCAACTATTGCAGCAACTGGCAACTAGCTGTTTACATATATTTCAATTGGATTGCGCACACATAGCAACTCGAGTTTCGAGTTCTGGCAATCGTCAACAGTTTTCAGTTGCTGCAATCGATGACTGAGTTAGTTGCTAATTGCCGCAACTAGCAACTGTTAAATATTATACCGATATTTAAAGTTAACGTAGACGGCGACAACGTAATAAAATTAGAGCAATTGCTGCTTCTTCGATATTCATCATCACAGTGAACGCTGTTCGCTGCGTAGATTGAGCAACTCGGTTATGAAAGTTGCTCACAGATTGCCATAAAATTGCTGCAACCGTAAACGTTGTAGCAACTATCAACTAGTTACAGGAAACTTTTAAAGTTGCTTAAGTTGCCTCAACTTAAGTTGCTCCATGTGCAAAGCGCCTAAATCACCGGAGATAGTTGTGTATCGGAACTACGGGGCGGTTCGAATACGGGTACAAAATTTAATCCATCAACAATTACAAACAAATATAGTAATGTTTGAATCAAACATCACAGGTATCTTCACACATCTTTTAAGTGTTAAATTAATATCAACATAAATTCATATTTTATAAGTTCTAGGGAATAACTAAACAGAACCAAGTAAAATATCTAATGAATTCTTTTCTATACACACCTACTTACAACCTATTTATTTTACACTGTAGCACAAAAGACCCTAATGAATGCCATAAAAATACATCATCATTAATCATAAGTAAAAACAAATACCTAATTTTTGCGCGAGAAAAATCACATTACCTCGAATCATCACGATCGCGCCGGCTAGCGAACTCAACTGGCACTCGAAGTTAGCTGAATGATGCGCGACAATTCACATATATCTTGTTTCGGCGAGGCCGAAAGGTTCGGCCAAATATTGGCCGAAACCGAAACTATGGCCGAAACTAGTATTTTTGGCCGAAACTAGCCGAAACCGAAACCGAAACCGAACCTTCGGTCGGTCCTTATCTATAATAAATACTTTCTTCAAGAAAAGGCCAAACAGAAAATGGACGTGGATATCACCAGATCAGAAAACAAGGAATGAAATAGACTTTATAATGACCAATAATCCTAAAATGATTACAAATTACGAAGTACTGAGCAATGTGATGTTCCCTTCTGACCATAGATTACTGAGAGCAACCTTCGTCTTGAATCACCCTATAAAAAGCAGAAAAAACTTTACTTCACTGCCGAGAACTATCAAGTCCGAAGAAGAGGCTCAAAACTACCTCAGATGCTTGACAAGGAAATTAGAAAGTATATCAGAAGAATCAAATGTTCAGGAATATTACAACAAAATAGAGGAATCAATACAAAACAGCATAAAACAAAGAACCGAGTCGCAACACAAAAAAACTAAGGACCGACCGAAGGTTCGGTTTCGGTTTCGGTTTCGGCTAGTTTCGGCCAAAAATACTAGTTTCGGCCATAGTTTCGGTTTCGGCCAATATTTGGCCGAACCTTTCGGCCTCGCCGAAACAAGATATATGTGAATTGTCGCGCATCATTCAGCTAACTTCGAGTGCCAGTTGAGTTCGCTAGCCGGCGCGATCGTGATGATTCGAGGTAATGTGATTTTTCTCGCGCAAAAATTAGGTATTTGTTTTTACTTATGATTAATGATGATGTATTTTTATGGCATTCATTAGGGTCTTTTGTGCTACAGTGTAAAATAAATAGGTTGTAAGTAGGTGTGTATAGAAAAGAATTCATTAGATATTTTACTTGGTTCTGTTTAGTTATTCCCTAGAACTTATAAAATATGAATTTATGTTGATATTAATTTAACACTTAAAAGATGTGTGAAGATACCTGTGATGTTTGATTCAAACATTACTATATTTGTTTGTAATTGTTGATGGATTAAATTTTGTACCCGTATTCGAACCGCCCCGTAGTTCCGATACACAACTATCTCCGGTGATTTAGGCGCTTTGCACATGGAGCAACTTAAGTTGAGGCAACTTAAGCAACTTTAAAAGTTTCCTGTAACTAGTTGATAGTTGCTACAACGTTTACGGTTGCAGCAATTTTATGGCAATCTGTGAGCAACTTTCATAACCGAGTTGCTCAATCTACGCAGCGAACAGCGTTCACTGTGATGATGAATATCGAAGAAGCAGCAATTGCTCTAATTTTATTACG
The DNA here is from genome assembly GCA_949316265.1 of Diarsia mendica. Taxonomy (NCBI): domain Eukaryota; kingdom Metazoa; phylum Arthropoda; class Insecta; order Lepidoptera; family Noctuidae; genus Diarsia; species Diarsia mendica. Next base: position 11,847,899 of record OX438915.1, on the reverse strand, counting down.
TTGTCGCCGTCTACGTTAACTTTAAATATCGGTATAATATTTAACAGTTGCTAGTTGCGGCAATTAGCAACTAACTCAGTCATCGATTGCAGCAACTGAAAACTGTTGACGATTGCCAGAACTCGAAACTCGAGTTGCTATGTGTGCGCAATCCAATTGAAATATATGTAAACAGCTAGTTGCCAGTTGCTGCAATAGTTGCTCCATGTGCAAAGCGCCTAAAACCTTAACTAATTATTATAATTTAAAAAGTTTGTAATGAAAATTATTTCTTAAAACACCATCTTTGAAAATGATATGATGTACTTCTTTTATTAAATAATTAGAAAAAAAGGTATATCGACCAATAGATTTTTTTTTACTAAAAAGTTTCATATACATATTTTCTATTAGCGTGAATGACCTTCGACATCGCATCAGTCATGTCGCATTTCTTCCCTTTAGTATGCGAGGGGCTTAGTTTTTTTTTTTTTGAAATTACTAACAAATATAGTAATGTTAAAAATGTAGTGCTTATTTTTTTTTTAAATTGACAAATATGTTGATTGCATTTTTAATTTTTTTAATTCACTTTTTTTATTTTACAAATAAAGACCTATTTTTGTTACCTACCTACTTTAATTGTTGCATTTTTGGCAACAATTAAAGTAGTATATTTTACACGTGTTAACTGTGTACCTATCTACGCGTAAAAATACAATAGATTTTACATTCCATAAATATTTCATAAGTTTCGGTTTCGGTTTCGGTTTCGGCCGAAACTGGGACCAAGGCCGAAGGTTCGGTTACGGTTTCGGTTTCGGCTGAAAATCGTGTTTCGGTCGGACACTAAAAAAAACTAACAAAATCTTCAGTGAAAATACAATACGACTAATCAAAGAACGTACCGAACTAATGTTTACAAAGAAAAAAGACCCTGGAATGAAAAAGAAGCTTAGCAACCTGTTTAAAGAAACAAGGAATTCTATTAAAAAAGACTACAGCAAACATAGACATGAAATAATAACAAGAAATTTAAGAAAATATAGAAGCACCAAAAGAGCCATAAAGGAACTAAGTCTAAGCAAATCATGGATACAAAAACTAGAAATCAACAAAGAAGAAACAAAGTCAAGAAAAAACGTAATAGACCACGCAACCAAATTTTACAAGGAATTATATAGTAAAAATGAAAACAATATAGTAGAAGCAATAGACGAGACGTTTAACACAAGCTCAACAGCGAAGCCAATTGAAGAAAGAGAAGTATTTGAACATATAAGACAGCTAAAAGCCGAAAAAAGCCCTGGCCCAGACGGTTTGTCTAATGAAACCCTCAAATTAGGTGCACCAATTCTACTTCACCACCTAACTCACTTATTCAATATGATACTAGACTCAGAAACTGTACCAGAACAATGGTGTACATCAGACATCATACTGCTCTATAAAAAAGGCAATCCTATGGACATCGGAAACTACAGACCAATTAGTCTACTGGCGAGCATCTACAAACTCTTTTCTTCAATACTATTAAATAGAATAGCTAAAACAATAGATGAATCACAACCGAAAGAGCAGGCTGGATTCAGGGCAGGTTTCAGCACAACCGACCACATTCAAACATTGGACCAAATTATGGAAAAATATAAAGAATTCAACAGGAACCTATATGTCGCCTTCATCGACTACAGCAAGGCATTTGATAGCATCAGCCACAGCGCAATATGGAACGCCCTATCACAACTAAATGTTGAACAAAAATACATCAACATCATAAAAAACATATACGCAAAAAGTACGAGTCGAGTAAAACTGGAAACAAAAGGCGACGAAATAAAAATCGAGAGAGGGGTCCGACAGGGCGATCCCCTATCACCCAAAATCTTTATTGCTGTCCTAGAATGCATATTCCGAAATCTTAACTGGGAAAGAAAGGGCATAAGCCTAGAAGGCTGTAATCTCAATCACTTACGTTTTGCGGATGACATAGTCCTAGTGGCCGAAACTGCCAAAGAACTTGAGGAGCTTATACGACAATTAAACAATGAAAGCACAAAGGTTGGCCTACATATGAACGCCTCAAAAACAAAAGTCATGACCAACAGCCACCAAGTACCAATCATGATAGCAGGAAAAAATATAGACTATGTCAACCAATACATATACTTGGGAAAGCAAATGTCTTTTTCAAAGTTGAACAATGAAGAAGAGGTAGAGAGACGAGTGGGCTTAACATGGAGAAGATTCTGGTCACTGAAAGAAATCCTGAAAGGAAACTACAACATAAACCTAAAAAAGATAGTTCTTGATACGTGCCTTCTGCCCAGCTTGCTCTATGGCTGTCAAACGTGGACCCTCACAGACCAAATAAAAAGGAAAATAAGAACCACCCAAAGAGCCATGGAAAGAAGCATTCTTAAAATAAAAAAAGTACAAAAAATAAGAAGTGAAACCATAAGAGAGCAGACTAAAGTTCAAGATGCACTTACCAAGGCCCTTAAACTAAAATGGAAATGGGCTGGACATGTGGCACGCTACAATGATAAAAGATGGACACTAATAGCAACCAGGTGGAGAGGTCCCACAGGGAAAAGAAATGTGGGAAGACCGTTTAAGAGATGGAAGGACGACATAGTTGAAACAGCAGGGAAAGACTGGCTGCTCAAGGCAAAGGACAGAGGAAAATGGGACAAGCTGGAGGAGGCCTTCACCCTAAGAGGGGTCCAACTTAAAGATTAACTTGACTAACATTACTAACAACTAGCCTATAAAAAACCACTAACAATCTTACTAACGACATTTGAATTGTAAAATAAGTTAACTAGTTGGAATAAACGGCTTTATTATTATTATTATTATTATTATTATTGTATTCTTCTCTTTATAATTTTTATTTGTGGTTTCAATGCAATTGGTATTTTTGATTATTTTATTTTGATTGACAGTTTCTTCTAAAAATACTGCATCTCTACTCATTGTTACTTGCTTGGTTTTCTTGTCTATAAAGCGGTATCCTTTACTACATTCACTATAACCAATAAATATCAATTTACGAGACTTAGCATCTAATTTGCGACGCTTTTCTTTTGGTATATGAACCATCGCTTGGCAACCAAATACTTTCATGTGACTAAGGTCAGGTTTGGATCCAGTCCATCGTTCCTCAGGGGTAATATCATTAAGTGAGCGCGTTGGTGAGCGATTGATGATATAGGCAGCAGTAGCTATTGCTTCTCCCCAGTATTCTTTCTGTAAAGAGGCATTAAATAACATAGATTTAGCACGTTCTACAAGAGTACGGTTCATTCGCTCGCTTACGCCATTTTGCTGAGGTGTGTATGGAATAGTTGTTTGATGTTTTATGCCAAATTTCTTCAGACATTTTTCAAACTGACTGTTTACATATTCCTTTCCATTATCACTCCGAAGTACTTTTATTTTACTGTCCAACTCATTTTCTACTTTATTTTTGAATTCCAAAAATTTTTCTAGTACTTCTGATTTATGTTTGAGAAAGTAAACAAATACCTTTCGAGAGAAGTCATCAGTAAAGGTTAAAAAATACCTTGCACCTCCGATGGACTGGTTTTCCATAGGTCCACATAGATCTGAGTGGATAAGCTCTAGCAATCCTGTTGCCCGGGAGCCTTCGTTTTTAAATGGCTGCCTGGTCTGTTTTGCCTCCAGACAAGATGTACATATGTAGTCCTCATCTTGTTGACGCAACTTCACACCTACAGTGCATTCTGAAATCTTATTGACATCATTAAAATTAAGGTGACCTAGTCTTTGGTGCCATAAATACTTGTCTTCAGCAGTAGCTGCCATTGCCTGACCACTTTGGTAGGTAAGTAACTTGTAAGTATTATTTACTAACATTGCATTGGCCACTATCTGATTTTTCTTGTTCATTATTGAGCAACCAGTACTGTCAAATTCTACTTTATTGCCATTCATTATTATCTTGCTTACAGAAAGTAAATTTGTGGAAAGAGCAGGAATAAATAACACATTATTTACCTGTATACAGTCTGGTTCTCCTGAAATTTTATTTGGTACCTTGATATTTACGGTGCCACAGCTTTCTACGGCAAGAACTTTATTATCTGCGATCCTGATACTTTGTACAGGCGGTGCAGTTTCGTTTTCCAGCCAATCCCGGTTCATGGTCATGTGGGCTGAAGCTCCGGAGTCCACATACCAACTACTGGCATCATTCATAGTTGTGGCTGAAAAAGCTGCGACAAATCCATTTTTAGTACCTTTCTCTTCCTGTTTGTTGTTTTTATTTTTAAACCAACATTGCTTGCTCAAATGTCCATGTTTATTACAGTTGAAACAACGGGGGCCTTTCGATTTTTCTGAGTGACTGTCTTTTTGTTGAGTATTGTTTATGGGTTTCTTCTTAGACTTTACATAAAAAGCGGTAGTACTTTCTGTTTTAGTTTTAACTTCTTGTAATAACTTTGTTTTTATCATATCAGCACTAATTTTTATGCCTGAGCTTTCAATACCCATAATCATTGGTTTATATTCATCTGATAACCCGGCCAACATAAGCGTTCCGAGCCACTCATCATCTACATTAAACCCTATCCCTCTCAATTTATGTGCTGTTGACATTAATTTATTGACATATTCTTCTATATTTGTGCTTGTTTCTAGATTGGTAGTAATCAAGTCTCTTAGGAGGCCTACTTTGCGGAGCAGACCACTGTCTTCAAATGCTTTTATTAAATTGTCCCATACCTGTTTCGCTGTTTTTGCATCTTGTATATGTACATATAATTGTGAATCTATTAATAAAATAAGCTTTGTCCTGGCTTTGACGTCCTTTTTTGTATCACATGTTTCTGACTGTATGCAATCCCATAGTTCTTCGTGTTGCAAATATGCTTCCATAGCGAATTTCCAAGTTGAAAAATTATCTCTTCCTGTTAATTTCTGTATGGCCATTGTGTTTAAAGCCATTTTTTTGCGTTTTTGGCACAAAATATGCTGAAAGTAAATTTTTTTTTCGCGGTATTTGAGGTTAACCGGCACAACGTGTACTTTTCGCTAACTTTTATTTTAAGTTGTTTCAGCTTTATTTTCGATAATTATACCAGGCAGGGACGGCCCATAACCTGTTGTGTATAAATAAAGCACTTGAAAGTTTAAATAAACTGTTTTATTATAATTAATAAGCAAATATAGTTTTTACAAAATATATCGAGTCACGGAGCCGGTGAGAGAGAGGTCCGATGTGTTGGTCACAGATAATATATTATTTATTATAGCGTTGACAACTTGACACACGGTCTTTATGCGTTCATTCCAACAATCGGTGATACCCTGCAGTACGTCTAGTCTCCCGATGGAAGAAGGGAGATGGTGGGATCAGCTCGTGGAGCTCTTGCGCACACTCTCCGAAGTACAGTCTGTAGAAGACCGACAGACATGCGACTTTGCGACGGTGGGCCAGGCTATGTAGCTTGATTGCTTGCATTTATATGAACTGAAAGAGTTGTATTGGTGATTTGAATCATTATTACTAAGTCAATACACATTTATTACGTGGGCAACCTTTTCGCATATTATGTCATTAGCTTTAAAATAGTTGTCGAGAATAACAGACGTGCCGGGCGGCCGCAGGCGGGAGCTGAGGCGCGGAGGGGACGCTCAAGATGCGGGCGCGCACCGGTCGGCTTGCCAGTTTGCCACTGCGTCACTGTCAACGCGACCTGACTTTAGCTATCATATTGAATTTCTCTATAAAGTTTAATTACGTTTTATTTTACTGTTTCGTGACTGGAATAAAATAAATACATGAAAAAGAGGGATGATATTGATCAGGAAGATAAAAGGTAAAAGGTTAATAGTTTCGCATAAAGTGCAGTAAATACATGAAAAAGAGGGATGATATTGATCAGGAAGATAAAAGGTAAAAGGTTAATAGTTTCGCATAAAGTGCAGTTATTTTACTCGTAAAGAGATCCAAAATATTTATTACAAAGGTATGTTTTCTAGTGCGCTATTATTTTCTGATTCATTTCGTTGCGGGATCCAAGACCGTTAGGTATATGGTTTCTCTGGGACTTCGTCGAGCTTCATTGTCTCGGCGCTTTTCTTGTGGTCGCCACTGTTGATTCTGGCTAACAGGAGTTACAGTGGTTTGGGAATAGTGTGGCGGGCTTGTCCCATATAATAGTGTGAAAGTGCGGGATAGCTCTATATGATTGTGCGTTTAATAACATTACTGACAATTTCACCCGTTCACAGAGGCCTTATGAGGATAAACAACAAGTTTATCAACACAACAAAAATATCAAAACGGAAAAACCAATGACTGGACTGAAGCTATTACAAACGCAAGCTCGAGGTTTAATCATGCAGTATTGATACAAACTTGAAAGATGAAAGCGTTCTTTGTGGTCTTTGTTGCCCTGGTAGCTGGGATTCATGCCGCAGTAAGTTTTTTATTTGTTTTATTATTTAATTTAATCTATCTATCCACCCCATAAGTGGACCGATGACCTGGTGAAGGTTGCGGGGACCCGCTGGATGCGAGAGGCACGGGATCGGTCAATGTGGCGACACCTGGGGGAGGCCTATGTCCAGCAGTGGACGTCTTTTGGCTGAAATGATGATCTATATATATATGTATAAAAGAGAAAGCTGACTGACTGAGGATCAACGCACAGGACATACCCTTAGGGCTACAAACTTAAAATTTCGCACACGTATTCTTCTTATGACGTAGACATCCGCTAAGGAAGGAATTTTTCAAAATTCAACCCCCAAGGGGGTGAAAAAGGGAGGCAAAGTTTGTATGGAAAATCGTCAGTTTTGATATTCCCGACATACACGCGGGCGATGCTGCGGTCAAATGGGAGTAGAATTTAACATCAAGCAACATTTAGCCCGAGGAGTTAGGCAGAAGTGCACTATACGAAAAAGATTAGGCTTGCGTGCGAATGGTTGGACCAATTTAGTTGTTTTTGTTTAAAAATGCTGTAATAATTATGTAATAATGTTTTGAACACACTTGCTCATAAAGTGGCTATAATTTCACCGCAATTAGGCACATAATGACACCTATAATCAAACTGTGACTCTTTCATTGCTATTATTCACTAGTGAGTTTAGGGTTTTTTATTTAAATTTTATTGGTTGAGTTGCTACGTTCATAAAAAAAAATCGATACAAAAAAGATCGTGTTCAATAGTAATAAAAAACTTTTTTGCAAAAAAAAAACCGACTTCAAAAACACCAAAAAGTGAAAAATAAACTTCAGAACAAAAATCAGCTTCTGAAGTCGGTGACATTTGTTTGTTTGATTTGGCTTTTTTTGCCACCGACTTCAGAAGCAGATTTTTGTTCTGAAGTTTATTTTTATTTTTTCATTTTTAGTTGTGTATCTTATTATAAATATTTACTATGAGGCTGAGGCTACATTAGGCCGCGACGCGACCTGCGACACATGAGCGATTAAAACAAGTAAATGAATGCTCACGTATATGGCTACACCGTACATCAATTCAATTCAGTTCAAAAAATTTCGCTCTTCCAGTCGCATCGCAAATCGCTGCCTACTGTAGCCTCAGCCTAAAACCTATACTTGCATAGCGTCAGAAAAAGCACGAAACACCTTGATACGTGCCTATGCTTGAGGGTTGCCCTCGATTTATCTGGGATTCCATCACCAGGATCTGGTTTACACATCATGGTACCACCCTTGAAATATCTCCGTTCCAATAAAAAAAGAATCATCAAAATTGGTTCATAAACGACGAAGTTATTCGCGACCACACATAAAAAAACGAACGAAAAATGTTTATAAATTTAAAAAAAAATGATCATAAAATGAAAAGTACTGGGCCAAACCATCCTACATTTATATGGGACCAAATGGCAACTATTCCGCATCAAACTAAAAAAGAATCACGTAAATCGGATCATAAATCGCAGCGTAATCGGTGTACATACATAAAAAAAAATATATATATACCGATCGAATTGAGAACCTCCTCCTTTTTGGGAAGTCGGTTAAAAATAAATTAATGTACTTAGTGCTTGCTCATTCGATAGAAAAACCGACGCAGGCAGGGAATTCCACTCCTTGGCTGTGCGCATAATAAAGGACCCAGCAAAGCGCTTCGTTCGAATGTGTGGAATGTCGACTAGGTATCGGTGGTACCCTGCAGTACGTCTAGTCTCCCGATGGAAGAAGGGAGATGGTGGGATCAGCTCGTGGAGCTCTTGCGCACACTCTCCGAAGTACAGTCTGTAGAAGACCGACAGACATGCGACTTTGCGACGGTGGGCCAGGCTATGTAGCTTGATAACCAGCTTATCGTCACCAATTAGCCTCCTACCAAAGAAATACCAAAACTACTCTTAAAGAACAACGATTATTTGACTACCCATTTACCCTAATAACTCTATTTCTCTTTCAGAACTTGAATCTACATTCAAGCGAACTACAAGAGAAAGCATTCGGGTGCATTGAAGAATCCGGTGTGTCTATTGACGTTATACGCGCAGCGGCAGAAGGCCAAGTCTTAGTTACGGAAGATGAAGGCCTGAAGAAATACATGTTCTGCTTCTTAACCAAAACAGGAATCGTTGATGGTAAAGGCAATTTACACGTTGATGCTGAAGGCATTATGGACGTTGAGAAAGCACTCGCTAATATCCCACCCGGTCTCGACAAAGAAAAAGTAAAGAAAGCCCTACAAAGTTGCGAGAGACAACCCATCTGGAAAGTATAAGCAAGATAGACCTTATGAAATCAAGTGCTACTAGGGAAAAGTCAAGGACCATATTGTACAGACGGCTACACATAAGCTTTTCATTCCAAGTATAAGCTGGTCTCGCATTGTATTGGATTTCCATACAGTGCGAGATCAGCGTAAACTGGAAATGCTTGAAGTGTAGCCGTCTGTACCATCCTTTTACAGCTACAAACAAAACACGACAATTGGGTATTTGACTACTGTTAAAAATTCACAAAGATGTTACGTTATTTCAAAGAACAAACAGAAATAACACGATGTGTGAAAAACATAAAAAATGGAGTAGCTACTCATGCTTGAGAAGTTTTTGGTGGGGGCACTTTTTATCCTTGTTGCGCGAAACGGCCATTTGTACTCTAACATTAGCACGACTACTACTCATCATCTGCCTAGCCTTTTCCCAACTATATTGGGGTCGGCTTCCAGTCTAACCGGATGCAGCTGAATACCAGTATTTTACATGGAGCGACTGCCTATCTGACCTCCACAACCCAGTTAATACTAGGTAATACGATACCCTTTGGTAAGACTGGATGTCAGAATTTCAGGTCACTGACTACCTGTAACGACTGCCAAAGATCTATATATCTGGCAGCCGGGACCAACAGCTTAACGTGCTTTCCGAGGCACGGAGGAAACTCGGTATGTCGGGCGGTCACCCATCCATAGACCGACCTAAGCAAGCACAGCTTTACCTAAAGATCGACCTGAGTGGCAGTTCTTATTAAGAGCGTATGGTACCTCAAACGCGAGTTTTATAATGCGTAAAAGTATATGATTCACTGCAGTAATCAACATCAGAAAAATATATGATATTCTTCAGGATATAAATGCTAGTGCCATAGTGTTGTGAAAACATAATACAACTAACTTTGCTCGATAGAAAAAAATCGCGAAGATACCTCTAAAAATTTCTTTTAACGAGTAAAAACCTTACTAAAATACATGTCATCGTTCTGATTTTTTTGCCAAATAATTCTACAAGCAACAAACTAAAGTCATAGTGTTTTACTTTTTTAGTCCAATCAATAGTTTTTTTGTAAATCGCAAAATACCACTAATTTCGCACTATTCGGCCGCAGCGAAAGACGTAACAACCGCTTTGTAGTGCAAGCTGATTAGAACTTTATTCTAACAGTATTACAAGCGAAGTTTGAACCACCACAAATAGGGTTGCTAATCTGAGGTAGCATACGCTCTTAAGCCACGAGCTCCTCCAGCACGACTACTACTATTACTAACTTACAAAAAGTTCTGCAGTGGCGACCGCGAACCGGAAGACGTTGCGTTGGAAGGCCTCCCACTAGGTGGACCGATGACCTGGTGAAGGTTGCGGGGATCTGCTGGATGCGAGACGCACGGGACCGGTCAATGTGGCGAACTGGCGACACTTAGACAAGTCTATAGCGTTGTCTTTGTCGAACACGTCATTTAAAATCTAATAAATAAAGAGAGAAGTCCTGACTGACTGACTGACTGACTGACTCATCAACGCCCAGCCCAAACCTTGGACCTAGAAAGCTGAAATTTTCACAGAGGTTCCCTTTATAATGTAGACAAGGAATAAGGAAGGATTTTTCGAAATTCAACCCCTAAGGGATTTAAATAGGGGATGAAAGTTTGTATGGAAAATCGTTATTTTCACGAGGGCGAAGCCGCTGGCAAAAGCTAGTCAGTTATAACTAGCCATTTGTCCGTCCATCTGGCCTGGTTACGGACCAAGACAGTTAAGACAAGAGTGACAATCCCCAACTACATTCAGGTGGAAAAACCATGGATAAACGGTAGCTTTTCATTAGCTTATGTCAATCCTATAACAATTGGTTTAACACCCTATTTGAATAACACTTGGCGTACGCCCTTTAGTCACTTTTTCAAGGCCCTCTTGTCTTTTGATAAGGCCCCTTTTTCTTTTTGTACAGGCCCCAGGGTCACTTCGTCAAGGTTTTTTTGTCACGTTGACCAAGGTGTATTTGTATTTTGTAAGCCCTGTAACTACTGTTATCGTTGGTTTTATCAGGTCAGAAAATATGATATTCTATATGTGATTTTATAGAACCCTTGCCAACTACAAGTTGTAATTTTAAAACAAGGTTCACAACTTAATTATATATATTTTAGTTATTTGTTCTTTGTTATTTATTAGTAACTATTAAACATTAACTACAAAAATGTGTCTTTTTTTCTCATAATTCATCTAACTAGCCTCATACCTCCACAGTGTGCTCCACCGTGTCCTCCGGCCGATCCTCATAGGTGTCATAGTGGGACAACCGTGTCCGGTGAGGACCTTAGTGGGGATTCGGGGAATAATTATTTTTTTCGATTCCACTTTTTCCCCCTAAGGGGGATTTTCAGGGGGGATGTATAGACTTTTCTTTTGGATTCCACTTTTTCCCTCAGGGGGTATTTTCAGGGGGGGTTGTGGAATAAGCCTTCACGACCGTAACAAATATGACTTTACTAATAAATAAATAATTAAAATTAAAATCACCAATATAACCCGCTCAGTTCATATTACGTCCATTAGTGACTATTTGATGAAAAACGGAGGACTAAAACTATAATATAATATACTAGCGGACGTCCCGCGGTTTCACCCGCGTAGATCCCGTTCCCGTGCGAATACAGGGATAAAAGTAGCCTATGACACTCAGCAATAATGTGGCTTTCTATTGGTGAAAGAATTTTTAAAATCGGTTCGGTAGATCCCGAGATTACCCCTTACAATTTAACAAATATACAAACACACAAACTTTACCTCTTTATAATATTAGTATAGATACATATTTGTAATGTGCTCGCCAAGACCTTTCATTTGATACCAAACATGTTATGATTATCTAAATTTAAGTTTATTCGAGACTAGAATCAGACATTTAAATTCTGTCATAACAAAAATTTATGTAGCCTATGTTACCCGGACTATTCTCACGAATCTATTGACACCTCATTTATTAAAATCCGTTCGGTACTTTAGGCGCTACGGTGGAACATACATACATAGAGACTGCCAAAATCATTACCCTTCCTTTTGGCTTCGCCGTAGTCGGGTAAAAAGGCATTCAAAGAAGATATATGAACTGAGAGGTTGTATTAGTGATTTTATTCATTAATACTCAGTAAATACACATTTGTTACTGTCGCGAATCATATTTTATTTAACATACAACCTGACATTGACCGGCAAATTGCAAAAAAACTTAAGAAAAATCGAATTTCGCGGGCAACCTTTTCGCATATGTCATGATTAGCTTTCAAAACATTGTCGAGAATAACAGACGTGCCGGGCGACCGCGGGCGGGCGCTGAGGCGCGGAGGAGGCGCTCGCGATGCGGGTTCGCACCGGTTGGCTCGCCACTGCGTCACCGAACGCGACCGAATGTTATAGCTACCATTTTTGATTTCTCTCTATAGTTAAATCTTTCATTTGAATTACTGTTTTGTGTCTGGAAACTTTGAAAAGGGGGGGTGTTATATTGATCAGGAAGATATTAAAGGTAAAGTTTCGCATAAAGTGCAGTTATTTTACTCGTAAAGAGATCGAGATACGCGGATCGGATCGGGGGCGAAGGTATGTTTACTAGTGTGAAATTAATATGAATGAATGAGTCTAGGAGTAGAGGAAGACCATAGAAACGATGGATGGATTGTGTTAAGAATGATATGGTAAGAAAGGAGGTGTCTCATGGGTCAGTGGGTCGTCGTAGGGGCAGGAGATGATGAGAAACAGAGAAGTATGGAAGAAGAAGACATGCTGCGCTGACCCCAAATGAATTGGGATATGGGCAAGGGAATGGATGATGTTTTTTAGTGTGAAATTGCGGGATAGCAGTAAGTATATACTTAATTATATGTGTGTTTAAAACATCACTGACAGTAATAATTTCACCCATTCACAGAGGCCATATGAGGATAAACAACAAGTTTATCAACACTAACAAAAACGACCAAACGGAAAACCCCAATGACTGGACTGAAGCTATTATAAATGCAAGCTCGAGGTATATTCATGCAGTATTGATACAAACTTGAAAGATGAAAGCGTTCTTTGTGATCTTTGTTGCCCTGGTAGCTGGGATTCATGCCGCAGTAAGTTTTGTATTTGTTTTATTATTTAATTTAGGTAATCTATCTAAGTATAATAATATAGGAAACGCACAGGCCCCTTTTTTTTGGGTGTGGGAAACTGTTGAATAAACCCTCCCGCTCTTGGATAGAGCGAAAGGGTCAAGCTTCTACTGACTAAAAAACACCCATGTTCCTCTTCCTTCTTAGCTCTTTGTACCGAATCCGCGGTATCTCTTTCGAACAACCCGCAGCCCCGACGGGACAGGCCATAGGGCTACAACGGACGCGTATTCCTCATGACGTAGACATCCACTAAGGATGGGGGTTGATTTCAAAATTAGACCCCCAGGGGGATTAAAAAGGGGGGTACAGTTTACATATATGGAAAATCGTAATCTATCTATCTATATAAATAACTAGCGGACGTCCCGCGGTTTCACCCACGTAGATCCCGTTCCCGTGGGAATACAGGGATAAAAAGCCTAGCCTATAGCACTCAGCAATAATGTGGCTTTCTATTGGTGAAAGAATTTTTAAAATCGGTTCAGTTGATCCCGAGATTACCCCTTACAATACAAACACACAAACTTTACTTCTTTATAATATTAATTATAGAAGTATAGATTAGTATAGAAAAGAGAAGTCCTGACTGACTCATCAACGCCCAGCCCAAACCCTTGAACCTAGAAAGCTGAAATTTTGCACTTTGCACAGAGGTGCCCTTTATAATGTAGACAAGGAAAAGGAATAGGGAAGGATTTTTCGAAATTCAACCCCTGAGGGAGTTAAATAACCCGTCGGGGCCGCGGATTTTTGTACTAGATTACGTGGCCTCGGCGCAAGGGCAAAGAAGGAACATGGGTTCGGTTGTTAGTCAGTCGAAGTCTGACACTCCCCTTCGCTCTGCCCAAGAGCGGGGGGGGGGGGGTCATTCGATGATTTTCCACCCAACAAAAAAAAAAAAAAAAAAGGGAGTTAAATAAGGGATGAAAGTTTGTATGGAAAGTCGTTTTTTATCACGCGGGCGAAGCCGCTGGCAAAAGCTAGTAACAATGCAGTTGCAAAATCGGAAGAAACAGGATGTAAAAAGTGTAAAAACATCGACATGTTAACTGTATATTTTCCTCAAGATTTTCCTCCTACCCAATCCTTACTAATTTTATAGAAAGTAATTCTGTGTGTCTGTCGCGCTTTCTCGGCATAACTACTGAACCGATTTAAATAAAATTTGGTACACAGATAGTCTTGAGCCTGAGAAAGGACATAGGCTACTTATTAAAGCGAAAAAGTGGTTGTAAGGGGTTGAAAGGGGTCCCGTCGGGGCTGTGGATTGTCGAAAGGTTAACGTGGCTCCGACACAAGGGCGAAGAAGGAACATGGTTAACAGACGGACTAATTCGATTTTTTTACGAATTATCGTATTGTGGGGGAGCCTCTCTCCGTCAATTGGGCACAAATCCCGACTCCGTGGCTGGCACTGAGAAATACCAAAACTACTCTAAAAGAACAACGATTTCTTGACTACCCACAACCCTTGAAAGTTGCGCCAATTACAGAAAAAAGGGAATCGACTGTCGTGGTATGGGCATGTGATGAGGAGGGATGAATCGCATGTGACTAAAAGAGTGATGCATATAAATGTGGATGGATGGAGAGGGAGAGGAAGACCAAAGAAAAGATGGATGGAGTGTGTGAGTAGTGATATGAAGGAAAAGGAATAAATGAAAACGTGACGACTGAGAGGGCAGAATGGAAGAAAATAACGTGTTGCGCCGACCCCAAATGACATGGGATAAGGGCAGGAAGACGATGATGATGATGATGAACCCTAATATCTCTATTTCTCTCTTTCAGAACCTTAATCTCCATCCAAGCGAAATAGACAATAAAGCAATCGAGTGCATTAAAGAAACCGGTGTGTCTGTCGACGTTGTAATCGCAGCCATAGATGGCCCCATTGACCACGTTTCGAAAGATAAAGACCTGATGAAATTCAAGTACTGCTTCTTAAAGAAAACAGGAGTTATTGATGATGAAGGCAAGATAAACGTAGAAAAAGCACTCACTAGACTCCCACCCAGTGTCGATAAGGACGAAGCAAAGAAAGCCCTACAAACCTGCAAGAGACAACCAATCTGGAAAGTCTAAGCAAGATAGACCTTATGAAATCTTCAAGTGCTACCAGGGAAAAGTCGAGGACCATGTCGTACCATGCTTTAAAACAGCTAACAAAACTCGACAATTAGGTATTTGACTAAATGTTAAAAATGAAGAAAAAGAAATACGTTTTCTGGCTTTGTTTAAGAAGTAGAAGATGTATTTTCTTTAGGCCTTCATCTTCTGTAACTTGGCCATTTATCGCTGCTTTTATGACGTCAACAGACACACCGGATTCTTTAATGCACTCAACTGCTTTTTTGTTTAGTTTGCTTGGATGTAGATTCAGGTTCTGAAAGAGACAAATAGAGATATCAGGTTTGTGGATAGTCAAGTATTCGTTGATCGTTGTTCTTGAATAGTTTTGGCATTTCTCTGTATCTGCCACGGAGTCGGGATTTGTGTCCGATTGACGGAGAGAGGCTCCCCCACAATTCAATATTTCACCAAAAAATCTAATTAGTCCGTCTGTTAGATTGTCGATGATATTTTATATGATTTTTCCACAACCCTAATATCTCTATTTCTCTCTTTCAGAACTTGAATCTCCATCCGAGCGAACTAGACGAGAAAGCAGTCGAATGCATTAAAGAAACCGGTGTGTCTGTCGACGTTGTAAACGCTGCGATAGATGGCCACGTTACAGATGAAAAAGGCATGATAAAATTCATGTACTGCTTCTTGCACAAAGCAGAACTCGTTGATGATCAAGGCAAGTTAGACGTTGAAAAAGCTCTCACAAAACTCCCAGCCGGTATCGATAAGGCCGAAGCAAAGAAAGCCCTACAAAGCTGCAAGAGACAATCAATCTGGAAAGTCTAAGCAAGATAGACCTTATGAAATCTTTAACTGCAACCGGGGAGGAGTCAAGGAGATCATACCATCATCATTTCAGCCAAAAAGCCTTCAGCAGGTGTGGCCACATTGACCGGTCCCATGCGTCTCGCATCCAACGGGTCCCCGCAACCTTCACCAGGTCATCGGTCCACCTAGTGGGAGGCGTTCTAACGCAACGTCTTCCGGTACGATTGTAGCATGCTTTTAAGCAATTACGAACAAAACACGATAATTTAGTTGAACAGTCCGACTCTCGTCCTTCTGGACTGGTTACGGACCAAGACAGTTAAGGAAGACAAGCGACAATCCACAACTACATTCCTGAATGTACCTGTACCTGTAAAAAGACGTTAGCCATTCATTAGGTTATGCCAATCCTTTACCTATTGGTCTAACACCTTGTTTGAATAACACTTAATGCAATGTACGCTCGCAAAACGTATCATACATGACTCATGTGTATCATGACAAACATGTATCATATTATCATGAACGGCTGTTTTAAACGTTTGTTAAGTCACTTTGTCAAGGCCCTCTTGTCACATTATCAAGGCCCTCTTGTCACTTTATCAAGGCCCTCTCATCAGTCGTCACTATAACAAGGCCTTTTTGTCACGTTGAACGGGATCTTTTGTCACTTTGTCTAGGCCTTCTTGTCACTTTTAGAAAGCACTGTTTACTACTGTTATCGTTAGTTTCAATGCTAAGGCCCAGATTCAGAGACCACACTTTGACTTTACTACACTTTTCTTTTGTAGGAAATCTGGGGGCACGGCAGTGCCCCCGCCAAGTCGAGCAATAAAGCGGCACGGCCGTACCATCCTTTTCTCGAAGCAGTTCAGGCCATTTTCGACCTCTTATAACTTCGTTCTGGATAAAACTAGAAGCCTGAATTTTTAGTAACTAATTAGTCATTGTATAAACACGGTATATTTCAAATTTCATTCAATTTGAACCAGTAGTTTAGGAATTATAACTATTCAAAATGTCTTAGTTTTGTCACTCACTCACTGACTGACTGACTGGCTGACTGACTGACCGATCATCAAAAGTCTAAGGCACTTCTAGCTGACATAGAAGCTTCAAATTCAGAATACAATTAGCGTTTAGTGTATAAATCAAGGAAAAATTAAAATATTTTGAAATTTCAGTCTAGTTTTCAAGATACACTAACTGCATAAATAACTTTGTAATCCCATATAATTATATAGGATTACAAAGTTAAAGTTACATTTTCAGTGAATGAATTTTACGAGTTACATTTAACACACTTCCTGGTTACCGATTGATCTGAAATTTTGCACGTATATGTATATCACCTAACGATTCAATATTATGATGACATGGAACTGATCTGATGATGGAGCTGGAAGTTGGCCATAGGAACTCCATTTTAAAATGTCATAACCCCATCGAGTTTGGGCTCGTTTGATTTGTCTTGATGAGTACTCTGTCTTTGGATGATGTTCAGGGTCTGATGATGGAGCTGGAAGGTGGCCATAGGAATTCCGTTGTATAACGACTTGACCCTGTCGAGTTTGGACTCGTTTAATTCAGCTTGTCGAGTACTTAGGTACTTTAGCAGTTCATCAAATCGATGAATAAGACTGCTGCAATCGATGAATAAGACTGCTGCAAGTTCGAATAAACCTATGTATTGTTGATTCATTGAATGAAATAGATAGAATGAAGGACGCTACAAAAAGAAATGAGATCCCACTAAAAACAAAACTTGTAAAAAAAGCCAAGCCGCGCAACTCAGTTCTTCTACCGTAAAAAGTAGTGAGATCCATGTAATACCAAGTCAGTTAATTTATTCAGTCCCTACTCCCTACTTACAAATATGTGATGTTTTAAATAAATAGATTGACTTGGCCATCGCATCGCATTTGACAATGTTAAACAGGCCATTCTAATGGTTAATCGCCATCGCATTGGCCAATGTGATGCAGTGGCCAAGTCAATCTATTTATTTAAAACATCACATATTTGTAAGTAGGGAGTAGGGACTGAATAAATTAACTGACTTGGTATTACATGGATCTCACTACTTTTTACGGTAGAAGAACTGAGTTGCGCGGCTTGGCTTTTTTTACAAGTTTTGTTTTTAGTTAGTTTAACACGAAGGACTACATTATTTAAACGCATAATAATGCAAAGTTTACTTTGAGGCCAAAGTCATGATTATCGACTACTTCGCCTTTACTAAGTAAAGAACAGCTTGAAGTAGATCTTTCCATCAAAGTAAAGTCAAAGTGTGGTCTCTGAATCTGGGCCTAAGTTAG
This sequence comes from Diarsia mendica, assembly GCA_949316265.1. Lineage (NCBI taxonomy): Eukaryota > Metazoa > Arthropoda > Insecta > Lepidoptera > Noctuidae > Diarsia > Diarsia mendica. Next base: position 11,829,790 of record OX438915.1, on the reverse strand, counting down.
TCAAGTGTTTTTATTTATATTAATTATTAAACATTAACTACAAATGTGTGTATTTTTTTCTCTTAATCATCATCTATTTAGGCTCTTACCGACTGTGTTATACTCGGACCATAAATACCAGTATTTTACATGGTGTATTGTCATATTACTAGACACTTTCAGTAAGAAGACGTAATAAACAAGAATATTCGACATTTTCCGTGAAATTCTTAATATCCTCATTTTCCTGCTACATCCTTACATAGTATAAAACAAAGTCGCTATTTTTGTCTGTTTGTTTGTCTGTATGCTTAAATCTTTAAAACTACGCAACGGATTTTGATGCGGTTTTTTTTAATAGATAGAGTGATTCAAGAGGAACGACATCCACGCGGGTGAAGCCGCGGGCATCAGCTAGTATAATATAATAGGCAAAGCTGACTGATTGAGAATCAACGCACAGGCCAAACCCAGGTTAGTAGAAGCTTAAAAATTCCGCACACGTGTTCCTCATAATTGACGTAGGCATCCACACAGGAAGGATTTTTCAAAATTCAACCCCTAAAGGGGTCTTTTACGGGATGAAAGTTTGTATGGAGAATTTCCGACAGTCACGCGGGCGAAGCCGTGGGCAAAAGCTAGTATCATAATAACGAGTTTATCAACAAAAATGCCAAGGTCATGTCAATCTAAATAATATAGTCGTTTCACAGTTATCTAACCTCAGCCAGCTGCACTCCAACATAAACCTTATAGTCAACAAAATAACGACCACTATAATTTTGACGGACTTGTCAGTGGCACAAGCAAACAGTAACCTTAGTGCAATAGAAATAATAACTACTGTAATCATGACTGTTATGCAATAAAAGGTAAACAAACTGTGAAAGCACTGTAAATCCTACTAATATTATAAGCGCGAAAGTTTGTATAAGCATGTATCAGTATGGCTGGATGGATGGATGTTTGTCTTTCACGCAAAAACTACTGAACTTTTTGGATAAAATTTGTTACACAGATAGTTTATAACCTGGATTAACACTTAGGATAGTTTTTTATTGCGATTTTATCTTCCCGTGAGACAATTTTCGAGTTGTAGCGGGTGAAGCCGTTGGCAACAGCTAGTTGTAAATAACTCTAACAATTTCCTCATCATGATTAAATTAAAATGTCCTAGCTAAACTCGTTTTTCTAAAGAACTACTTAATAATCTAAACAACTAATGTATCTTGATTCTTGGCAGTATATAACCTATCTTAGTAGGATGAAGAAGCTTTTTATATTGTGTGTTGTTCTCGTAGCTAGGATTAATGCAGAGGTGAGTATCGTTATCTTTATAAATAATTCTAGTGTACGTGCGTATGTCACTGAACTTCTCCTAAACGGTTGGACCTATTTGAATGAAACTTTCTGGGGATATTGACTGGTAGAGAATGCCTTGTGGCATTAAGTCCGCCTATGTACCACGTCTGTGCATGAAGTTTAAATAAATAAATAAATATTTCAATGGGATCTTGGATGGTTTGAAAACACAATTGGACCCAGTAGGTGGCGCTGCTGTCCGGCAGGATGATGTCTGCCAGGTCCGCTAGTACTATTTTTTTTTTTATGTTATCGCCTAGTTACTGGGTACACTATACTGGGGGTCTAAAATTACCACTTTAGCCGATCATAATATGAATTGCGTTAAAAAGCGTAAAATTGACCTTTCATAATTGTAACTGCATCTGTGACCATTAAGGAAAATAGATCGTAATAGAAAAATAAAATGAATTGCGTTGAAATTCGGAACATGGTCACAGACGCTGTCACTGGATCGTCTATTTTACGCAATTTATATTATGATCTGAACTTCGGAAGTGGAATTTTAGACCCTCTGGTCAGATAGTCAGACGCTCCATGTAAAATACCTACTATCAGCTGTATCAAGTGAAAAGTTAGGTAATATAATAAAATTTGTCTGCCAGGGTTGCGGAATTTGTTCGAAATTACCGCGGCCCCGAACACAAAGGGCTAAGAAGGAACACGCACGAGTTTTAGTCATTAAGAGTCTGACATTTCCTTCTGCTCAGCCCAGAGCGGGAAGAGTCATTTCATCATCTATATACTTAAATAAAAAGAGAAGTCCTGACTGACTGACTGACTCATCAACGCCCAGCCCAAATCCTTGGACCTAGAAAGCTGAAATTTTGCACAGAGGTTCCCTTTATAATGTAGACAAGGAATAAGGAAGGATTTTTCGAAATTCAACCCCTAAGGGAGTTAAATAGGGGATGAAAGTTTGTATGAAAAATTGACATTTGCACGCGGGCGAAGCCGCTGGCAAAAGCTAGTTTGATAATAATTTGCAAACCTCCAAAAAAAAGGGTTGTGGAATTTGTTCGAAACCGTGGCCCTGGAAGTGCCCTTTGCGGTCCAGGGCAGGTTATGGAGAAACACGGATGGGTTTTAGTCTCCTCATTTGAAGATTGCCCACCCTTAAAAAAAGCATATTTGTACTAGTGATTTATTGGTCGAGTTAAACAATATTTTTAACCAGAACAAGTTTTTTTTTAATATTTTATTATTTATTACAACAAACAAAATATATAAACTAAAACTAGAGTTTATTATATTAGGTCCCATTAAATACGTCCAACTAAAAGATATTCAAGCACATTTTTAATCTATTTTCGATAGCTGCATTGTTTTCTTAAAAGTGTTCCAGCGGAAGGAGTGGGATGCATTTTTTACATTTTCTTTTTTTTTACCATTGTCCTTATTTTGGTGGTCTAAATCACTATCACTACATATTATAAAACAAAGTCCTTTTCCGCGTCTGTCTGTCTGTCAATTCGCGATAAACTCAAAAACTACTTCATCGATTTTCATGCTGTTTTCACCAATGAATAGAGTGGTTCTCAAGGAAAGTTTTAATACATAATTTGACGCTTGCGAAGCAGCGGGTATCAGCTAGTGATTTATAAAGTCCATCCATTTTAATGGGACCTAACGTTGACCGCTTATTTATTGAATTTTAGTTTTTATTTATTGACATTATGTATTACAGTATTTCTTTAACATGATTGTAGGTATTTGGATTATTACTTTAATGGCAAGATGTGTTTGGCTATAATTTGATTTAACGGTGACATCATATTGGACTAAGTTTTTCTGCTTATTTATTGAATTTTGGGTTTTATATTTTATTGACATTTTGTATTAGAGAATTATCTTTGACATTTTATTGTGATTGTATTTTGATTATTATTTTATTTTTATTGACATGATGCATTTGACTGTATTTGATTTCTATTTGCCGACTTTTATTATTTTACATATATAATTTTTAATTTAAATTTTTCCTATGACATTGCTTACTTATCTAAATGAATTTTCCAAGTGTCTAATTACTGTTTATTAATGTTTAATTACTGCTACTATCATTATTGTAAAAATAAAAATTGTGTCCATGTGAACTATTTTATTATTATTAAGATCTTGTAAAAACACATGTGATATGCAATAAATGATTGAATTGAATTGAATTATATTTCTCACTTCCAGTTCGTCTCCCTCATTCTAAAGGAATATGACGAGGTCGTAGACGCCTGTCGCAAAGAAACCGGTTACACAGACGAAGTGGTAGCCAAAGAAAACGAAAGCTTTTTTTCCGAAAACAAGGGGCTCAGGATATTAAACTATTGTTTCCTTGAAAAAACCGGTATCATAAGTAAAGATGGGAAGTTAAATAACGGTTTTAATTTAAATGCGCCCAGTTTGCTAAAGGATATAGTGGATCACTGCAAAAGTCGTGAAGAGGAGTTTCCTGAGGCTTCGTTTTCTAGATGTTTCCACAATGGAGTGACAGTTAATATGCGGTTTTCAGAATTGTAAGTAACCTTTTCTTTAATAGGGATGCTTCATGAACAAAAATATGATTTTGTTTAGTCCGTCTGTTATATTATCGAAAAATATTGGATACGTGTGTTTTTTGTTTTATCAAATTAATAAAAAATTACTAAAATAAAACGTTGGAAAGATCATGAGTGGGGGCTTGTGACTTCACTTTCTGGTTAAAATGTACCAAACTGTGACGTCACACGACTTTTCGAAGCACTGTATCGTCTTCATTTTTTGTTTGTATTACGTGAAAAAGAAAAAAAATATGTGCTCAATATTTTTGGAAATCTATCTAACGGACTAGTTAGATTTTTTTTGTCAACTACGCAACTATTCTTTTGGTTGTCTTGTTAAGATGCTTTTAAAGTACTGAGGTCAGTCTCATTAACTTATGTTGTTTTGTCGGCTGGTTAGCCTCTTCTAATATATTCATATATATCTCTTACAGTTATATCTTCATTCATGCCAAGAACATCACTAAGATTGTAGACTCCTGTCGCCTGGAAACTGGTTACAACGACAAAGTACTAGCTGAAGAGGAGAAAAGCGATTTAAACAAAGACGCAGGGCTCAAAAAATTTAACAGTTGCTTTCTTGACAAAACAGGTTTCGTTATTTATAAACAGTTTGATATCGATGATGCTCTAGCACTGCTGCCCGAAAGAGATTTTAAGGAGATTATTGAGCACTGCAGGTCGAAAATTATGGAACAAAATATTTCTGACAGCACCCTTTTCCTCTCCGCATGTCTTCATCTAGGAGTATCAAAGTATATTCGTTCTACTGATGTGTAAGTGATACAGTTTGTTTTCTTATTTTTTAACGACTTTTTTAAGCCTAAACGGGCCATATTATCCCGGCAATTTGCGATAGCATCTCATTCTCAAAACGGTGAAGGAAAACATCGTGAGTAACCCGGTATTGTCTTAAAACCAAAAATTTTCGCAGACTTGTGACATCTACCAACCTCACCTCGAGAGGAGGCCTGAGTCCCTGCAGTGGGAAAATTATAGGCTGATGATGATGATGATTTCATTCTCAGTAATATTCATAATGTGGCCCGTGAGTACAGGTACATTGCTGCGATGTTTAGATTTTTTTTTCTAACGTTCTTCTAAGCAATTGTATTGCAATAAGAATATTACTCTTCTCTATCACATCAATTGCCCAGCCCAAACCCATGGACCTAGAAAGCTGAAATTTTACAGAGGTTCCCTTTATAATGTAGACAAGGAATAAGGAAGGATTTTTCGAAATTCAACCCCATAGAGAGTTCAATAGGGGATGAAAGTTTGTATGGAAAATCGTCATTTTAACGCGGGCGAAGCCGCTGGCAAAAGCTAGTAATTATATAAATGTTCCCTTACAGGCAGCACTCCTACCCAGCCGGTGAATCCACATATGTCGTTCAGATCGTAAAAGACTGTCAAGCCGAAACAGGATTCACAGACGAAGTAGTCAAAAATGAGAAAGATGAAGGAGTCAAATTTAGCGAACTGAAAGGCCTAAGGAAATTCAATGACTGCTTCTTAGAAAAAACCGGCGTCATCACCAGTGACGGAAAACTAAACATTGATGCGGCTTTAGCAAAACTACCGCCTAGTTTTGCTAAGCCTATTATCGAGCACTGCCAAGCAAATATGATTTTAAAGTATACGACAGACAGTGTTCATGATTTCTCGACCTGTTACCATCGTGGAGTCCAGAGCGAAGTTAAAAGTGTGTACGGATTCACAAATTTTTGGAGATTGAAAGTACCTGGTACTTCTTTTGTGAAAAATGTCCTTGTTACTTCAATTCATGATGTTGGTTTTGATGATTTGGCTGATTATGATGACGAAATGTAGTTCTAGAACTGAGACTGGACTGGACTGTGGAGGGTGTTGTATCTTTGGAGAGTATGAGGAACAGGGTGTAAAGTTCCTCATCCCCATAGAAAAGGGAGGATCCTCCGACCAGACAGGCGTTGTCTTCCATTCTTCCCTGTTAGACGTCAAGGTGGCATTTGCTCCTTTCCTATTCATATCATTCCTCACACAATCCATCCATCTTTTCTTTGGCCTTCCTCTACGACTAAATTTTCCAAAAAACCTGAACATTTGAATTAAAAATAATCACTACTTTTAACTTTTAAATATATTTATATCTATACTAATATTATAAAGAGGTAAAGTTTGTGTGTTTGTATATTTGTTAAATTGTAAGAGGTAATCTCGGGATCTACTGAACCGATTTAAAAAATTCTTTCATCAATAGAAAGCCACATTATTGCTGAGTGTCATAGGCTACTTTTTATCCCTGTATTCCCACGGGAACGGGATCTACGCGGGTGAAACCGCGGGACGTCTGCTAGTATATTATATATTTTTAAATATACACACATCAACACGGTCTAGGGATATTTTTAAAAAAGCGAATTACTATCAATGTGTTAATTATTTATATGACATGTATATATTTAAAATATACGTTATTTAATATTCTACCATTTTTTAATAATGGTTAAGGTACTGATTAAAATTTCAGGATTTTATGGAAAAAAAAATGAAGCATAGACGGAAACCGTATATGAATTGACTTTTAATTTGTGAGTAAAAACTGAAAAAAATAGAAAAATCATTTATTTTGTGTTTATAAACTTGAAGTTAGTAGTCTGAGAAAGCGCCCATGATGTTCATAACACATCGGCAACGATTCGGCATGCTCAGAACAAGGTTGTCAATGTCTTGCTGCGGAATATTGTCCCATGTCCTTCTGAGGTGCGCAAAAAGTTGAGCTTCTGTAGCCAAATTTTCAGGAACTTCCTTCAGAGCTCTTCTTTGCAGCATATCCCACGCATGCTCAATGGGATTTAGATCTGGCGATTGAGCAGGCCAGTCTAAGGCAATAACATTATGTGTATGTAACCAAGCTGCTACCGTTCTCGCCGTGTGTGCCCGGGCATTGTCGTGCATGAGCAGGAAATCTTGCCCCATTTGTGTTCTGTGGAGCAAGATTACGAGTCCCAGCACCTGTTGGACGTATCGTTCTGCCGTCATATTGCCCCGCACCCAAACGAGATCCGTCCGTCCTCCAAGACGAATTCCTGCCCAAACCATAATTGTTCCTCCTTGGTATGGGTGAACTTCCTGAGGGTTCTGGAGACGGCTCCATCGTCCAGGAACTCGCCAAACACGCGTCCTTCGTGAATCTGGATGGAAGCCGAACCTGGATTCATCCGTGAACAGCACATTGGACCATTGCTCACGTCCCCAGTCCACGTGGTTCCGAACCCATTCTAATCGTCGTCCACGATTGCCTCTCCGTAAAGGTGGGACCCGGAGTGGTCTACGAGAGCGTAGATTGCTTTCATGCAGTCGCCTTCTTACAGTTTGGTCACTCACAAGCACTTGGTGTTCCACTCGCAGCCTTTGGACCAATTGAGTCGCCGTTGCATTTGGTTGAGCTCGCGCAGTAATTTGCAAAAATCGGTCTTGTCTGGGGGTAGTGATGCGACTTGGCCCCCGGTGCCTCTCCGCTACTTCACCTGTGGCACGATAGCGTGTCCACAATCTTGAAATTACATTTTGATGGGTCCCTATGGCCTCAGCAACATTACGCTGAACAGATCCAGCTTCCAGCATTCCCACAGCTCGTAACATCTCCGACCTCGTCAAATGTCGGCGTTGCATGGCTACAATACCTCAATGTTAACTTTATCTTTCGTTTAAAAATGAAAAAAAAACTGTAACTAAACGTAATTCGTATTGTTTTTTAAATTTCGCACAAATGAAAATTCCCTCTCCTATACATCAAGACATTTTTATGCCACCGAAACAAAAGAATTTTCAAAAATTTGAATTTGGAATTAGTCTGAGATAAATTACAAACAAATCGGTGTAATAAAGATTCCAATGCGGCCAGTACTTTTCGAGTTATTTAATTGAGTATGAAATATCCCTAGACCGTGTTGATGTGTGTATTTTAGTTATTAGTTTACTTATAAGCTAGTTATACCTTAGTATGAGAAGCAACACTACTGCGCCTAAATGTTCACCGTTTGTAATACTTTTTCTTAAATAAATAATGTTGTTCTTCCATAGTTACTTTATGTTTTTCTCTTCACATGATTTTTGTGTTTACGTTTTACCAACAAAGTAATTGTTGTTAATATTATATATATATATATCTTTTTTATATTTTCACCTGGCAAGTAAAAACACAGGCTTTAGTTAAGGAAAATGTCTAATCGGATACAGCTGAATACCAGTATTTTAGATCGAGCGACTGGTTTTCTGACCTCCATAACCCAGTTAGTACTGGGTAATACGATACCCCTTAGTAAGACTGGTTATCAAACTTTAACATCAACAATTCATAATTCTTTTAGCCTCATGCGATTTGCAGCCAATTGCTGACGTTTGACTGACAATTCCAATGTCGATCTATCAGAATTATATTCGAGAGTAAGCACACATGTCCATAATAAGATTCGACATCATAGTAGGGTTAAGATGCAATAAATTAAACCACCAATAATTGTTTCCCCGAAATTCTGAATTTTGAAAATATTAAAACTTTTTTTAAAAGAAATTCCAGAAACTAGGTACAAGTCTGACACTCCCTTCCGCTCCGCCCAGAGTGGGAGGAATCATTCGTTTTTTTTTTTAATGGGCTTACTTTTGACCTCAATCTTGCCCTAAGGGCAGAGATGAGGTCGACGATGGAACGAGCTTACCCAGAAGAAGCCTATTTACTCGCGACTTAAATAGATTGGGGTTATATGAACTCGCGAAAACCGACGCAGGCAGGGTGTTCCACTCCTTGGCTGTACGAATAATGAAGGATTTAGCAAAACGCTTCGTACGAATGTGTGGAACATCGACAAGGAATGGGTGATAACCTGCAGATGAGATGATGTCCCACGTACTAAAAAAAGGGGTTAGACCGAAAAATGTGTAACCAAAAACCGACATTTTATGACAGTGATTTTTAAGGTACTTTCCGAACACCTAAGAAACTAAAACTTTTTTCAATCGGCTCAGCTTGCCGTTAAGGCCCTCTTGTCACATGGTCAAGGCCCTCCTGTCACTTTGTCAAGGCTTTTGTCACGTGGTCGCAAAAATATTTTATAATTTTAACGTTTAAGAACCCTTTTTTCCCCGACTGCGGCGAAGCCCAAAAGGATATTATAAATGTGCATTAAAAGGAACTCTGTTCCGAACGGGTGTCCACAAAACACCTCTATTTTTTTTTTTAAACGTAAAATCGTCAATAAAAATATGAACATCACAAATCATTCCATGCGATTGACGAGTTGATTTTATTTCTCTCTTTCAGTTCGTCTCACCCTTTCCCAAGGAATATGACGAGGTCGTAGACGCCTGTCGCAAGGAAACCGGTTACACAGACGAAGAGTTTTCCAAAGAAAAGGATAGCTATTTTTCCGAAAACAAAGGGCTCAGGATATTCAACTATTGCGTCCTAGAAAAAACCGGTTTCGTCACTAGAGATGGGGAGCTAAATATCGATGATGCTGTAGCTAAACTCGGCCCTAGTGAGTTTCAATTCACATTAAATCAATGTAATAAGCATGTACGCGACAAGTTACATGCGAAAAGTATTTTCTCTAGATGCTTCCACTCGGTAATATCGTTTTATATGCGGTCAGCACAGTTGTGAGTACACTTTTGTTACGACTGCCCGAAAAGTTACATTTTAGGGTATTTTCATGTGTTTCGTTATTCTAAGTAAACTTCTTATCTAAGTTAATATTTCTCTTACAGTATAGAATTCACTAAATCTCAACGCGGAAATATTACTAAGATCGTAGATACCTGTCTCATGGAAACTGGTTACACAGAAGAAGTGATAGCTGAGGAGGAGAAAAGCGATTTTAAGAAAGATGCAGGGCTCAAAAAATTTAACAATTGCTTTCTGGAGAAAACTGGTTTCAGAGACAAAGATAAGTTTGATATCGATGAACTTTTACCAAACTTCCCGCTAAGTTATAAGACGGAATTGATTGAGTTCTGCGAGACAAAAATTATACAGAAGAAAATTCCTGATAGCGCCCCTTATCTCTCCGCATGTCTCCACCTGGGAATATCGAGCTATTTCCGGTCTAATTTGTAAGTAATAAAAGTTATTTGTCTAAGGAATACTTTTATCATTTAATTTAGTAATTACTACATATATTGGTATAGGGGACACCTTATAATAAATATATCATTTTCTCTTACAGTCATGCATACGCCATATGCAATGAAACTGATCACGTCGCTCAGATCGTAGATGTATGTCGCAAAGAAACCGGTTTTACAGACGAAGATCTTTACAAGGAAAAGGAAAGCCATTTTACTGAAGAGAAAGGCCTACGAAAATTCAATCATTGCTTTTTACAAAAAATAAAACCAGTGATGGAGAACTAGATATTGATGAAGCTTTAGCTAAACTCCCCACTAGTTTTACTAAGAACATTATCGAGCATTGCCAGGCAAATATTATTTTAAAGTATACGGCAGACAATGTTCATGATTTCTCTACCTGTTACTTTCATGGCATTCAGAGCAAATTGTGGGAAAATCTAAAAAATCCATTAAGACGATGACAATAGCTATTGACTTCTGATGTTTCAGTATTTTTGGACACGCCCACAATTTTTCCGATACCCTAGCGCCATACTACCAAGTAAGAAACAAATAGTCCAGGATCCGCGGTCCATTTTTGCACTTGATTACTATCAAGCTAATTTTGATGAGACGGCGAGACGCCCAACAATTTCCTGCACGAAACTCTCGAATTCTCGATTGTGGTAAGTAATAGGGGTAGCAGGGATAAAATATGTTGGTTTGATGATTCTCAAAAGTGTTAAGTACAAACACTTTTGAGAATCATCAGCTGGGTTTTTTTTGTTAAATCTGATGATAATTATCTAAATTATTTGAAAAAATATTTGTCCTACAAAATGTATGGTTTGATCAAAGAGTCCCCTTCCTTCCTTCCAATATGTATTGATAACGAAGTCATTAAAAATGATTACTTACTAACTGGGTTTTGGGGATTGAATATTTTCTATTAAACCCACTCTTTACAAGTTGCCTACAAGATTCTAAAAATTATATTAAGTGTTTGGCACTTACTCCACGCACCATCAATACTCCTGTACATCATAAACAACAGGCTAATACACTTTCTGGAGCCACAAATTCCAGAAGAGCAAGCAGGTTTTGTTAAAGGCAAAGACACGCGGGAACAAATCCTGAAGGTTCGCCAAATTATAGAGAAAAGTCGGGAATTTAACAGCCCTGTATTGATATGTTTCATAGATTATACCAAAGCATTTGATTGCGTGGAGTGGGGCAAGCTGTGGGGGGTTCTTAAAGACATGGGAACGCCTCAACATCTTATTGACATAGTCCGATGCCTCTACCTACACATCAACAACCGCTCTTTCGTCAAAATAGACACCGACTGTTCAAATGCGTTAGGCAGGGATGCATCCTCTCACCTCTGCTCTTCAATATGTACGAAGAGTAATATCATTCAAGACTCTTTAGGACTGGGACAAGGGGTTTACTGTTGGTGGAAAGTGGATTTCCAATCTGAGGTACACTGATGACACCGTTCTCCTTGCTACAACATTTGGCAACATGAAAGAGATACGGCACAGATTGGAAGTGGAAAGTGGCAAAGTAGGGTTTGCAATAAATAGGCAGAAAACCAAGCTTATGGTGGTAGATCGTGCGGGAAACCTATCGGGCGCCTATAACATCTAAGGCATCTATACTGTGGACAGCTTCGATTAACTGGGCTCCAATATAAGTAATGAAGGTAGCTGCGTCACAGAAATAAAACGGCGGATAGCCATGGCTAAAGATGCTATATTACGCCCCCGGAACATCTGGGAAAAACGTGGTATAAGTTTTAAAACGAAGGCCCGTTTGGTCAGAGCACTAGTTTTCCTGATTTTCCTCCATAGAGTTAATAATAATAATAATAATATTTATTTATTTTCAGGCTACTTTGGCCCATAGATAAATACCTTACAGACTAACATACATACGATATAATTGACAGCTTGTGTTAGTAAACAAAACCTTAAAACTATATTAGTATCACTACAGTTGCACTACGTCACTGTGCGATCATGTGGCACTTGCCCGCGGAAGCGTCGAAACACCACCCCCTGCGGCCAAAAGTCCTCTTCCAAGACGAGGTGCAGGTAGCATGTCGGTACTCGCACCACAAACGCCTTAAAGTTGACGTTGCGGCGCGACTCGAGCAGCTGCACTCTCGCCACGTACTTGATCTTCTGGCGCACGTACTCCACGATGTCCTCCGTCGTAGTGGTGTAATGTAGACGGGAGAGGTACAAAGGAGTGTTCGGCTTTGCGGCACGAATATGCACATTGGGCTCCGATGGAGCCGTGCTGCAGCGGTTCTTGATGGTTCGCTGACGGCGCTTCCTCCTCAACACCGTCACGAAACCATCATCAGCCTGGATCGGTTCCTTTTCAGGCACAGGCTTCTCGGAAGGAGCATTTTTCCCCACAAGTTAAGACATGGACAATCCAAACAAGAGTAAGACAGAGGATAGACGCATTCGAAATGTGGTGTTTTAGGCGGATTCTCCGAATTCCATGGACGGCCAAACGCACAAATGTGTCTATCCTTTACCAACTCGATATCAAGACTCGATGGTCAACAGTTTGCCTACAGCGTATTTTGTCTTATTTCGGCCACATAATGCAAAGAGGAGATAGCAGCCTTGAAAAGCTGGTCATTGTTGGCAATACCGAAGGCAAGCGACCGCGAGGCCGGTCGCCATTTTACAAATTTGGAAGTGTCTGTCTTCCAAACGATTGGCTTTGAGAAAAAATTGTTTGTGGAACCTCAATGTCATTTTTAAAGACCTGTCTAATGTCTATAGACACCCCACACGTAGGTATAGGTTTGATGAAAAAAAAAAATAGTTTCAGTTCCATGTATGGGGCGACCCCCTAAATCCTTTTTTTTATTTTTGTATAAAAATCGTAAAGCGGTTCACAGAATACTTGTAGAGTTTCAACTGTGTATATAGTCTCAATAGTTTCCGAATGAAGTGGCTGTGACATACGGGTGGACAGACGGACAAACAGACATGACGAATATATAAGGGTTCCGTTTTTTGCCATTCGACTACGGACCCCTAAAAAACAGCTGGTTTGTAGTAATTTTTGATGAGCTCGTTATCAATACATGTTGGATTTAGATAATGATCATCAGATAAAAATAAAATAGTTAGTAATAGATTTTTGAAAATCATCAAATAAATAATTATAATAATATATAATCAATATATATTTTATCCCTGCTGCCCCTATTACCTACCACAATCGAGAGTTTTCGTATAGGGTAATGTTGGCTCACGGAAAATTAGCTTGATAGTAATCAAGTGAAAAAATGTACCGTGGATCCTGGACTAACATTGTGACGCGGTCAATAATAATTTATAGATGAACGGATAGCTGTCAGTGGGGCGCAAAGTGACATACGTCCGTCTAGCACCGCGCCTAAGCGCTCACTGTCGGATTGCATACGTAAGAAAGAGAGCGCGATGACGCAACGCTCGAACTTCTTACAAACCATATAATGATTAATTATAAAATAATAATTTATTAAATAATCAAAAATTAAAAACAACTAAATTTTGTATTTAAATATGATACGTTATTGTTATAAATTTTAACAACGTACGTTCATCAGTAATACAGATATTTTTGTTGGAAGATCATTTTAAGAGGTTAGTTTACCATTTTTTTGTATCGAGAAAACTTTTCAAAAACGTGTTTTGAAAACAACGAAATTATCAGAAATGTGTTCAAGATTAACATATATTTTTTCCGCCGTGTCAAACTGTATAGATTTGGCTAAAAAATTGTTCAATACAAGCCTATTTGGCTCTTGTCAGCGCCTTAACAGTATCTTTACAACTTATTGTACCTGGTACTTCTTTTGCAAAAAACGTTTTTATTTGGAATGATGCGTTTCTAGGAGTTGTTGAAAAGCATCATGATTACTCTTTTTAATTAATATTGAAAGTAAATAACAATGTTCTGGTTATAGTCCCTTTCGTTAAATATTAATATTCTGGTTATAGTCACCTTGTATAGGTCCACTTGTCTCATTCTTAAGGCCCTCTCGTCACACTATCAGGGCCCTTTTGTCACTTTGCCTAGGCCCCGCTGCCACTTTAAATGCAGTTGGCGTTCGTTTAAATAAATTAGCTTGTTGCACTAAAAGGAACCTTTTTCATAATAATTATGACCATTAAGAGCATAGACGGGCTGCGTATAATATATGTCGGATCTTGATGAGTATGCACTTAAAATTAACACAAGCGCCTTTGTTTGGCGTTGTGCGGAGTCTGGATGTAAGTGTCGGATACGGACCTCAGTCCCATGGATCGCCAGTGATCGTTCGGGCATGGTCGCGACACATACTATCTAGGAACTGCACTGTGTTTCCTTTTAAATTCAGAGTATTAGTTAGTACATTAGTGTTAGTAATTGACTGTACAATAGCTGTGTACAATTTAAAGGAGTTATTTCTCTCATTTACCCGTATCCCTTTCTGTGCCCACAACTGTTTGACACTATGTATGTCATTTAGTACTTCCTGACTAGCGTCCTATGTACCTGGATGCGACATCAGAAGTGGGATACGAGCGGGTTGAGAAATCTCCTGAAAGTGAAAACTGTGTGTATAGACAATTGCGAGAACTGTTCGATAAACAGAGCTGCAACATAGTTGCTTTGATAGCTATTCGCGCAAATTACGTTAGCTGCAATCGGGGGATTGAAATGAAACCAAAGATGACTACTTAATCTATATTAAAGTAAAATTATACATTAATTATAACCTAGCCTAGCCTAATGATTCCTATTCGATGTTGGAATACAGAATGAATGACTGCTTTGATTCTGGTTATTAGGTGATCTTCGATACGTGCATCGGACTGCTGACTCAGTTCGTTTCTTCCGTGTTGAAGCCTTGAAAGTATTAGACGCTGAGTCGATGATTTCCGATGGTTGCGCGGTACGAAATGCTGCGTCGGCGTGCTGGCCGTTCCCATTATGCAGCGGCGCCTGAGTCGCGAATCAGGGTCGAGGTCGTAGGTAGCGCTGTACATAACATCTCCACCCGCAGATCAGGAACTATTTTGGAACTTTGAGAGAAAATGTTTCTGGAACTGGTCCTCTGGGCGTGTGGTCCTCTTTCTCTCTCTCAGGCTCCTCGTTGGTGTGTCCGCTGGTGTCGGGGTGCCTCGAAGCGTGTGCAGAACCATTCGTTGATAGCTCAGTGCTCAGTACTGTGCTATACTGGCAGGAGCGCTTAAGGGCTTGGTTCACGATGAGTTCTTGGATGGTGGATTGGTGGGTTATTTCCTTCTTACAGAGGTAGAAATTGCTGAACTTCGGCATTCTGCCTCTATGTACACGGAAAAGTACCCGTTGGTTGCTATGAAGGGAGGGATAAGGGCTTGTTGGTTTTTGGTGGGGACTATAATATAGATGGCTTATACAATTCATAGGCGGTTTTTGAAATTATGGGAAATCTGAATACTATTACTATCTGTTTTTCGATAAAGTATGTTCCAGGCCTGATGATGTCAAAGTATTCCCTGAGCTCTAGGCTTAGTTTCTCATCCTTACTGTATATTTTTCCTAACCTATTTACCATGGACCTAAGTGTCTAGGTCTATCATGGAATGCAATGTGCTTGGTGCTTATATGAAAGCTGAGATATTGTCTATTCTGACTAATTCTAACTACTATATAGTCGCATTATATCTTAATAAATATAGACAAAACGTTTGGGTTCCCATCGGACTCCGGGACCATGCGAAGGGCCTTTAAATCGTGTCGGAGTCGTGGGTTATTTTTAACTACACTACTACTTATGCTATTCTCACTATACCTAACTATCTAAATCTCTACCGTAATCCATAGCACCCCAGCGAGCCATACAAGATGCGGACTCCTGGGAACTGGAATTTTTCGGGGGTGAAGTTGAGTGGTTCTAGGACTAAGAGGGAAGCAACACAGGAACGATTCAAGTGTACTTACAAATTATTCATCTCTGGCTTTCTCGTGAATCGAAGTTTGGATTCTCCTCCCGAAACTGCAGCTGGACCGTAGATTCGGATATTCGATGAGGTACTTGGAAATACCGACAGCGACTATCGGAGTCAGCAGATTAACGATTTTTGGAAATCTAAACCGCGCCGCGCACTGCCTCGAATATCCTACCGACTGCGCCAATTACGTTAGCTGCAATCGGGGGATTGAAATGAAACCAAAGATGACTACTTAATCTATATTAAAGTAAAATTATACATTAATTATAACCTAGCCTAGCCTAATGATTCCTATTCGATGTTGGAATACAGAATGAATGACTGCTTTGATTCTGGTTATTAGGTGATCTTCGATACGTGCATCGGACTGCTGACTCAGTTCGTTTCTTCCGTGTTGAAGCCTTGAAAGTATTAGACGCTGAGTCGATGATTTCCGATGGTTGCGCGGTACGAAATGCTGCGTCGGCGTGCTGGCCGTTCCCATTATGCAGCGGCGCCTGAGTCGCGAATCAGGGTCGAGGTCGTAGGTAGCGCTGTACATAACACGCACGAAACAACTGGCCGAACCGTTGTTTTGATTCGTTGGGTTCGATTTCCTTAGACAGATGTGCACGATGCACAGTTCTGTGATGATGATGGTCTTGATAGCACGAGGTGACTATCCACCGTCATGATACCTGTCTGTCAGAGACGTGAAACAGAGTGTTTGAGTAAGAACGAGTAAAGGTGTTATATCCGGTGAGTCGTAACCATTTTGTTAGCGAGTGAAGAGAGTTGTTTTGAAAAGACCTCTTGCTACTCCACTTGATTGTTGTGTGATCATGTTTTATTGTGATCATCTTGTTAGCCCGTTAGGTTATCGCGGTTGCGAGCGCGACTGCTGGACGATCCTGGGATCGATTCCCAGGTTGGGCGTTGTGTACTGTTTGGTGCATTTCTGCCTGACCCTTGCTGTTGCAGGCGTGATGTGATAATGCAACTTACAGTAACGAATGTTTAAACTAATGTACAACTGCGATCTACCAGTTGGCCTCGTGGTCGCAGGGGCGGCTGCGGAGTGTGGGGCTCTGGGATAGATTTCCGATTCGAATCGAATTCTAATTTGTGTTGTGTTGTTCAAGTATCCCAAGAGAAAGACATTTTAACCACTACTACCGAATTGTAAATGTAAACAGAAACATACTTGAACTGAAATTGAGAATCTCGAAGGTTCTTAAGGTAGCGGAACGCTGTATGGTTTTAGTAAAAGTTGGGTGTGCTAAGCACCTCTGTGTGCCCCTTTGGGCATTGTGACCGTTAAGTTTAGTTTTACGTGCTTTTCCAATAAAAGCGAAAAGCGTACCAATGGAGATACGACGTCAGTGCGAGACGTAGAGAGTAGGTGTCGATGTTTGCCGAATGATTGAAATTAAAGTGTTTCGGATATGAAAAAATCAGAGGACACTAATAAACTTGAAAGTCGTCATTTGCGTAGCCTGTTCCCAACTGTGTGGGGTTGGTATCCGGTCGGTGCAGCCGGTGCGGCTGAGAGCCGGTGTTGTGCCTGTGGCAGCAGCTTGTCTGGCCACTGTGGCCCGCTTGGTGCTGGGTGATGTGGTACCCGTTGGGGGAATGGGTTGCCAGACTGTCGAGCCAGTGACGGCTGTCGGGGGTCTGCTGGAGCCAGTCGGGACTGGCGGCTTGGCGAGTTTTTCTTAGCGCGGAAAAGGATTGCTGGGTGATGGATGGTCGCACATCTATGGACCGATCTAGGCGGATAACATAGCTTGAGGTTCCACCCGTGTGGCTGTGATTGTTTAACCATGAACTCCTCCTCGGTTAAATTCAATGAATTCAAACGTAATGCTAGCTAAACATGAGATAAGGTTAACAACGGTTACAGTAGAGCAACGAGTATCCAACTGTTTGGAGCTTGAAACTAGCAGTAGCATAATAATTATGGCGTACCTACTGGTGTACCTACAGGATGGATGTAACGAGTTGAGCTTCGAAGAGCAAACCGTGTATCGTTCTAATAAGATTGTGATTTAGTCCTCATACTATATCACGGCAAATCCTATCCATCCATCCAACTAAAAGACTACTCAGATGTGAAGTGTTGACTGATGAAATCATGAAACATAGTTTAGTTTAGTACTTTGGGCAGAAAGCTTTATTGTGACTTGTAAAATTCACAGAACAGATTTAATTGTGAGCATAATATCACTAATGTAAAGTCATTAATGTCATAGTGTGATACAATATAATGATTGGTCATGAAAACAACCAATGTTCATTGTTTCTTAAGACTAAATTGAGAACTTGAATCTCAATCGTAACAAAGCTTTACAAAGCTTGATTATTGAAGCGGTTTCATTAAAGTCTGTAATGTAGAGACCGATTACTCTTAGCTTTCCTAACACAGGATAAGCAACATGAGTGCCGAATCATAACAATTCGGGACTGTGTAACGCGATCACCGAATTTAAGAGAGCCATTGTTAGTGCTTTATGCTGAATCGCACTTGACTTCGTCATTGTTTAAGTCGAAGACGCCAAGTTGCTGTCGGCATCGATAGAGCAAGGTTTAGACCTAAACATTTTTATCAACGTACTCACTAGTCATCAATTTCCGAAGGCACGGTTGGCGCAGTGGTTGAGCGATTGAGTGCTGTGCTGCGTGTCGCGGGTTCGATCCCCGCATGGCAGAGAGCAAATATTTGTATGGCCTACAGATAGTTGTTCTGGAACTGGGTGTTTGAGTGTCTGGGTTTGAATGTTTGTGGACGCACCCACGATACAGGAGAGACTCCTGATGTGGGGCAACGCTTAAAAAGAAACGAAAAGAAATGTATTCGGTTTACCAAATAAAATGATCTTGGATTAGTTCACACTAGTGAATCGGTAACGAACTAACAATGTCTTGATTGATGAAGTGGTGATACTTAAGTGGCATCAATGCAAGGCTGTGTTGTTGACATTAGTGTGGTAGACACTAAAGTAGAAACTGTGAGTCACTATAGAAAAATAGCGCACAAAATAAGCTCTGTATGATAACAACAGGATTGTTAGAAGTTACCAGCTAAGATGGCTTAGTTGGTTTTCAATTGGTGATTTTGTTTTGATAAATAATGAAAAGCAATAATCAAACGAAATCTTCTTCTTAGCGTGTCGATGGCGGTCTGAATTGTGTTGGCCTGGAACTGAGCTAGGTACTAATTTGGCGCTTTTGGTAGTGTGCATCGGTCCCTGTTGTGGACAAACAATAGGACATGCAGGATACAATATTAAGTGCCACATTTGTGGAACAGCAACTTAATTAAACTCCATGGCAGAGTAATTATTCAGGTTTTCCTTGCTGCGACCAGCCTGGGGCCGGAGTCTATTTAAAGGCTTCCAGGTGGTAGATTAGCAGACGGTGAAACGAATGGGTTAGGCAAGGAGCTAGTTAGCTACCTTTCCGCAACTTTAATCTTTAGACTATTCACCAGTGAGTGGGGTGAATGACACTCCTCAGAAAACTGTTTTGTTCCTTTGCGATACAAGGGTGTTTAAGTGTAAAGGGTGTCGTGTGACTGAAAACATTTCGGCTCTTTCGCGAGAGCTTGCCACTGTACTGTGAGCTTCTGGCAGCGCTATTCCTGCCAGTGGGTACATCATCTGTACCGAGGCCGGTTTAGAGCAACCAGTAGTTCGCAAGACATGCGGCGAAGCACACAACTTTGAAGATATTAGTCGCCGTAAGAGACTAGTCGCCGTAAGAGACTAGTCGCCGAAAGATAATCGCCATAAGAGACAAGCAAGTTCGCATCTTCTGCTTGATGTTAATTATGCAGTACTGTTTTTACTATTTTATTATTACAGTTACTGACAGTCAATGATCTGTCCAGAGAAATTTAAAGATACTGTTTATAATCTACCTTCAGATTTTTGATTTTCTCCGCCTCGGTGCGACAGAGGCGAAGGGGCGGAGGTAGAGGTCGAGCGCTGGGCTCGGCGTGAATGGTAGTTCGTATTGAGTCGCGCTGGGCGTCGAACGATTATATAGTAGCCATAGAATCACGGGTGAATAGCGCACGCGCATTGATTAAATCGACTTGTGGAGTCATTTCGCGGCACCCAATTATACTAGTTAAGCAGTACGGTTAGCGACGCTGTGAATGTCGAACGGGTTATTGATAATATCATTGGTTTGCCTTGTCACGGGAGTGCTAGTGGGAAAGCACCGAGGCTTTTGTGGTTAGACTAATACGGAGTGAGTGTGGTGGCTCGCGTTAACGGCGTGGCTTGCAGCGACGTGGAAGAATCGTCCGGAACTACCAGCAAACCATCGCAAGGTCATATACACTCATTATACACATACACAGTTACACAACTTGCGAGGGGTCAAGGAAGTGAGACCGGCTCGAAGAAATGAGGTAAGAGTAGCTGTAAGTTCAGAAATTGTAATATTGTTCGGAGGCGCGTATCGCGTCTATTTGATCACGTTAGGACGGCGGCTGTTCTGAGACCTGTCTCCCATGGGCCCGAGATAAGGTTCGGCTGAGTCCTGGCGCGATCAAAATCTGGTAGCAGAGCTTGGTTTATTTAAACCCACTTTGTAAAAATTAGTAGGTACTTGGTACCAATTTACTTTGTAAAAATTGTGTTCATGTACAAATTCAACTTGTGGGTGGTGGTACATTGACCTACATACCAGTGTGCGCCTCAAGTTGAGTTTGGCGTTATTAATAATAAGTACATGGAATGTGAATATTCGTTGATAAAATAATTTGTTATTTACGTTCGGTTACGCACAAATATAACCTCATCACAAATCGTGTTATGATTGTCAACATTTGAGACATAGAGGAATAACCTCTAGAGCACGTAGAGGAATAAGTTCAAGAGTTGGCATAGCGTCGTAGATTTATTCACTCAACGAATATATTATGATTGTTAATTCCGGATACAATAATTGTTATTTTTTTTGGTTATTGTTATTTATTATTGCATAATCGCGTATTGAAGTTGGTACTATGGCTCCGTCAGTAACGAAAACTATCGCAGCCAGAATCGAAGCTGAATTGAGATGGTTTTCATCGGTTGTTACGTTGGTAGGTCGCACCGATCGTGAAGATGCGTTATTGTCACGCGCTCGGCAAGTTGACGAACGATATGACGCCGTGTTAAAGTGTCACGCTGAGTATTTAGCATGTCTCGAATCGACGGATCTGTCGTCGGTGGACAAGGATGCTCAGGTGGTACGGGGCAATGTGGACCAGTGTGGGGAAATGTCCATGAGCATAATCCAGGCGGCGGCCGACATTGAGCGATCGCGCATGGGTGACGTCAGGGAATCATGTCGGCCAGCAGGCGTAGGAATTCAGGCGCCGTTGCCACCAGTACATGTACCCGAGTTTAGCGGCGAGTATGCCGATTGGCCGCGATTCCGCGATATTTTTAATAGTGTCGTGCATTCGCGTACGGATCTCTCGCCCGCCTACAAGATGGCTCAATTAATGGGTAGGCTTAACGGTGAGCCGCACGACATCTTGACCCACCTGGAGATTACGGACGCCAGTTATGAGACGGCATGGGGCCTATTAATCGACCGATATGATAATCGGCGATTAATAGTTGATGGCCTCATCGATAAGATTTTTGAAATCCCGAAGGTGTCTAACGTGTACGAAATAAGGGCGAAAATCCTTAATCCGGTCACGGTTGCGGTGAACACGTTAGATCGACTTAAGTTGTCGTTAGGGGACAATAAATATATCATCGTCAATAGGGTTTTACGGAAGTTGCCGATCGACGTGGTGGCGCGCTTTGAGCAGTCACATGGTGGCGAATCGACGGACCACCTCCCAAGTTACGATGACTTGAGGGTGTTTTTAGAAGGCGAGTGCCGGCGGGCGGATTGCCAAAGGGCATCCACGTCGCACCCTCCTCCGTCAACCCGACGTACGAGCGGGCCCAAGCCGGTTGAGCCCCGTCGGGGGGGGAAGAAATACTACGCCCTCCAATCGGAAGTGTGCGCCTTCTGTCGGAAGGAAGGGCACGGTCTCGCCGCATGCGCGGACTTTAAGGCGCAGCGGGTGCATAGACGAAGAGGGGTGGTCAAGCAGCGCTATTTGTGCTTCCGCTGCTTGGGGACTCACTTTGTACGTGAGTGCCACAGGACCACTAACTGTGGAACCTGCGGAGGAGCCCATCACGAGTTGCTATGCCTGGCGGAGAGTAGGGAGGTGCACGGAGCCTCGCCGGGAGGTCACCCCCCCTCTCCTAAGCCAGATTCGGGTGGTCGGTCACCCCCCCCTAGGGGGGGTGGGTCGGCCAGGAATCAGCGGTCGCCGCCCCCTCGGGGGGGTGGGCCAAGGGCTGATCCAGAGCACAACCCGATACCGTCGTCTTCCCCGCGGGGGGGGGATAGGCACCGAGACTCGGGCAGGGGCCCGGAGGTAGTACAGACGGGTTACGCGGCGTACTCGAATGCGTTGGGGGGCATGTTGCCACCCCCGAGTAGTCGCTTCTCCCCGCCTCTCGCAGAACGCCCTCGGCTGACGGCGCGCCCGCCACCGTTCGGAAGGATGCCAGTAGGCTACTTCCGACCGGCACGGATGTCACCGATGGGTCGGGAGGGTTACTACCCGGGTTGGGACCCGTATACTGGGACAGTATTTACTCCCCCTCCGGCAGGGGAGGAGGGAGGTGCCTCCTATTAGCAACTAGCAGCCTGTTCGTCAGTGGTGCCCACCCCGACAGTAACGGTATTATTACCGACGGCTAGGATTACTGTCAGGGGTACTGACGGACAGCCGGTGCACGTGCGAGCACTGTTAGATTCAGGGGCACAAGGTTGTATTGTGTCCAGCTGTTTAGTGAAAAAGCTGGGCCTTACATTAGAGCCATCACGGGATGGCGCCGTAGGTATAGGTGGCAATCGGGTGCCTCACCTCAGGGGTCAGACGACATTCCTGTTCGAGATGGGTGACACGGCATCGGTCACGCGGGTGAATGCCACGGCGATCGTTTTGGACGAAGTGGTTGGGGTCCTCCCTCAGACTCGGTTACCGTCTGCGGTAAAAGGGTTGACCAATGGATTGGAGTTAGCCGATCCCCACTTCGCGATCCCCGGACGGGTGGACGTCTTGCTTGGGTCTGACGTCCTCGGGAAGCTGCTCCGAAGCGGCAAACGGGAGCTGCAACCAAACGGGGTTGTGGCCATGCGTACCGCAGGTGGTTACGCGTTATTGGGCCCAGTACGGGAACCACAGCACTCAACGGATTATAGCTCCATATATTATGGCAGCGTGTTATCCGACGTCCTGCAACGGTTCTGGGCAACGGAAGAGCCACCCACCGCTCTTAGAAATAACCCACGTGATGAGGAGTGCGAAACATTCTATCGATTTAACACGGTGCGCCTCCCATCGGGTAGATTTATGACAAGGTTGCCATTTCTGTCAATTCGACCTCCGCTGGGGAGCTCATGGAGTCTGGCAGAAAAGCGGTTAGTGGCAATGGAAAGGCGCATGAAGCGGGACTCCAACTTCCGACAGAAGTATGTGGAGTTCATGCGCGAATACCTGACGTTGGGTCACATGTCGGTGTCCAGGGTTGACTATCGTCATGAGGAGCATTATGTGTTGCCTCATCATGCTGTTTTGAAGACACCTGACTCAAAGATTAGGGTCGTGTTCGACGGGAGCGCGGAGACGTCTAGCGGGGTGTCCCTGAATCAATGTCTCCATGCTGGTCCTAAGCTGACCAGAGACATTGCAGACATTCTCACGGACTTCAGGAGACACCAGGTTGTCTTCGTTACGGACGTACGGATGATGTTTCGTCAAACTGAGATTCATCCAGACGACCGTCGGTTCCAGCTGATATTGTGGCGAGAGAGCCCAGAAGAACCGATGGTCACGTACGAGCTCAACACAAACACGTACGGATTAAAGCCCAGCCCATATGTAGCCATGCGTACGCTACGAGAACTGGCTGATCAAGAACGGCTCCGCTTTCCCCGCGCGGCTGCTGTCATTGATAGGGACGTCTATGTAGACGACATTTGTACGGGCTCAGACAGTATTGAGCAGGCGCTCATCTTAAGGGATGAATTGGTGGCGCTCATGGCCTCCGGTGGCTATGAACTCAGGAAATGGCTGTCGAACTGCCCAGAGGTACTGGCAGGACTGCCAACTGAGTATCAACAAGACCCGCATTTGTTTGAGGATTCGGAGAATCTTCATGCGTTGGCCATTTTAGGGGTCCAGTATCGACCGAGTCAGGATGCCTTCACATACAGTTGTGAGGCCGAGTTGCTGTCGAAGACCTGGACCAAGCGATCGGTCCTTTCGACTATCGCACGAACGTTCGACCCAACCGGTTGGATCGCGCCGGTCACGTTCATGGGAAAGTGCTTCATTCAGAAGCTTTGGTTGGCTCAACTAGGTTGGGATGATCAGCTCACGGAGGAGCTGGCTCGGGAGTGGTCGGCATTCGTCACCACCTTACCACAGATCTCAGAGATTGAGATCCCGCGTAAACTGCTCCCGCAGGCAGGAGTCAAGGTCACCCTGCACGGGTTTTGTGATGCGTCGGAGAAGGGGTACGCGGCCGCAGTCTACCTGAGAACAGGTGAGACCGCTGGTAGGGGAACGGTACGCTTGGTACTGGCCAAGAGCAAGGTTGCACCTGTTCGGACTCGTTGGACGATTCCGAAGATGGAACTGGCAGGTGCAGCCCTTCTGACGCGGCTCTTGAACCATGTGGTGCGGAATTTGCGTGGTACGGTGGCTCTGAACGAGACGGTCTATGCATGGACTGACAGCCGAATCGTGTTATGCTGGTTGCAGACTTCGGTCCACACGCTCGAGGTATTTGTGGCCAACCGAGTCTCACAAATAAATAGCTCAGAGACTCCTCTGGTCTGGAGACATGTTCCAGGTGAGATTAATCCGGCTGACTGCGCTTCACGCGGCTGTCCGGCGCCTGCTTTGGTTGAACATTCTCTTTGGTGGGGGCCACAATGGCTGGAACAGCCACATGCGGAGTGGCCATTTAATGAGTGCGGTCGACATTCATTACCCCCAGACCAAGGCTTGAGGCTGAATGTGACTACAGTGGAACCCGCCACCGTAGACCACACCCTCTTGGAACGATATAGTTCGTTAGGGAAGTTACTTAGAGTAACGGGATGGGTAATGAGATTTTGTCAAAATTGTCGTTGTCCTGTCGCGCAGCGAAACATGTCGCCTATAATGGGACCTGAAGAACAGCGAAAGGCTCTCTCACTCTGGGTGAGAGTCGTTCAGAGGAATGAGTTCCAGGACGAAATTAGGGTCTTGAAGACTGGCGCAGGTCGATTGAAAAAAGGTCTTGTCCGCCTCAACCCGTTCATTGATGAGCATGGAATGCTCCGGGTGGGAGGACGATTACGGAATGCCGACTTGCCCTATGCAGCGCGACATCCTCTAATTCTCCCCAAGAAGGGAGCTTTGGTGGAGTTGTTGGTTAGGGACCGTCACACCAAGAATTCACACGCAGGCTGTAACACCCTTCTGGGCATTTTGCAGCGTGAATTTTGGATTTTATCGGCCCGCAGAATCATACGGAGCGTTGTGTTTCGTTGCTTGCCTTGTTACCGACTCAAGGCAGCCACAATGCAGCCACAAATGGGAGATCTCCCGGCCGATCGAGTCACGGAGGCTCGGCCATTTGCTGGCGTAGGGACAGATTTCGCGGGGCCTTTCATGGTCAAGACATCGCACCTTCGCAACGCGAAGTCGGTTAAGGCATATCTGTGTGTCTTCGTGTGTCTGGCGACCAAGGCCGTTCATTTGGAATTGGTGGCCGATCTCTCTACGGAGGCCTTTCTGGCGGCGTTAGATCGATTTGTTTCTAGACGGGGAGTACCGTCACTGATTCGGTCGGACTGTGGTACCAACTTCAAGGGCGCCGACCGGTGCTTAAAGGAAATTGTATTGTTTTTAAGTCAGAATGAGCGAGAGATTGGCACGGGCCTCGCCAGTCGGGGCATTTCGTGGTATTTTAGTCCACCTGGATGCCCCCACTGGGGTGGAATTTTCGAGGCAGTAGTCAAGTCTTCCAAGACTCACTTGTATCGGGTCATCGGCTCAACGATTCTCACCTTTGAGGAGTTGTCAACGGTGTTTTGCAGAATTGAGGCGGTCTTAAACTCGCGACCTTTGTGCCCGTTGAGCGCTGACCCGAATGACCTTGAGGCCATGACCCCAGGTCATTTTTTGATTGGCCAACCACTTAACGCCTTGCCGGAATATCCGTATACTGATGTCAAGTTGTACCGGTTGTCACGGTATCAGATGTTACGGCAAATGAGCCAAAATTTTTGGAAGCGATGGTCGCTGGAGTATTTGCATATTCTACAGCAACGCGTTAAGTGGACGGACAGGACGACCCCACCCTGCGTTGGAGACCTCGTTCTGGTTAAGGATGCTAACCTATCACCGTTGTGTTGGCGACGGGGGCGCATTGTTAACCTGATTACGGGCAAGGATGGGTTTCCAAGGATCGCAGACGTCCAGGTGAGGGACTCGATCCTTAGACGGGCAGTTTCAACTTTATCTCGACTCCCGGGAGTTTGAGCGGACCGACAACGGGTCGGTCCGGGGGGGGTGATTGTTTATAATCTACCTTCAGATTTTTGATTTTCTCCGCCTCGGTGCGACAGAGGCGAAGGGGCGGAGGTAGAGGTCGAGCGCTGGGCTCGGCGTGAATGGTAGTTCGTATTGAGTCGCGCTGGGCGTCGAACGATTATATAGTAGCCATAGAATCACGGGTGAATAGCGCACGCGCATTGATTAAATCGACTTGTGGAGTCATTTCGCGGCACCCAATTATACTAGTTAAGCAGTACGGTTAGCGACGCTGTGAATGTCGAACGGGTTATTGATAATATCATTGGTTTGCCTTGTCACGGGAGTGCTAGTGGGAAAGCACCGAGGCTTTTGTGGTTAGACTAATACGGAGTGAGTGTGGTGGCTCGCGTTAACGGCGTGGCTTGCAGCGACGTGGAAGAATCGTCCGGAACTACCAGCAAACCATCGCAAGGTCATATACACTCATTATACACATACACAGTTACACAACTTGCGAGGGGTCAAGGAAGTGAGACCGGCTCGAAGAAATGAGGTAAGAGTAGCTGTAAGTTCAGAAATTGTAATATTGTTCGGAGGCGCGTATCGCGTCTATTTGATCACGTTAGGACGGCGGCTGTTCTGAGACCTGTCTCCCATGGGCCCGAGATAAGGTTCGGCTGAGTCCTGGCGCGATCAGATACTTTGAGAGTAACTGTGCGGGATAGACACTCCATCCCAGACAATGTTAAGTCTGGGTCCAGCCTATTGTTTCGAAGGGTAATAATGCAAGATTGTGTTTGCTATGGCTGGGTTAGAGTGAATTAGCAATGAAATATGTGGCTTATTCATATTCACTAAGAAAATTATTAACAAAGCGGACCTCAATCTCCTCAACCTAAAGCTGTAGCTTGGGAGGTGAGGACAAGGTCAATAAAATTGCATAAAAGAACCGGGACGTGTACGGAAATAAAACCGAAGTAAGGTTACTTTTTATGTTAGCGAGTAATAATTTAATGGTGATGCTATAAGCTAAAAAGTCTACGGTGAAAAACGTCTTATTGGTGCGTTCAGAATAGAGTTATGAGAACGCTGGAAAGTCAAGTACCTTTAACGTAAAACTGAGTCAAATGTGTTGATGTTTCAAATAAATCTAGTAATGGTGTGGTCGCTGAGTGTGTATGGCAGTGGCGGTACTCCCATAGAAGCAGAAAAGCACAGCTTGCCTTAATAAAACAACGAATTTAAAAAAAAAACGGTCAATACAAAAACAAAATTAATATTATAATCATTATCATCAAACTGCATGCCACACGAAAAACGGAACGTATTGATGCGACGTTGTCAGGTTTACGTACTCAATAAACCAGAAAATACATTCGCGCGCAACTCGCACTGCGACGTTGCCAAACTTCTTCTAATATGTCTCCCGACTCCCGACCTCAGCCGATTGATCAAACAGATCGATCGGGCATGATCGGGCTCGGCTAGCCCTTTCTCTGTCACACCATCCGAATTCGAACTGCTTCTCTGACCTCTCTATCCTACGAACATAATTTAGAGTTTTTTGTTTACATACTTTTTGCCGGGTTTACGACAAAATGTATAGGATTTCCAACAATTTCCAAGCATGCTTTGAACGTTTGAGTGTAAAGATTGCGATTGCGAGAGAATGTGAATGAGTGTGTGAATGCAAGTTCGCGACGCGATTGAACTTGTTTGAAGGGAATTTCGATTTAGTTCAAATTAGTCTTGAGCGTCGTTGATGGTTGTTGATGCATTTTTTATTGTGATTAGATTTTTCCGTTTCTTGTTAGAATTTAAATAAGTTTTGTGATTACTTAGTTTTTGATTGAAGTTAGTTAATTAATTCGAAAACGCAAGCAACAGTTCCTTGTGATGGATTAAAGTGTGTGAAAGCGTTATTGGATCTCGTTACTTCACCTAAACCCACTCCTGATTTGAATATTTCTCAGAAAGGTAAAAGAAATATTAGGTATTTTAATCGATCAGCACAATGATGGATCAGCATACAGTGTACAATGCCAATGGGTTGTCGGCTGCTCTCATAAAAACAATTTTTTCTGTTGGCCTTGTATATTTTTTTCGAATGAAAAGAATGCTTAGAGTTTATCAGGTTACGATGATTTAAATAACTTCTCTGGTGCCATGAAAAGACATCAAAATTCTCATAAACATTTGAATGCTGTTATTTCATTTTGTAGTTTTGGTATGTCATTGCTGATATGTATCTGTAAATCTATCTAGTAATATTATGCCTTCAGTGTGTTTTGTTGTTTGTCATCTGTCCATGGTAAAGAAGCGAAGAATGAAGAGTTTTGGCTGTATGTATACATTGTGAGTACCTAATAACTTTTTTTTCAACTAGTAGTTAGAAACTAATTTATTATTTTGTGCGCCATCTAGCGGTGACTGTAATATTTTGCCCAAAGCGACTGTTTACGAGCGAAATACAGCTTGTCTATAAAGTCATGAAATTAATGTTTGAGGAACTAACATTATTCAAAAGTAAGGCAACACTAAATCATGGTACATCAAATGTCATCGGCTGTCATCAACTTGTTATTTATCTTGATATCTTTTGCATTTTTTAATGTTTTTCAAATCTACGTCGACAAAACTTCGAAAAAACGTGTTAAATATGAGGAAAACAAATAGGAGTGGAGCTCGGGAAATTATTTCAAAGTATATCAGCGATGTTTGTTAGAACACCAAGCTGACCAAATTTTATCAAATTTGGATGATATTTATACTCGAACAGCAGCTATAACAGGTATGTAATCGTGTTATTGTTTGTTTTTTATCTACCAGAAGTCACAAATTTACTAAATATACGATTTTAAGACTAAAATAAGCATTGTTTACATTGCGCATTTATAGGTTAGATTGCAAATGTAAGTAGCTCATATTGTAGTGCGACGTTAACTTTTGATACTTTTGGGTAATCTTTACCGGTGATTTTAAATATGAATAAGTTTTAACATGTTTGAAATAAAAACAGTGCTATGTATTTTCTGTTAGATATTAGGTACCTACATCTTTCTTTAAATCTTTCTTTCAGGAAAATCTGAGAGTACAGTGAGGCGTATTGTAGATGAAGGCAAACACAGATCAGGCCGTCCTAAGAAAGAAATGGATGACTTCAACATAAAATTTCGCTAAAACAGATCTGGATTTTAAATGTAGCCCAGAAGTCCTGCGTAAAATTTTGAAATCGATTGGATTTTCTTACAAGAAGATCAAAATAACAGAAAGGCTCTAATCGAACAACATATTGCAGCAAAACGGGCAAGAGAAAATGGGCATACAGTGGTACAAAAGTTAAAATATAACATTAATAAAAAATATGTACGAACATTTTTCTTTTATTTACTCATTTTTATTTGAATGAAGGTCGGAAGGAAAACATCGTGAGGAAATCTGGACTTATAATTATTATAAGTCTGAAATCGCCAACCCGTCTTGAGCATGCGTGGTGATCGTGCTCGTGCCGTCTCTGTTGAGAAGAGGCCTTTGCCCAGCAGTGGGACAGTAATAGGCTGGTATTATCATTTATAATGAAGGTCGCATCTTTGTTTATGGTTTCTGTATTTTTTTAAATAAGATAACAGATTTTAATTAAAACCAGGTTTGCTTCTAGTACAAAATAATGTGCTAGTATCAAAACCATTTTAGTCACACTATACAGGGTTGCTATGTGCACGAGTCTGCACGACCGCAGCGCCCTCATTTATTTTCATGACTTTATAGACAGGCTGTACGTATGGACTCGAATAGTTCAGTTGTTACATTTATGTCAATAGATGGCTCTTGTTAATATATTATTTTACGTGAAATACTGACGACTTGATATTATTTCTATTGAACTAAGTAAGTAGTTGTAAATTTTCTGACAGGATAAAATACGAAAAGTGTTAGTCATAATTAAATAATAGAAAACAAAACCGGTGTTATATATTATATGTGTTATACAAAACAAAAGCAGTGTCAGAATTCGGAACAAAAAGTGTTTTTTTTTTTTTTTGGAACTTGTGCTTTACCTCCAAATAATTGCTGGCACGCCACTGGTGTATGGTCATAAGGATGACTATACGATTGTAATCACTGCGATGATTACGGGGCCCAGTCACAAAGATGAATTTGGGCGGTAGTGGTCACTGAGATGACTACTGATGTAGCCACAAAAAGGATGGCTAAGGCACCTGGTCACTGGGATGACTATGGTCGGTAGTGGTCACTGTGAGGTTTACCGCGTAGCCCCCGCAAGGATGGTTACGTAGCCTGGTCACTATAATGACTCTGGTTGGTAGAGATCACGGTGATAACTACTGAGGTAGCCACAGGGATGGTTACGGGACCTGGTCACTCGAATGACAATGGTCGTGATGGTTACAGGGATAACTATCGGAAGCCACAAAGATGGCTGTAAGAGCAACCACCATTCCTTGAATTCGATTTTAGAGACTGATTCTTGAGAAATTGAGAGATTTTGAGTTTTATTGGTTCTAGTTAAAGGGTACTTGCACTTTGTTGAGCTGACTATTCTAAGTCGTAATGTTTGTAAATAAAAAAAGACTATGTAAACAAATTATGTGATTTTGAGGTTGACGTCTCGTAATAGTGAGACAATCTAGCAAGACTGTTAACTTTGTTACAAGAGAAGTTTGAGAGTTCCTCTTGGTTAAGTCAGAATGACCGAACGGTGAGATCTATGATGAGAATCTCTGGTATTGCAGGTTTACACACGAGGACGTGTGTCATGCAGGATGGCCGTGTCGGATCTTGATGAGTATGCACTTAAAATTAACACAAGCGCCTTTGTTTGGCGTTGTGCGGAGTCTGGATGTAAGTGTCGGATACGGACCTCAGTCCCATGGATCGCCAGTGATCGTTCGGGCATGGTCGCGACACATACTATCTAGGAACTGCACTGTGTTTCCTTTTAAATTCAGAGTATTAGTTAGTACATTAGTGTTAGTAATTGACTGTACAATAGCTGTGTACAATTTAAAGGAGTTATTTCTCTCATTTACCCGTATCCCTTTCTGTGCCCACAACTGTTTGACACTATGTATGTCATTTAGTACTTCCTGACTAGCGTCCTATGTACCTGGATGCGACATATACGTATATATAACTATTGCCGTCGCGCTGCGCTCTAGCAACCGGGCGGTATCAATATGTGAGTGCGATAGAGACAACTGCAGCTCAGAACGATTTTACCTATAAAAAACCTTGACCGATCGACGTTTCGTATTCTCCTGTTTTCTCCTCGAAACCTAAGCCAATTAAATTATATTTGGTATCAAAATTTAAAGGAAGAATAGATCTATGCCCCCTATTACTTGTTTTTATTTTAAAAACTTTTCAATTTTCTTTGGTAGTCATCTGATTACGTAGGTAAAAACGGGGTACTTTTTTAGGTTTTTGGTAAGTCATATTTATTTTTGTAATAAATTTTTTGAAAAAAAAAAATGACAGGGGCATGCCTTCAATAGACCTGGATTTTTATAAATAAAAACGATTACTCTAGAGGCATTATCCAGGAAGAGAATAGGGGAATACATTTGTATGGAAAAATGCAGCCCGTCTACGCTCTTAAGAGTCATTTTATTTCCCTTGTTAGCAGGTCCAGTTAACAGTTAAAAAAACACAACTTGTACGTTGTAACCTGTTAAGTGTTTGGTTAGTTTCTATCATCATCTGCCTGCCCTTATCCCATTCTATTTGGCTAGTCTCTAATTCTCCATGAACAAGATATATCCAATAAAATTATTTTCTTAAATATGTATTATGAAATTATTGACTAAGTCCGATTCAAATAGGGAAGTCATATTTTTTACAATAAATCCACAGAAACTAAGTTCGCAGGGCACAGTAAGTATTAGAATAAATTATGACAGTTTTCCTTATACGTAATTATATTCTTACTTAACTGGTTTTATAATGTAGATTTCTTATGTTTCCTGGCAGTATTAAATCTGTTATAGCAAGATGAAGTTTCTTACATTGTGTGTTGTCCTGGTAGCTGGGATTCATGCTGAGGTGAGCATTGCTATACTAATATTGGGTTTCCATCTGTTCTCAGACTCCACAGTTACTGGGTGGCTCTATAGAAAATACTTCAAGTATTTAACTGGACCGTGTTAGACTGGAGCCAACGCCAACATAGTTGGGTTAGGCAGATGTTTCTTTATTTTACACACAAAATTTAAACTAATATTATACATTGAAAAGATTTTATTGTTTGTTTATACCTAATAAACACCGCAACTACTTAAACTTAGACACAAGTTTAAGTCAAATTAGTGAAAAATAAAAAAGGTAACGGTATTTAGGCAAAGAGCGCCAAATCGAAGAATGACCGACCTAATGATTTGAGTGCGTAACACGCCAAATAAAAACTTTGCATGCAAAAAACAACAGACTTCCAAAAAAACCTAAAATAACTTTCGAAAGTCGATGGCAAAAAGTCAATGAAACAAAGTCGCCAACGTCATTTT
This sequence comes from Diarsia mendica, assembly GCA_949316265.1. Taxonomy (NCBI): domain Eukaryota; kingdom Metazoa; phylum Arthropoda; class Insecta; order Lepidoptera; family Noctuidae; genus Diarsia; species Diarsia mendica. The sequence goes on along the minus strand of OX438915.1, from coordinate 11,796,726 downwards.
CGACTTTTACAGTGTTTTCTTGGAAGTCGGTTTTGTTTTTTGCATAAATTCGTTCACAGCTATTTGCTTCACAGTTTTGTGATGAATACACCTTGTATTTCTCTATTTCAGTTCGTCTCACCCTTTCCCAAAGAATATGATGAGGTCGTAGATGCCTGTCGCAAGGAAACCGGTTACACAGACGAAGTATTTGCCAAAGAAAAGGGAAGCTATTTTTCCGAAAACAGAGGGCTCAGGATATTCAACTATTGCTTCCTAGAAAAAACTGGTTTCGTCACTAGTGATGGGAAGCTAAATATCGATGAAGCTTTAGCTAAATACAACACTAGTTCAATTACGGATTTAGTGGAGGATTGCAATGATCGTGAAAGGTTTAATCCGCCGAGAATTTTCTCCAGATGTTTTCATTCGGGAGTATCGACTATAATGAGGTTAAAAGAATTGTAAGTACTTACACATTTTTTATATATTTCCTCGTCTTTTTAAGGCGCTTCTTGAGGTCAGGGAGTCTAAAATGGCCACTTTAACAGATCATAATATGAATTAAGGCCGTTCCCCTAGCAAAACGCAGCGCTAGCCGTTTTTTGTGCAGTTTTCTAGAGCTATAACTCTTTAAACAAAAGATATATCAACAAACAAAAAATACATTAAATTTCTACATAATCTTACCTTTAAAATGGTACGTTTTGTTTTTTTCTTTTTTAAGTAAAATATTTAATTAATCCCCTCACAACGAAACCACAGAAATGACAAATAATTATTGAAAACATGCTACTTCTCCAAAACTAACGATTGTGTTTATTTTGTTTTTACACTAATGGATAAGCAATTTCATAATGAACATTATGGTACGTTTATTTTTTTCAAAAACCCAAAAATTGATTTTATAAAGATTTTTATGCAAAATTCTGAGCGTATTCGCAACTGTATCTATTGACATTCAGTATGCCGCCAGGCCTCGAAGGGGAAACCCGTGTCGCTCGTCACCGCGCCGCGTCGGCTCATGCGCTCGCTCGCTTACGTCACATTATCAACAGATCTAAGAAGTAATTTCAAGTAATAGATATGGCTTTCAATGAAATATTTTTTTATGAAATATTTATTGGTGCGTCCAAATACTTTTGGTCATGATGAATTCAGTTATTATACTCACGTCGATAAATAGGTAGGTACTTTCAACTTTTACTGTGGTACAAATATTGGAACGATTACGAAAATGAGCTCAAAATTAAAATCCAAGATGGCGGCTAGGAAAATTTTAGGTTTTTCCGTCATGGGTGTCGTTTTCATGGTTTTTGGGGTCGCTGATTACGAAAATGAGGTCAAAATGAAAATCCAAGATGGCGCCGACCGAAATTTTTGGTTTTTCCGTCATGGGTGTCGTTTTCATGGTTTTTATGGTCGCTGATTACGAAAATGAGGTCAAAATGAAAATCCAAGATGGCGCCGACGAAGATTTTTGGTTTTTCCGTCATGGGTGTCGTTTTCATGGTTTTTGGGGACGCTGATTACGAAAATGAGGTCAAAATGAAAATCCAAGATGGCGGCTAGGAAAATTTTAGGTTTTTCCGTCATGGGTGTCGTTTTCATGGTTTTGGGGTCGCTGATTACGAAAATGAGGTCAAAATGAAAATCCAAGATGGCGGTAAAGATTTTTTAGGTTTTTCCGTCATGGGTGTCGTTTTCATGGTTTTTGGGGTCGCTGATTACGAAAATGAGGTCAAAATGAAAATCCAAGATGGCGGTAAAGATTTTTTAGGTTTTTCCGTCATGGGTGTCGTTTTCATGGTTTTTGGGATCGCTGATTACGAAAATGAGATCAAAATGAAAATCCAAGATGGCGCCGACGAAAATTTTTGGATTGTCCGTCATGGGTGTCGTTTTCATGGTTTTTGGGGTCGCTGATTACGAAAAGAGGTCAAAATGAAAACCCTAGGTGGCGGTCAGGAAAATGTTTGGTTTTTCTTTCACGGGTGTCGTTTTCATGGTTTTTGAGGTCAAAATGAAAATCCAAGATGGCGGCCAGGTAAATTTTTGATTTTTCCGTTATGGCTGTCGTTTTATAAATATATATATAGTCGAAAAACCAAAATTTTCGTCGGCGCCATCTTGGATTTTGATTTTGAGCTTATTTTCGTAATCAGCGACCCCAAAAACTATGAAAACGACACCCATGACGGAAAAACCTAAAATTTTCCTAGCCGCCATCTTGGATTTTCATTTTGACCTCATTTTCGTAATCAGCGTCCCCAAAAACCATGAAAACGACACCCATGACGGAAAAACCAAAAATTTTCGTCGGCGCCATCTAGGATTTTAATTTTGAGCTCATTTTCGTAATCGTAATATTTGTATCACTGTAAAAGTTGAAAGTATTTATCGACGTGAGTATAGTAACTGAATTCATAATAACATTTCATAAAAAAATATTTCTTTGAATGCCATATCTATTACTTCTTAGATCTGTGAATTTTACTTGTATTCGTAAGAAGTTCGCCAGGTGGCGCAAGTAATAGTTTACGAAGTATTGTAGAGGTGGGGTGCGGCAAAGAGGGAGCAAATGCTCAAGGTTATTTGCTCAGGGTACCACCTTAAGCGTACAATGGACATTTCATAATAGTAAATGCGACTGTGACCATTTAGGAAAATAGATCATAATAAGAAAACAATATGAACAGCGTTAAAATTCGTGAAATGGTCACAGACGCAGTTACTATTCTGAATGGATCCCCAGAACTGTTCGAATCTACCCATTTTTGATGCGACATTAAAAAATCAAAAATTTTTGATTAGCTGATCGTGATGGGTTACCCTTTATTAGCATATTATTATTTATATCTGTCTTACAGCAAGGGCACCATAAGGTCGCAATTAGAAAATATTACTCAGATTGTAGATGCCTGTCGCAATGAAACTAATTACACAGACGAAGCGATAGCTGAGGAGGAGAAAAGCGATTTAAATAAAGACGCACGGCTCAAAAAATTTAACGATTGTTTTCTGGAGAAAACCGGTTTCAGAGATAATTATAAGTATGATATCGATGGTATTTTACCAGACTTACCGCAAAAATATGTGACGAAAATGATTGAGTTCTGCGAGTCAAAAATTTTGCAGAAGAAAATTCCTGATAGCATCCCTTTTCTCTCCGCATGTCTCCATCTGGGAGTATCGAGCTATTTCCGGTCAAATTTGTAAGTAATACCACTTAGTTTGTCTAACTTTCTTTCGTTTTTTAAGAAATCGATTCACTTTTATATCGATCGGACGGGACACCTTATAGGTAATAATATTTTCATTCCCTTTTACAGTGAGCACATCGTCCCACTTCCCGAATCTGATCACATCACTCAAATCATAGATGTATGTCGCAAGGAAACCGGATTCACAGACGAAATCTTTCACAAGGAAAAAGAAGGCAATTTTACTGAGGAGACCGGCCTCCAAAAATTCAATAATTGCTTTTTACAAAAAACCGGCGTCATCACCAGTGATAAGAAGCTGAATATTGATGAGGCTTTAGCAAAACTCCGCCTAGTTTTACTAAGAACATTATCGAGCATTGTCAAGCAAATATTATTTTAAAGTATACGACAGACAGTGTTCAGGATTTCTCTACCTGTTATCTTCATGGAGTTCAGAATCATATATCGTCTGGATTTAAAGATCCATTTTCAGTATCATTCCAACTTGTTGTACCAGGTACTTCTTTTGAAAAAAGCGTTTTTATTTTATAAAATCTCGTACAAACGGAAGCAGTTTACCTATTCCAGGCTTTCAGAGTTATTTTAATAAAAATTTAAATATGAATTCTTTATTTGCATTGTCTTTTAAACACCCCAAAAACATGTCCCATTTCTAGAAATCGTTTCAAAGTATAATGACTATTCTTTTAAGTAGGTATTTAAACTATTAATTTGTACTTTACAAAATCAAATATTAGCCTTTACTTGAATTTCAATGTTCTGGCTATAGTCACTTTGTATAGGTCCACTAGTCTCATTCTTAAGGCCCTCTTGTCACACTATCAGGGCCCTTTTGTCACTTAGCCTGGCCCTGTTGTCACTTTGTATAAGCCCCGCTGTCGCTTTAAATGCAGTTGGCGTTCGTTTATATAACTAAGCTTGTTGCGCTAAAGGAACCTTATTCATAATAATGACCATTATGAGTCATTTTATTTCCCTAAGTTAGCAGGTCCAGTTAATACTTAAAAAAACACAACTTGTACGTTGTAATTGTAACCTGTTAAGTTTTTGGTTAGTCTCTATCATCACCTGCCTGCCCTTATCCCATTCTATTTGGTTAGTCTCTAATTCTCTATGAACAAGATATCTATATAAATAAAAAAACCGCTTGTCCGATTTTGAAAAAAAAAATATGGGACCATTTCGGAAGTATACCCTTTCCAACAAAGAAAGAATTTTTCAAATCGGTTAGCAAGTGACGGAGTTATGCCCGAACAAACATAAAAAAAAAAAAAAAAAAAAAATACAAACATCCGAATTGAGAACCTCCTTCTTTTTTAGAAGTCGGTTAAAAAGACAAGTCCTGACTGACTGACTGACTGACTCATCAACGCCCAGCCCAAACCCTTTCTTTCTACTCAGTGACTGACTTATTCAATTATAAACCCAAATGTTTGCATGTCACATTATTATGACAAAGTGATAAGGATCTAGATTATGATTTATGTTAAGACCGAAATTGTACCAATGCTTTATTGCGAATAAATTGAATTGAATTGGACCTAGAAAGCTGAAATTTTGCACAGAGGTTCCCTTTATAATGTAGACAAGGAATAAGGAAGGATTTTTCGAAATTCTACCCATAAGGGAGTTAAATAGGGGATGAAAGTTTGTATGGAAAATCGTCATTTTCACGCGGGCGAAGCCGCTGGCAAAAGCTAGTATCCAATAAAAATATTTTCTTCATTTATTATGAAATATTAAATAATACCGATTACCGTGGCGTTTCGTGACACTAGCTGCACGGGACGTGTGACTAAATTCTCCCGCGACGACTAGACTACTGGCCCGTGTTGAAAAAATTATGGGTCATGTGAACCACCAGGTGACCTATCTAGGACGATATAGGAGCATAAAATAATAAGATTCAGCACTATGCCGTCACTTGTAAGCTGTCCAACCGAGTGCAGGTGAGAATTCAAAAGTACAGGTAGACTGGGTACATTTTGGTCATATATTTTTGTACGGCATTCTTACCATCGATAGATCCATGAAAAATAATAAGAAAACGCGTAGTGCCGTAAAAAAATGTTGCGCCACAAAGTCGGAATTTTTATTTTATTTTCGACAATTTCGAGGGTTTTGGTCATTGATTTTGTACGGCATCAGTTTCATACTATTTCAATACTGCTTCTAATCCATTATTCCGCAACGCCGTACAAAAATTATGCGACAAGGGGAAATAATCGAGGGTTGTACCCACTCTCTTTCCGCTGGTCCAGGGGGTGATTTGACACAACATAAAATTAATTTATTTTGAAAGTATTTTATGCATAGATAATATTTTTTCATATGCCGTACATTTTCGTTGGTCCAAAGGGGAAAAAAACTGAAAATTTAAAAATTTAAAAGAAAAAATCCATATAACGAAATGTAAGGTGAAATTCATCACGATATTTTTTTATACGGCATTTAGATAGTTTATTTGTACTAATTTTCATACTCTTTTCGTGATTCTAGGTTCCTAGTTAGAAACTATGTTAAATATGGGTTTGTATACTATCGATTTATACCAAAATATAGACATGTTGTCACTGATAATTCCAAAATACAACATATTTTTGAGAAGTAGGTACTCGCACATTTTCGGTTGTGGCAACTATAAGTCTGTAAGTCTCAAAATAATTAACAAGGAACAGTTGACGTCAACTGTTCCTTGTTAATTATTTTAAGACTTCTCTTAGTCGTGTAGCTCATTTCAATCCCTAGGTAGATCAGTAATTGTTTTGAAAGTAAATCTTATGTGGGAGCTGTAAAATTGAATTTCCTACAAGTCGGCGCACCGTCTAGTAAAGGTGAAATCGTGGCGACACCTGGGAGTCCGGTATTAGCATTTTTTTTTCTTTATAAGCAACAAAACATATTTTTACAAATCTTATTTTAGCGTTGACTTAACTTATTGATTTACATCGGTTAGTAACTAGGTATGTGCAGTAGGGCTATTGCGTATCTTTTTAATGTCAGTGGCTATCATAAATGTCCATAGATTAACTGTAAATTGGTTATGGTTTGGTACATTATTTTCTTAAAAACTCACCATTTGACAGTTATTTGATAGACACTTTAAGTTATCTACTGTCAAAATAAAAACAATAATTAATTAAAAATAATTTAAAGAAAAACCATGTTTTTTATTATCATCATTATATATATCGATTTTTTTCTAAAAAATGATTGTTTTATTTATTCACATCATTACAATGAAACAAATCAATTATATATATGTATCAATAATGTTTGAAGTATATATTAAACCAAAAAGTATACAAAACTGTTGATACTGGGATTGGCAGTTTCAATTCTTGGATATAATATACACGGGTCTACCTTTTTTGGCAGAATTTTTTATGCCCGAATTTTGTTTTGCATAATAGTGAATTGCAGAAACTTCATTTCGCAGAAAATCATTTGGCATACACTCATTTACCATAAATTCAAAACGCATAATTTTGTAAGTCAGAATCATCTTTGAGGATAAACTTCATTTCCAGAACCATCATTTCGCCGAAAATTCATAATCAGAATCGTCTTTTGGCACGCATTTCATTTCATACATACGTGTAACATGCAATAATAATAATAATTATTATTATTATTATCAGCTCACCCCGGCTAAAATTTCTAGCTGAGAACATTAAATGTTGGCATGTCAATAATAATAATAATTATTATTATTAATAATAATAATAATGACGTCACTCATACATGCAACGCATGTACTCCATGACGCGCGCTCGCTTCGCTCGCATATTAAATAAAACTAATATCTTCTGTCCCCGAAGTGCCGGGCCTCCGCCGGCCTACGGCCCGGTGCCCATGCCGCCCATAAAGGATACTTTCGCGAGACGGTCGTTATACCTTATAAAAATCTACCAAATAAAATTCTGCCATCTTAAAAGTATGCCATTGAAAATTCGGCTATTTAAACATTCTGCGAAATGAGTATTCTATTAAATAATTGTTCTGCCATAAACACATTCGTTCAAAGAAGAATATGCCAAGTGTGTTATGCCAAATAAGTTTCGGAGCGTCAAGTTTCTGCCAGATAAATGGTACCCAATATACACACCGTTTCAGTTCAGTTAGACGTCATAGTGATTTTTTCATATTATCAATTGTTCTCTTCAAAAATATGTTAATGCCGTACTCGTACTGTATCAGATTGATAATATCAGGAGTAATCACCATACTACGTTTGTATGGAAGAATGACTGGCTTGTGCAGCCTTAAAATGGTAGCGTCATTTTCATCAGCCTAAAAGATAATGGTCTGCATTAAAATGTACGGCATCATTTTTTCCTAATTTATTTATGTTAATACTATTTAAAACAAGGGATAAAATTTAGAAAACTGCTATATTTCATTAATCTATGATATTTAAACTTTTGGAATAATTTGCAAAATTTCAGTTTTTGTATTTCTCTATAACTTTTTTTTGAACAGTTTCTTTTGAACGGCAATGTTAGATAACGATTGTATTTTACAATATCATGTTAAAAAAAAAGTTCCCGTACAGGATCAAATGACTTTACAGCTTTAAAAATCAAGGATACGATGGAATTAAGATAATTATTGATATACATTTAAAATGAACAATAATTTTTTGACGGCATTATTTTTAATAGTACTTTTGAGTGCTAGATAATGTTTTGGAACCGAAGCCGTACTTTTTCAAATCACCCCCTGGACCAGCGGAAAGAGAGGGGGTTACAACCCTCGATTATTTCCCCTTGTCGCATGATTTTTGTACGGCGTTGCGGAATAATGGATTAGAAGCAGTATTGAAATAGTATGAAACTGATGCCGTACAAAATCAAATGACCAAATTTACCCTCGAAATTGTCGGAAAATAAAATAAAAATGCCGACTTTGTGGCGCAACATTTTTTTACGGCACTACGCGTTTTCTTATTATTTTTCATGGATCTATAGATGGTAAGAATGCCGTACAAAAATATATGACCAAAATGTACCCAGTCTACCTGTACTTTTGAATTCTCACCTGCACTCGGTTGGACAGCTTACAAGTGACGGCATAGTGCTGAATCTTATTATTTTATGCTCCTATATCGTCCTAGATAGGTCACCTGGTGGTTCACATGACCCATAATTTTTTCAACACGGGCCAGTAGTCTAGACCGTCTTATTAAGTAACTTCACTTCTACGACCTACATCTAATTTGGTAAAATATTTAAAAATAATGTGAATGTCTGTGTAAATGTTAAAAAATAATCTGTTATATAATTTGATATGCGTTGTATGTGTATTTTTGTTTTTGTTTTTTTTGCACGTCGTGCATTTACGACAAACAAAAAAAAGTTTCCTCTTCTTCTATTTTAGCAATAGACGCGCAGTGTCACCTCGCGGGAGACGCCTTAGTTAGACCAAAGCTTTTTAAGAGTGAGGTTATCAACATTAGAAAAAAAAACAAGGAAATGTCTATCTTGACTTAAATAACCGCAATGCCCCGCAGTTCCACCCGTCGATTCGTATGCCTAGAGAGACCTCCCACTAGTTGGACCGATGACCGGTGTAGGTTGCAGCAGGGGACCCGCAGGATGCGAGACACACGGGATCGGGCAATGCGGTGACACCTAAGGGAGGCCTATGTCCAGCAATGGACGTCAAAGTCAATAAGTTTGCATGAAATGATGATGATGAATGAATTAGAGTTCCGTTAAAAAAAAGCATTTGTAATTGCTAACAAAATCCGATTCAAACAAAGGAAGTCTTTGCAATAATTTCACAAAGAAGGTCGCGGGGCATAGCTAGTATACCTAATTATGACAGTTTTCCTCATACGTAATTATATTCTTACCTAACTGGTTTTATAATGTAGATTTATTATTATCTTGGCAGTATTAAATCTGTCATAGCAAGATGAAGTTTCTTACATTGTGTGTTGTCCTGGTAGCTGGGATTCATGCAGAGGTGAGCATTGCTATACTTATTATATACTAGCTGATGCCCGCGGCTTCACCCGCGTGGATGTCGTTCAAATTATATACTCAAACCTTCCTCTTGAATCACTCTATCTATTAAAAAAAACCGCATCAAAATCCATTGCGTAGTTTTAAAGATTTAAGCATACAGACAAAAATAGCGACTTTGTTTTATACTATACATAGTATAAAACAAAGTCGCTATTTTTGTCTGTTAAGGATATTATTGGGTTTCCGTCTGTCTTCACACTCTTCACACACTACTTCCAAAAAACACTAAAAATGACTTTCGGAAGTCGGTCGCAAAAAGTCAGTGAAACAAAGTCGCCAACTTCCGAAAGTAAAGTAATTTTAGTATTTAACAATACCTATGTTCTTGGAAGTCGGTTTTGTTTTATTGCAAGAATGCATTTTTTTAAGTACGTCCAGAATATTTGCTTCAGTTTTGTGATAAATACACCTTTTATTTCTCTATTTCAGTTCCTCTCACCCTTTCCCAAAGAATATGATGAGGTCGTAGATGCCTGTCGCAACGAAACCGGTTACACAGACGAAGTGGTTGCCGACGATGAAGAAAGCTATTTTACCGAAAACAGAGGGCTCAGGATATTCAATTATTGCTTCCTCGAAAAAACCGGTTTCGTCACTAGTGATGGGAAGTTAAATATCGATGATGCTTTAGCTAAATTGACCCCTAGTTTACTTAAGGATATTGTGGAGGAATGTAATAGTCGTGAGCAAATATTTCCGAAGAATTTTTTTTCCACGTGTTTTCATTCGGAAGTAAAGCAGCATTTGCAGTTGACATTAATGTAAGTACACTTTTTTCGTCTTCCTAAGGCACTTCTTAACGGGTCAAAGTGTAACAGCAACAAAAACAAAAACATTCTGAGGCAACTTTGGCCCATAGATACATACATACCTTACAGATAACATGAATATGATAAAATCTATATTTAAATCTCTCTTACAGCAAGTACGTCGTAACGGTTATAAACGAACACTTCACTCAAATCGTAAAAGTCTGTCGCAATGAAACTGGTTACACAGATGAAGTGATAGCCGAAGAAGAGAAGAGTCATTTAAATGAAGACGCAGGGCTCAAAAAATTCAACGATTGCTTCCTTGAAAAAACCGGTTTCAGAAATTATGAAAAGTTTAATATCGATCAGGCTTTAAAAAAGATACCGCAAAGTAATGTTACCGACATAATCGGGCTCTGCCAGTCATTAACTAATGAAAAGGTTATTCCCGATAGCATCCCTTTTTTCTCTGGATGTATGCACCTAGGAGTATCCGACTATATTCGGACTACTGAATTGTAAGTACAGTTTTCTGCTAACTTTTTCACCATTATTAAGGCACTTCACATAAAAAACAATTATGGCCCGAAGACGCTGCCCTGCGGAACACCGTATTTGAAGTATTTTCAACCCCTTTGTGGTTTTTAAACACACTATTGAAATCTTCGTTTATTGTTTGCTACCGCTGTATGTTTTATTTAACTACATATAATCAATGTGTTTTGCCACGAAAACCGTGAAGTTTATTTAAGAAAGTCTCGTTGTTCACAAAGTCAAAGGCTTGCGACATATAATAATTGCCCAGACTGCGCACATATGAAATTTTGCGATATGGCCAGAAAGGAGATGGCTGATGAGCAAAATAAGTAGGCATAAGGTCAGGAGAATTACAATACCACAATTACAGAATTACAAACCTAGACATTATTTCTATTGAAAATTTTTAAATTCATGTTTGATTTCTGCCTTTTCATCGACGCCTAATATAGCAAAATCTTTACTGATTTTGACGGGTTTAGCAAGCTTCATATTGGAGCACTGTATTTCTGTACAACAAGTAACAAAAAATCGCGAATGTATATATTTTTTTGTATATGTTGGTATTTGCCTGCACATTTAATTTTATATCTTTGTGTTCTCTCCAACAGCAAACTCGTCGTACAGTCTGAAAGCGATGAAGTCCTTGATATAGTATTTGGCTGTGAAGCAGAATCCGGATTCACAACCAACGTGTTAGGAAACGACACTAATGACGATCTTACTGATGATGAAGGACTCACAAAATTCAACGATTGCTTCTTAGAAAAAACCGGTGTCATCACCAGCGATGAAAAACTAAATATTGATACGGCTTTAGAAAAACTGCCGCCTAGTTTTGCTAAGCCCATTATCGAGCACTGCCAAGCAAATATTGTTTTAAAGTATATGACAGACAGCGTAGGTGATTTCTCTAATTGTTTTCGCGACGGACTCCAGAATCATGTTTCGGAGGCAGAAAGAGAGGGATATTTAGCATTTACATTATCCAGGAAACTTTTTGTACCAGGCACTTTTTTTGTTGATAAAGTTTTAACGTTCTAAGTTATCAGTATCATATGGATGCAACCTTTTCTATATTATAGCTGACCCCATTTCCAGATTTTGACAGAATATAAACCTCAATTTTATTGTCCTTCAAGCACTTCAAAGCTATACAAAACCAGTATATGCGGATATTTAAATGTATGGGAAGTTCATACACAGCGGGGTCAGGTTATATTCGCTGTTTATAGCTTGTTGTGTCGCTATGAGTACTATGCTCAGAATAGCAAGTATCATGGCTATTGTTACCCGACTACGGCAAAGCCAAAGGAGGGTTATGATTTTTTTTCAGTATGGAAACTACCTTGCTATTGTACACCAATATAGTAAATATGTTTATTTTTAATGATTTTATTACTTACCCTTATTTCTTATCGACACCCACAATAAATTGGTATATTCTATCTTTAACATTCAAGTATTGTTTAAAAAGTTCACTGCAGTTAAATGATTTTAAAGGGCTGTATTGACGAACTCAAAAAACAACATTTACTATTTCCTGTCCGCCACTAAAATGCAAACGTGTAGATTCATCATCATTCATCATTTCAGCCAAAAGACGTCCACTGCTGGACATAGGCCTCCCCCAGGCGTCGCCACATTGACCGGTCCCGTGCGTCTCTCATCCAGCGGGTTCCTGCAACCTTGGCCAGGTCATCGGTCCACCTAGTGGGAGGCCTTCCAACGCAACGTCTTCCGGACGTAACGTGTAGATTACAACAGGCAACAGCACATAAAAAGAAATACCCCGTTTTTAGTATTAACGATAATGTTATGTCTATGTCAGTTTAAAAACTTAGCAGTATATAGCCACCGGGCGGCACAGCTCTTTCGTTGGCTTCGTTTAAATCCTGGAAGGGGCAGATGAATGTGCAGCATGGTCAAGAAAGGAGGTGCAGCATATCCTGCAGAGGGGCTCACTGGCATTGTATTTGGGTCGGGTCCATGATTTGGGCCAGATTATGTCTACAGCGAGCAACTTGGGCCGGCGAACAGTTAAAATATTTCCAGATAGATTTCTGTCCAGCAGGAAGGTGTTGTGCTGGATTAATGAATGGACGATGAGATGACTGTTCTTCACAATTCACATCTATTAATTATCTGTCTGATGCACTATTACCCATATCGACACTGCAAACGGCGTAGACTTTATTTACAAGATCAAATTCAGTTTAATTTCGTTGCGGGATTCAAGAAGGTTAAATTCTTTTCTGGAACTTCGTCGAGCTTCATTGTCTCGGCGCTTTTCTGGTGGCCGACACTGTTGATTCTGGTTTCCAGGAGTTACAGTGGTTTGGGAATAGTGTGGCGGGATTATTACAAGTCTAAGTACGGAGGCGCTTCAGGAATCGCTGTTTGAGGCAGCGTTGGTTACACTTGCTATACGAACCTAGCGTATAACCGCCTACTGACACTAATATAAGGTGTAAACGGTCCCTTCACGAAGCCGTCAACAAATCATTCTGCACATCAAGCTGTGACTCTAAACAAAAATAATAGCTGGGATTTTGGGGTGAAAAATCACAGGTAGCTAGGTCCCAATGTAACGCACTACACATTATGCTGTTGGATGCATTGAATAGTAAAGGGGTTATGTAGATATTTAAGCTAAAGGTATAACATTACACACTTAGAGTATATTTTTTTTTAAAGATTTGAAAAAGTATGAACTTGGACGTTCAAAATTCCCGTAACTAGAAGTTTCCTAGGAATGGTATGGGAAAAGGCTAGATGATAATGACGAAAAAAGATACACATTTAGCTGTATCTGTATGTTTATTACTTAATAATAAAAAACAACAATAATTTCGGTGGTAACATCGTTCTCAGAGACAAAAACCAATTAAAAATATGGTAAAATACGTAACTAATAGACAATCTTAAGAATTTAACACAAGAGTTAAGAACGATCACACAACACTATTGTGGCCAGAGGATCAAGGGACTGATATTTTACCAAAGACTATGACTATTGACAGATTTTGTGAGTACTAAAGAAATTGATCAAATAGAGAAAGTTGTACATTTTTATAGCGTGCTCAGCTCACTCTGTATCACACACTTAAACATGACCACGCTTTATTGATATAAACGCTTTTGAGCTACAACTGGCAGAAACCCAGCCCGTCTGCTCAGCAACCGATCAAAATCATCATCAATATATGCAGTAGTAAAACGACGTAAACCTTTTCCAGCAAAAGAAGTGCCAGGTACTTCGAACTCCCAATAATTTGTGAAGCCGTATTTACTTTTGATTTCGTTCTGGACTCCTTGGTGGTAACAGGTTGAAAAATCATGGACGTTATCTTTAATATACTTTAGAACAATATTTGCTTTACAGTGCTCGACAATAATCTTAGCGAAACGTTGCTCCAGTTTAGCTAAAGCTCCATCGATATTTAAGTTGCCATTTTCAGTGATAAAACCGGTTTTTTCTAAGTAGCAATCGTTGAATTTCCTGAGGCCTTTCAGTTCAGTAAAATTGCGTCCAACTACATAGACTTCAATTTCGTCTTTAAATGCGGTTTCCGTGTTACAGGCATCTGCAATCTTATAGGCGATTTCACTTTCACCGTTTGGGATGGATCGTCTGTAAGAGGAAATATAAACATATTAGAACAGGGTATCCAAACGACGATGTCTTACAACCAAACAATTCGAAGGCATATGTGACATCTACCAACCCGCACTGGGCCCGCGTGGTGAATTATATAAGCCCATCCCTCTCCTAGAAAGCCTAAGTCTAAGTCTAAGAGCCTAAGTCCCTGCAGTGGGAACATTATATGATGATGATGATCTAAACGACAGACGACATTGTTGCCATTACGGGAATATCCTGGATGAGGTAGACACAAGCAAAGAGAGGCATATACTGAACAGTGGGTGAAGTCGGGCTGAGTACAGGGTATCCCATAGAGATCGATAAACAAACAAAGGCCAGTTGTTTAGAAGCACCTTATAGGGCTTGACTGAAAATATTTCTGTTCGAGTATTGCATGGTGGATTATAAGCCCATGCTCTTCTAGAGACCTGAGTCCCTGCGGTGGGAACATTATAGGCTGATGACGATGATTCAACATATGAAAAATGCTGACAATGAAATGCCACTGCATAATACCCTGGGCCCCGAGTCTGCTATTCAATAGTGTCTGAATGGTCTATCATTGATCTCATAATTGTTGATTTTGTCATCACTATTGAATAGCAGACTCGGGGCCCAGGAAAATTGTAAGTTAAAGTGCCTTAGCAAAACATCTTTCTTTTTCGTGTGGTTACTGCCTATCCTGTTGTCAGTGTTGTTATGGCACCCACAGGCCTCTGACTTGGCTGTACACGCCGTCGAGAAATATTTTTCAGCCATGTTTGTTTGGTTTCTTTCACCGAAGCTAGTGATTATTTTATACAACACCCACATGAATCCGGAAAATCAGGAGTAGTGTATCGCTGGTTTCGAACTCGAGACCTGTTACTATGCGGTCTGACAGTCATACCACTAGGATACCACAGCTAAACGTGAAAAAGTAAGCAAAAAAAAAACCAAACTTACAATTTAGTAGACCGGATATAGTCCGACACTCCTAGATGGATACACGCGGAGAAATAAGGGACGCTATCCGAAATAATCTTCTTAACAGTTTTAGACTTGCAGAGCTCGACAATTTCCGTAACAGTACTTTCAGGGATCCTTTTTAAAGCTTTATCGATGATAAACTTCTCATAGTCGGTGAAGCCGGTCTTGTCAAGAAAGCATTTGTTGAATTTTGCTAGCCCGGCGTCAGCCTTTGCATCGCTTTTCTCCTCCTCAGCTATTACTTCGTCTGTGTAACCAGTTTCCTCGCGACAGGCATCTACGATCGAAGTGAGATTTTTGGCAAAGCCACGTATGACGGAATTACTGTAAGAGATATATTTTATTTATTTAGCTTTGTCCCTTACATTATGTTTGTATCTTATATTTAAACTTATTTATATGTTAGTGTTGGCACTTAAAATAAAATTAATATTGTTAAAATTAGTATTGGGGTTGAAAGCCTTCTCCAAACTGTTCCAGCTGACTCTTTTGCCAGTCTGGGTCACAAGTTTCTGACTGTTTGTTCGATGTCGTCACTCCATCCTTTAAATGGTCTACCATCCTTTCTTATTTTGCTCATTTTAAACTTTGTAATGATTTGTGACCATCCATACCTCTCTGGACTTGGTCTGACCATGGCCATTGCAGTATCAGGACCTGTTTGACCACATCACATGCCTTGGTTTTTTCCCTTATCAGTTAATTTTTGACTCTGTCCTTCATCTCTCATCATGCAACTCCGTTTTATTTCGTTCTATTTTACTTATGGAGAATTTTTTGAGAGGCCAGTTTTGACATGCGTACAGCGTAAGTAAGAAACGGTGTTAGGTAAGAGATACATAAATATATGTTAATAGAGAATAACCCGCCGAGGTCGGCAAACCAACAACTGATAATAAAGAGACTGTGACCTCTTCAGAATCGACTTAAAAACAACGAGAAAAGTTTAACAAAAATAAGTAAGTGTACTTACAATTCTAATAACCGAAGGTAAGTCGAAACTCCCCTGTGAAAACATTTAGAGAAAACACTCTCTGGGTCCTTATTTTTACGACCATTGCAGTTTTCAACTAAATCTTTAAGTAAACTAGGCTCGAGCCTAGATACAGCATCATCAAATTCATCGGTAGTTAGCTCCCCATCTTTACTAACAAAACCGACTTTGTTTAGGAAGCAATAGTTGAATATCCTGAGCCCTCCATTTTCGGAGTAATAGCTTTTCTCCTCTTTAGCTACTACTTCGTCTGTGTAACCGGTTTGAATACGACAGGCGTCTACGACCACATCGTATTCCTTTGGAAAGGGTGAGACGAACTGAAAGAGAGAAATATCATAAAACCGTTGATCGATCTTTGATTTGTAAAGATGAGAATCGTAACCAAAATCCAACCCAAGCTAGGGCGTCCCCTCCCGGAGTTGCCACTTACATCTGCCTTGTAACTCGCCTTTTACTCATCCTATCTACATGACCAAACCACTTAAGCATACTCTTTTCAATTTTTGTGATTATAGTTTCTATCTAGATAGGAACTCGGCGATAAATAGTATGAATGGTGGGATAGTCATCATCTTCCTCTCCGTTGTGTTACTTGGGGTCAGCCCATTGATATAATAAAACCCTAGATGCACAGTCTCGAACAAAACAAACAGTCGAAGCTGTCGCCAAACACTCACCAATACACGCACTACTACATGTAGTTATCGTCACTATAAACATATTTTTTTTGGCAAATTCAACCTTACGCAGATTCGTTTTACAATGCAGTTATAAAAAGCAATATAAAAAGTATTTTGTACGACCGTGCAGAGACGCGAGCGACGCGAGACTATTTGAAATGAGTTCATTGTGAACTCATTTTAAGCGGACGGTTTTGAGACGCGGAGTGTGTATCTTGGGTTTTATTATATCAATGGGTCAGCCCTACACTTTTTTGTCTTCCATTCTCCTCTGTCAATCGTCACGCTATCATTTACTGCTTTTTCTTTCAAAATTTCTTCCTCACACAATCCATCACATTTTTGTTCACAAGCGTTTCATACCTCCTCATTACAAGTCCACACCAAAATAGGCAGAATCCTTTAAATTTTTCTGTAACAGGCGCCACTTTCAAAACTTCCTCTAATATACTCATTCCTTACTTTATCCATTCTTGTCACCTCACATCCATCTCAACATTCTCATCTCTGCTACATTTTTCATACATCTTTTTCACATCCCACCTTGATGGAAGAATAGTGTGACCCAAAATAAATATGGAATGCTCACCTCGGCATGAATCCTAGCGACCAGAACGACACATACAAGAAACGTTTTCATCATACTAAGATAGATTATATACTGCCAAGATGTATGACTAATCCACCATTTAAATACTTGTTTTTAAAAAACTTGTTAGGTTAGGTTTTTAATAATTTATGAGGAAAACAGACGTAATTATTAAGATGAGGATTAAATGTCCTTGTCATGTTGCTTGTTTAAATGTCGATATCCTCATTATAAGGTGTAATTGTAAAGCTTTGGTCTGATCGAGGCGTTTCCCGCGCGGGATGGAACTGTGGGCGTTGATTTTTTTTACCCGCTTATTGGTTGCGTGGGATGTTACACGACACGACCCAGCGCATATTTGAAGGTTAAACATTTTATTAACTGAATTTTGCACACTGCTGTTTCCGCTAATTTCAGACCAAAGATACAGTAACCATCATCTTGTTCATATTATGTTAGTAGGTAGATACTTACAGCTATGGTAGTAAGTAAGATTTCAAATAATAGATATTATTTCGGATATGCATGGGCGACCAATGCTTCAGGTCAATGCTCATAAAAACACGTGTCTTTATTATAAAGTATACTTAGAGCATAATCTCGTAAGTTTTTCTTTATTTATTTATTTGATCGGGCAATCACCCCAAGCGGCCGTTTGTATTACTTTTCAGGCCAATAAAGGGTTTATAATGCTGCGGGTTGTTCGAAAGAGATACCGCGGCCTCGACACAAAGGGCCAAGACAAGACATGGGTGGTTTTAGTCAGTAGAAGTCTGACACTCCCTACCGCTCTGCCCAGAGCGCGAGGAGTCATTTGATGATTTCCCACCCTCCAAAAAAAAAAGAGTTTATAATTAACCACGGAAAATACACCGGCGGGAATAGTCACGCGACTATTCGCACCTATATCATTTTCGACTATTAATCGCGAACCAATCCTGGCACACACAAAAGACCGCGCGGGTTTCGCCGCGGTTTGACAGGGACCCTAAAAAGGCCGCTATAGAAAAATTCTTTGAGGTCAATGCTATGAATCATATTGTTTATAAATTAGCTAGGGGCTAAACAATAACAGACGCACGGGCAGAATTTCAAGAGCAAGTGTGTTTGCTAAGGTCAAAATATTTTGTTTCACCATAGGCCTACATGGGTACTTATAAAACGTTGAAAAACGGTGCAGGGTTCGAGTTGGTCGTTGCTTATGGAGAAGAACCAGCAAGAAACTCTTTTAAAAGGTCAATCCGAGGATGGGTGACAGTCCATTACATACCCAGTTTTCCTCCATGCCTTGGAAGCACTACTTATAGGCTGTTGGTTCCTTTTTTTTTATATGGGTTGCTCTTGACTTCAATTTTTTTTAAATCAATAACATAAAAATATTGGGGATAAGCCGTATTAATGACATACCTACTCGTATTGATAAAAATGTAAAATAAATGCATAGCAAATACTTATTTGTTTAGAATATTACAACTAAAAAGTAAAAACGGAATAATCACAAAACTATTCTGCAAAAAATAAAAACAACTTCAAAAACACAAAAAAGTACCTAATAAAAACTTAACTTTAGCTCCTGAATCCAGTGGCTATAAAAACTAAATCAAACAAAAAAAGTTTAATCAACAAATGAAATTGTTCTCCCGTCGGGGCTACGCATGGAGCAACTCCATGTGCATGGGGCTACGGGTTGTTCACATTACCGCGGCCTCGACATATAATAGGGCTAAGAAGGACCAAGGATTGTTTTCAGTAACAATAGCACAATGTGTTAAGAGTTAGTTGGTTCTTCTAACCAACCTAACAGACAGATGTGTGCTGGGAAGTTTGTTCCGCCACTTCTTCTTTCCAGCTATAAAACACTAGGAAGTGTCGATGGGTGGGCGTTTTGGGGGACTGTCTTATAAAAATGTAAAGTAAAGTAGAGTAAAGTAAATTTTTGACGTTCGAAAAGTGCTGATTATCAGCCTAGTTTGAATAAATGACTTTTGATTTCGATTTTGATTTTGAGTTCTACATTGAGTTTTACCGTAAAATGTGATTTTTGAGCCCAAAAAAAAGTCTTTTCTCAGTTCACAGCAAACATTTTTGCTTAGGGGTACTTAGTTTGATGTACAGAATGCCTGGTTGACGGCTATGTGAGGAGTTAATTTACACCCTGTATTATAATCTGCAAAACCGTTAGAATATGAACTTGCGGGCTATCCTGGCACTTCCACACGTAAAAGAATTGCTCAATGTAGATTGATACCGTTTTAGATCCCGTTATAGATAATTTTGACAGAAATGAGATAGAATTATCTAATTTAAAAAAAAAACGTGCCGAGTGCGAGTCGGACTCGCTCACCGAGGGTTCCGTCCAAATGACTGATTTTATTACAAACTAGCGGACGTCACGCGGTTTCACCCGCGTAGTTCCCGTTCCCGTGGGAATAACATAACAAAAAAATAACATAACCCTCCTTTTGGGCTTCGCCGCAGTCGGGTAAAAAGTAACCTATGTCACCCGGGGTGAATGTAGCTTTCTATTGTTGAAAGAATTTTTGAAATCGGTGCTGTAGTTTTTGAGTTTATTCATTACAAACATACACAAACACAAATCTTTCCTCTTTATAATATTATAGTGTAGAAGTGTAGATGTTTTCAGATTTTTCCCTGTACTTGTAATAAAAGATGATATTTAAAAGTACCCTATAAATTATGATTCCCTTGGCAGTGTCGAAATATACGTTTTTTTTTTGTGGCAAAAACAGCCGTTTCTTTTTAGGGTTCCGTATCCGTACCTCAAAAGGTCGAACACCTAGCCTTATAAAATCATTCTCTTGTCCTTCTGTCTGTGTGTCACCGCCGTTTTCTCAGAAACGGGTGAACCTAGTTTTGTGTTAACTCAGAAGCTTGATATTTTCACAGCTTCAAGGGGCTGTAGACCTGAGTAAATGTTTTTAATTTCACCTCGATACTTCCACGCGTTCCCGAGATAAAGGGTCTTGGCGGACAGACAGACGGACAACAAAGTGATCACGACGTGCAACTTTCGTTTATTTTCCCTCCTTTTGTTTTTGCTTGTTGTATTTTTTTTCTCATTGTATGCTCGTCATGTTTCTGCGACATATAAATATTATTCTTTCTTTCTATAAGGGTGTCGTTGTTTTCTTTTGAGGTACGGAACCCTAAAAACAAACCAACTCGACTTCTTTTTCTTTTAAATACTTTTTTCCTTTACTCGCGCGACTCCCAGATTTAATTAAACTAGATTTATTCATCAAATCCAAAGGATATATAAATGCAGGCCTAGAATTAATTTGATTAGTTTCAACAAAAATATCTAAGAAAGATGAAATCGTCCGTCGTATTGTGTGTTGTCCTTGTAGCTGGGATTCAGGCCGAATTCGCAGTAAGTACCTACTTAGTTCTATTAATATTGTGGTTTTGTCTGACTGGACTGATAGGAGCTCATGGCTAAAACGTGCTTTCCGAGGCACGAAGGAAGCCCGGTATGTAATGACTGGTCACCCATCCACAGCCCAACTTAGGCAAGCGCGGCTTAACCTAAAGATCCACCGTGGCAGTTATTATTAAGCCACGAGCTCCCGTTATAAATGTTGATAATAATTCAAAATGAGATGTTTACAATGATAAAAGCAATGACCCTTTGTATTTATTCAGTCATATCCATTATTTTCGTTTTGCTTATGGGGATAGAAATGAGTACATAAGAGGGCTTAGTAGGTGACTCGGCCGCTGTAACTCGCCCGATCCGGTCGAGACAGGAATTTCACTGTTATTAATATTTTCGAGTGGAGTTTCGGACGAATCCTTTTTTTGAGTCAAAGTACCGTCAGACACATATTAGAGATAAGGTTTAGTGTCATGTGTTCGTCCCACAAACTACCAGGACAACAGAAGTAGGAAGGAGGTATTGTAATAAAAAAGAGATACCACGGTATCTCCCGTATCTCTCTTATTATAGATAAGGTTTAGTCTGAAAGTGGCGCCGGTGACTGTAAAGATGTGTGATAATCGACTGTCGTGGTATGGACATGTGATGCGGAGGAATGAGGGAAATGTTGTGAGGAAGGTTTTGAATATGAATGTGGAAGGGTATACCGTATACGAGTAGAGGAAGACCAAAGAAACGATGGATGGACTGTGTTAAGAATGATATGGTAAGAAAGGAGGTGGCTCATGAGATGACGAGAAACAGAGAGGTATGGAAGAGGAAGACATGCTGCGCCGACCCCAAATGAATTGGGATAAGGGCAAGATAATGATATTGATGATGATGATCCATTATTTTTCGTCTCTTTCTAACACTACCCCACTGGCCTCTAACTGCCACGTTAGTGTAGTGGTCGCAAGCACAACTACAATGCATGAGGACCTGGTTTCGATTCCCAGGTCGCCATAAGGAGCTTCTCAGTAGCCACTGATTCTGATATTGTGCCCGGTTGATGGCAATAGGCTCGCCCCCTATAACATGTGACTTAAACATAACTGGCGAAATGTGGGTGTACTATTAGGTACACCTCTGCCTAACCCTTCGGGGATTACAGGCGTGATAATGGGACAAACCCGTCACATTATGCCCAAACCACTATAACTCCTGTTAGCCAGAATCAACAGTGGCCACCACCAGAAAAGCGCCGAGACAATGAAGCTCGACGAAGTCCCAGAGAAACGTCAACTGTCTTGGATCCCGCAACGAAATTAATCAGAAAAGAATAGCGGATGAGTAGGAAAAACAGTGGCGTGCAGTGGTCTCCCACGGTGGGTAGGCCACGAAATATTGACAGCAAAAAAAAAATTGTCACATTTATTAAAATAAATAAGCCTGTAAAAGTTATAGGTAAGTACCTAAATACAATTCAAAAACTCACCACATTATTCAAGGGTGCAACTCATGATTTTCTAACGATGCAAACAGAAGAAAGATTCGGCCACCTTAAATATCTCATCCAAGTGAGTGGGTGAATTACAAAAGTACAAAACACGTCACTTGCAAGATAATATCCGAAGTGGCTTTCACACATCTACCTTTAGATACAATTTGCACCTTATCATTACATTACTTATACGATAATATCATAATTGAGAAAACTTATTACCTTTATCATCTAGCAAACACAACTTCACTTTGTTATTATTTGTGGGAATAAACAAATAATACACAACAAAGCTAATATTTACCTACACTACTGTTAATAATGTTATCTAATACTGACAATATCTGTACGTTTTCGGTTTCAAAACAAATCGCGCTATAAAACAACAATGAAATAATAATGGCTTCCTCGCGTAAAATATAATTTCTAATTTGCCGATAGCAAAATACTACCAAATAAAATTGCATAATTTTCATATCGAGTTTGTTCACAACAGCGGTCAACAAAATTTTGCAGGATTACACGAAAACGATCAATGAGAAATGTGTTGGCAGTGCTGCACTCTATCTGTGGACGGAAGAGCGAAGACCGCTAAGCGCGAAATTCAAATTTCTAAATTTCCTTACATTTTTGCAATTTGCAGGCCCGTGCTAGGTTGTATGTTGATTATTAAAATATGATTCGCGGCTGTAAGACGTATGTAGTCAGTATTCAAGCTAGCACTGGCCTGCAAATTGCAAAAAACGTAAAAAAAAAACAAATTTGAACTTCGCGCCGGAGTTCGCGGGCTAAAGATGGCCGCATGACGCATCCAATCGTAGCCTTGTGTTGTTGCAGCCAATCACAGGCCGCCTCCACTCGCAGGAGCTGGCATGCATGTGTGCGGTTCATATACACGAAAATATGCACCGATCATTCTCCGATGTGACGCTGTGTGCGTAAAATTATGAATGGGTTTTAGGCTAGTCGAATGCTAGCCTAAGCAAGCCTGTAACTAAAAGATTCGTACGCGAAAAATTGCTCTAAGTATTTTAACAGGAGTTTGAACTTTTTTATTATTATTTTGTACATGGTGTTATTTTATTACATGGTTAATTAGTTATAAGAAATGCTCAGTTGGTAAGGTAGGCTAAGCCTAAGAGCCTTAATAGAGCGCACGCCACTGAGGAAAAACATAATTTCCAGGCGTGTTGGCATTTTTTATCTTCTCTTTCTAACAAACTTCCCCCTATCTCTTCCAGTTCGTGACGCTACCACCAACCCAAAATGAAAAATCCAACAATAACGCCTATGCCTGCATCAAAGAAACAGGAGTCACTTCTGCAGCCATATACGAAGCCAGAAAAGGCAACCTAATAAATGACGAAGGCTTAAAAAAGTTCACCCGCTGCTACTTCGAAAAATCCGACATCGTCACTAGTGATGGGCAACTAAATATCGATGTAGCAATCGATAAACTGCCGCCAGGTTACGATAAGGATGCAACAAGAGTATTACTGGAAGGCTGCAAGTCAAAAACCGGAAAAGATGCCACGGATACTGTTTATGAAATCTTTAAATGTTATTTCGAAGGAACTGATGTACATGTTTTCTTGAATTTTAAAATTTAAATAAAACTAGTTTAGGTCCCGCTCTAATTTATTTTGTAGTTACGGTTTTTTTCTATATTACCGTTTTTTTTTAAGTTAAATTATAATGTAATAAAAAAATTGTACATTTATTTTATTTGTAAACCTGTTTAGTGTTTGCTTAGGTAATGCAAACAAAAACTTTGAATTACGTATATTTAAGATAAATGTACTTACCCACTTCTAGTTTTTGCTCTCTCAGGATTTTCCCACGGTAAGTAGTTAGCAACGCTTTTTTGCTATTGTGTCGCCAGTTTGTCTTACGAAGCAAATATTTAACAAGAGCAAGAGTATACAACACAAATATTATTTTAAAGACAGGTTTGTGGATCTGATATTAAGTAAGGCCCGATATCACGCTGTTTTGAAAGATTATTGCGTTGCGTAGTTTAAAAAAAAATGCCTCTACATAAACCGACACGAAAAACAAGTTCGATTTACAATGCACAGGTTGTAAGGGACTAACTGCTAAAACGGTTACCTACCACGTATTCATTCAATAATTGCCCCGTTGGCCTCCGTGACGTTTTAGGTTCGATTGTAAGATTCGGCGAAGTGTAAGAGGCAATTTCCATTAAGAATTTCTCAGTACCACTCCGATTTAAGCCCACGGCAATAGGTTCGCCCTCTAGAGACGTACCTAATCATAATTGGCCAATCGTAGGAGTAGTAGCAATCCGGCGTAATGGTATGAGTTAACTATTTCAAAATATCAACCAAATCATACTCCTTATCAACTGGCATGCGTACTACTTTCACGCCTCAGCAAACAAATCAGTGTCCATGAGAACGATAAGGCAATGTTTATACATTTTTAACTTAGTCTTACATCTCTGGAAATTATTTATTTGGAGAATAAATGAGTTTGGAAAGGCTGCCCAACTCAACTGGGCAGGACATGTCTGCCGTATGCCAGAGCAACTGTGACCAAAATAGCGGGAAACTGGTGCCCTGACACAGTGACACAGTGAGACGAGGTCGCGGCAGGCCACGAAGGAGATGGCGGGACAAACTAGACAGGTTCCGTCAACGCTGGAAGTTCGTGAAAAATGGAAGGAGTGGAGGGAGGCCTTGCCCAGGAGTGGAACAGAAAAGGAAAGGAAAAAAAAAACAAAAAAATATGAGTTTGAGAATGAATAGCAGAATCAGTATTAAAAAAGTGTCTAACGCTACCACATATGGGACTTGGCTGAATAAGAAAAACTAAAAACAAGAGGCCATTTCCTCTAAACCAATAAAACAAAAAAAAAAACGATTTCCTTTAAAACAATGGACCTCAGTACTTCTCAACACAAAAATTCTACGCAAAAGGTAAGTACACCGATTGATAAATAAATAATGAAAAAAAGTGACAGGCCTTTTCCCAAGAGGTCCAGTGGATAACGTCAAACGTGCAATATGGAAAAAAGGGACCAATGGCCGTTGGAACAGATGAATCCTCGAGGGATATTGTGATAGTGATAAGGGGTTAAGATGGATTGACGACCTTGAAAAAGTGCCTGGGACACTGAGACTATCTGCGGTAGGTACTCAGAGATATTTAATGATTACTTAAGCCGTCACTTACTAAAAATTTGACATACCTACTTTTGTATGACAAAACTGTCAAAACCTTTACTAAGTAATGGCCTAAGTAATCATTCAAGCTCTCTGAGTGCGGCAGTATAAATGAGGGTATATTTCAGTCTACTTAAACTGTGTCTCAAACGTTAGCATAAATTGCCAGTGAGGCAGCATTTTCACATTCCCGGTAATCTATTTGCCAATATTTTGATGGACGTCGGTTTCTTTTGCAGTTTGTCCCGTAGTAAAAGGTTATTTTAATAATGAGTACTATGACCCCATTACAGGTTGATAGTAAACGAAAACTAAGTTTAAGTATTTTTTTATACCTGACATTCAATCCCTCGTACCGATCACGTGATTCTTATCACAATAACAAATACCTATTGCACCAACATTTACTATTATAAACGTAAAATACATTACCCTACATTTAGTTCCAGAAATCGGTTAAGTAAAACAGAAACTACTATTTCGCCAAACCAATAAATTGTATGCAACTATTCTCGTCCGAAAACTAACAGTAACTAAACACATGTAGGTATATTTATAGCAAAACACATCAAAATACTACCGTTTTATTACCCAACGAAAAATACCAAACAATTACTCCAATACCAAAAACCGTATCCGCACTGAACCGTAAAACTCGGTAAAACTCAATCACTGCACATCACTAACACACTAGCACATAGAGAATTTGAAAATAAATTTTCAAATTCTTTTTTCGAATACCGGTACGTTCGCTTCGTTTAGCGCGCCAAAGGTGTATGACGGATGGATGCATCGTATCGTGTTTAGAAAGTAGGCAATCGATATTTTAAGTAACATTATCAATTTATGAACTTATACTGTCACTTACGGGATATCTTTCGAGATTATCCATTATTATTGGGACTTATAATGGATAATCACGGAAGCGATACACCAAAAGTGGAGTTAGGCAGGTATCGGGCTAGACGCGGAGATGGCCGATGCAGAAAAATTCTGACCGTCCAAAGTGTGATGGGTCGACGATTTTGTCAACAGCGCGGGAAACGGGTGGATAAGGGATGCACATAACAGAAAAGAGTGGCAGAAGAAAGGGGAGGGAAGAGGGTAGGTGTATCCCGTTAACTTTAGTTATAAAAATATAAACCGTGAAAGCTTAAAACAATGTTATCAATTTATAATTTACGACTCAATGTATCCACGTCTCGTGATTAAACAATAGCCGCAAGGTCAAGGTTAAAGAGCGCTTGCCATGGATGGATGACCACCGATTACATACGGAGTTTTGTCCGAGCCTCGGAAAGCACGCTAAGCCGTTGATCCCAGCACGCAGGATATGCCAATTCCATTGATTACTGTGACGCGTGAGAGCGCCGACCTTATTTAAAAGTTCTTTTTAGTAATTTGTGATACTTTTATTGTGTATTGTATTTTATTGGTCTGTTGTATTGACCTTATTGATGATGTTCTACTGAAAGGACAGGTGCGTAGTACTCGCAACTGGCGTGTGTGTATGACCCAGATGTATAAATGTGAACGTTGGGAATAAGCTCGAAGAGCAAAGCCAAGTAATAGGCCCCCTATTACATGGGACATAAAACATAACTGGCGAAATGCGGGTGTACTATTAAATACACCTCTACCAAACCCTTCAGGGATTATAGGCATGATGTTAGGAATGTGTAGAGAAAAAAATCGCTTTTAAAAATCCCTATTTATACCTATACATTAATACTCGTGACTGAAATGCCACGTTTCGAGCACGCCACTTGTAATTTCTTAATTAAAGTTATAGACCAACTAATATTTAATCAAGATAGACTAATTAGCGTATCTTGATGTTTTTATCTGAGTTGTAAAGTGAGTTTCATGGACATCGGAGACAGGACTGTCCAGGGGATTATGAAACGTAACATCACGCAGTAACAAATATGGGTTTACAGAGTTCATCATCAATACAACACCTTTTTTTAGGGTTCCGTACCTCAAAAGGAAAAAACAGAAAACTTAAAGGATCACACGTGTGTCTGTCCGACTATTCCCCCCTCCCTTATGTCCGAAACTATTAAGCCTAATATTTTGATAAACATACCGAAATTAGTTCCACCCATAAAGATTACAGGAAAACCTATAAGAAGTCTATGGTGCTAAAATAACATGCAAAATCTCTCAACATCTACTACAGGGATGGCGAACCTTTATGGATCAACGTGCCATTTTTTTCTAAAAAAAGGTTTATTGATGATACCTTACACGTGCCGTCAAATGTCGTAATAAATGTTTCAAAGTTCAAATTAAAGTAAGATTACATCTTGGACTGGACTCCTCTACCAAACGGTTTCTAATCGAATCTTATGTTATAATAATAATAATAATATTTTTTATTTCTCAGACAACGTGATCCATATTGTTAGTAAACAGTAAAATAACTTATATCTAGTGTTAGTAATTGAGTAGAACAGAGAACACAGACTAAATAGTATTGTGAGAAGGACATCCCCAAACTAATGTTCAGTGATTGTCCTTCTCACAAAACTTTTAATAATCGGAGAGTCGACACTCTCCGCCACAGTTTCCACTCGCCCGCAACCTTGACAACAACGACGCGGTTTTCTTGCGAATGACGGCGTGGAAGCCGTCAGTTCGGTTTTGCACAAACATAGCAGAAGCACTGCACCATCGCGGCAGTCCCAACAGCATCCTAAAAATGTTATTATATTGTACGCGTAGGTCATCCAGCGTTCTTTTGGTATAGCTGATCCAAAGATTCCCCGTGTAAAAGCACTGGCAATATGCCTTAAACAGTGTTATTTTCACCAAAGTGCTACACCGGGCGAATCTTCGGGCCAACATGTTACCTCGGACCGCCAGAGCCCTACGCTCCCTCTCAATATCAACATTGTCCTTAAGGTCGTCAGCGAGAATATGCCCTAGATATAACCGTTAAACCGTAAACCCCAAACCGTTTAGGGTAATGTTATACATCTCTGAAAATGACTAATTATTATGGTTGGTTCAATTACATTAGTATGGTGAATCTTCTATCTTCTATCTATCTATATAAATAAAAAGAGAAGTCCTGACTGACTGACTGACTCATAAACGCCCAGCCCAAACTCTTGGACCTAGAAAGCTGGCACAGAGGTTCCCTTTAGATAGATAGATAGATGCATCGGGCTAGTGTCCGCAACTCCACGCCCGGAGCGTGTGTTTTGCGTGCGGGTGGGAATCTTACTCGATCCACCGAAGCTCCCCGAGAAAAGCCAGCAACCCCTTGATGTTACCGGCAATCTCGCGGAGAGTACCTGGGTTACCGAAGTACTTGGCCCTGTATGGGGCAACCCCTGGACAGTGCAGGAGCACGTGGGCTGCTGTTTCTTCTTCCTCCATGCAGGCTCGACACAGAGGACTATCCGTGACACCTATAACAAAGAGGTGCTTGTTAAATGTACCGTGTCCAGTGATGGCGGCCGTCACTGTGCGTAGCTGCAGCTTAGTCAGCCGGAGCGCTTGTTTGGTGAGGCGGGCGTCGATGGCGGGAAGCGCCTCCTTGGCCTGCCTGCACTCGCCGTGGTCTAGCCATAGCTTTGCGTGAAGTTCTCTGGTACGTTTCCTTACCAGCGTACGAAGATAACCGAAAGGGAGCGGCACGATGGGTTCTGGTCCCACCGCCGCCATGCTTGAGCCTCTTCGAGCGAGCTCGTCCGCTGCATCGTTGCCTCGGGAGTCGCTATGTCCTTTAATCCATTGAATGGTTACATTGTTGAGGTTACCTACCCGGTTCAGTCGTTGGTGGCACTCGTATATTAGCCCGGAATTGACCGTGTGGCTCCTTAATGCCAGCAGCACCGCCATGCTGTCAGAGAGTATACGGATGGATTGATCCTTTACCTCCCGAGCCAAGATGGCTGATGCCGCCAGGGAGATGCCCATGCATTCTGCCTGAAAGACAGTGTTGTGGGCACCCAGAGGTACGGCTATGTGGATATTGAGATCCTCCGAGAAGACTCCGGCTGCAGTGCCAGTACCTGTTTTGGATCCATCCGTGAAGATCCGCAATTCTGCGGGGCTAAGTCCCTCGCAGCGGTGGTCCTCATGGAGTTGGATTTTGTACTTCTTGTCATACATACTGTTTGGGTACTCGATCATTAACAGCTTTCACCAGGGGAAATTCGCTTTGGAGTCCCTCTAGTGCCGCAGTATGCTGCGTGTGCTTCTTACCCCAGAGTTGTAGCGTGTTAAGGCGCACCGCCGTCATCGTTGCTTCCTGCTGAATGAACAGGTGGAGCGGCGGAAGCCCCAGTATGGCTTCGAGGGCTGCAGTCGGAGTTGTCCTCATGCAGCCTGTGATCGCCATGCAGGCGAGCCTTTGCATACGTTGCAGCTTGTTCATGGCTGTTATTAATTTGGTGCGGGTCCACCAGACCACTGCCCCGTAGGTGATCATGGGTCGGATTACCGCACTGTAAAGCCACAGTATAATTTTGGGGGATAGGCCCCACTTCTTACCTATCATCCTCCTGCATTGCCAAAAGGTGATGCAGGCCCTGTTAAGCTTGTTGTCAAGATGACTGCTCCAATTTAACTTACTGTCCAGGATAACTCCCAGGTATTTGACCTCGTTGGTTACCTGGAGCTCTGTATCGAATAGCTTAGGTAGGCGATGAGGGCCTAGCGTTCGTTTTTGGGTAAACATGACTAGTTCGGTTTTCGTGGGGTTCACTGAGAGATCGAACTCAGCACACCAACGTTCAACTATGCGAAGCGCCTGCTGAGCAAGGTTGCAGATTGTCCCTGTCACCTTCCCCGAGATGAGGATGGCGAGATCGTCAGCGTACCCAATAGTATAAAAGTGATTAGCATTGAGCTTCGTGATGAGGTCGTTGATCACCAGATTCCAGAGGAGAGGCGATAGCACTCCTCCCTGGGGACAGCCCTTGGCTATCACTGCCATCTGCTGCTCCACTCCAAGGCGGACTACTCTTTTGCTAAGCATGTTAGTAATCCAGTCTATCAGTACCTGTTCCACACTATGACGGGAGAGGGCGGCGCTGATGCTGGAGAAGTTTGTTTTATCGAAGGCTCCTTCGATATCTATAAAAGTACCTAGGCAGGTGCCCTTCTGATGTATCGCTTCTTCTATCCGGCTGACTACCAGATGAAGAGCGGATTCAGTGGACTTACCCGCGCTGTATGCATGTTGGTTTGCGTGAAGAGGTGTTGCTTTTAAGACGCCGTCCCTCAGCTCTCTCTCGCATATCTTCTCCATAGTTTTCAGGAGAAAGGAGGTCAGGCTGATCGGCCGGTGGGATTTGGCGTTAGTATAGTCACTCTTACCTGGCTTAGGGATAAAGATGACTTTCACTTCCCTCCATCCTTTCGGGACATACCGAAAGGCCAGGCACGCCCGCAGAATAGGCACCAGTTTTTCCGCGACGGAGAGCCCGCCCCACTGAAGTAGTGCAGGAAACACCCCGTCCGGACCAGACGCCTTGAAAGGATGGAAGCACCCGATCGCCCACTGGACTTTCTCCAGCGTGATCATCATGTGAGCGTATTTCCAGTCGTTACCTGTTGGAGTTTGGTTTACCTCAGTCCAGTCAATTGTGGGTGTGAAAACGCAACCTGGGAAGTGAGCTTCAATAAGGACGCGCATCGCCTCTTCTGGAGTAGTGGTAAGCGTGTTGTCAGGTTTACGGAGCACAACCGGTCCGGCAGAATTCTGCTGTGCCAGTATTTTCCTTACCCTGTTTGCTTGTTGGCAGGATTCTATTTTCCCGCAGAATTTCCTCCAGCCGCCAGAGCTTCTGCGTCGGATGCATTTATTGTAGCTGGATTTGGCCGCCCTATAGACGTCCCAATCCTCGTCAGCACTGGTGTTCATGGCTCTGTTAAGGGCTGCCCTTACCTTCCTGCGCTTGCGTTCCAGATCCGGTCCCCACCATGGTTGCTTGCGAGGACCGAGGTTCCCTTTATAGTGTAGACAAGGAATAAGGAAGGATTTTTTTTAAATTCAACCCTTAAGGGATTTAAATAGGGGATGAAAGTTTGTATGGAAAATCGACATTTTCACGCGGGCGAAGCCGCTGGCAAAAGCTATTGAACATATTATTATGGTTAAAAATTCGGTGGCGTGCCTAAAATATTCTGAAACGTGCCAATGGCACGCGTGCCATTGGTTCGCCATCCCTGATCTACTACAATGGTACGGAACTCTTCGTGTGCAAGGCCGACTTGCACTTGGAAAGTTTTTTTGGAGAGTGGCAAATCACCAAGTGACTCATCCCACTATGGGCGGAGCGGTAGAGAGTGCCAGACTTCTACTGACTAAAAACCACCCATGTTCCTTCTTGTGTTCACGAAGCTGAATCGCAATCGATAATGCTGCAACGCAATGATAGTCGGAATTATTTAGTGCTATGCGACGGCCATTACCTTTTCTAGGATCTAAACGTAGCTTAGTACTTATTTATCGACAGCCTGTCCCTGAAGGGTTACGCAGAGGTGTAGCTTATTACCATAGATAATAATAGAGCCGGAATAGATAGAGTTATTTGGGTTCATTGACCGCAAACATTGATGTTCATATGGCTATTCCACTGGATTCCGACTGATACTACGGGATTTTATTGAATTTCATTCTTTTTGTCAATATGTATAAAAAATGGTCAAGCCCGCCACACTATTCCCAAACCACTGTAACTCCTGTTAGCCAGAATCAACAGTGGCGACCACAAGAAAAGCGCCGAGACAATGAAGCTCGACGAAGTCCCAGAGAAATGATTTAAAAAACTGTCTTGGATCCCGCAACGAAATTAATCAGAAAAAAATGGTCAGACTTCTACCGACTAAAAACTACCCATGTTCCTTCTTAGCCCTTTGCGTCCAGGGCCGCGGTATATCTTTCAAACAACCCGCAGCCCCTACAGGCGTCGGCCGTTGCGGGACAGATTGAAGTTTTTCTTTTTCTCTTATTAAGTATTTGTTGTTTTATATTGTGTGCAGTTGTAGCATGTACACACGGCTACAGATCAAGCTATACAAAACCAGTTAATCTTGGCCTCACTTTACTAGATCTTTTCGCACAATGAACGATCAGATTATACTGGTTTTGTATAGCTTGATGTGTAGCCGTGTGTACCAAATAAATCTATTTCCTTTCTTTCAACAAACCACTACAACCTAACATATTTATATAAAACCCAAACACAAATGTTTATCACAACGCAATTTCTACATCCTTTTTTAGCAAAACCCTCTGTTATTTTCCTCCTCCCACGCACGCCCTTCAAATTGTGCTGATCTAGCAACCACACCAATATTCCTCGCAGGTAGGTAGGTACGTTGATCCCTAAAATTTGGTGACGCAGCAGCATTTGTTAAAAGATTTTCCTTTGCAAATAGCTGTATCGGTTTTTAGGGTTCCGTTACCTACTTAAATGGATAAACAGAACCCTTATAGGATCTCTTTGTAATCCGTCTGTTTGTTTGTCCGTCAAGACACTTTGTCTTGGGAACACGTTCGTGGCGAATTGAATTTAAAACTAATATATATACTCGGGTCTAGTCTCTTACTTCAGAGATGGCACATCAGTGGTAAAGTGCTGCCGTGTACAATTGCGTAGTATGACTCAGCTCAGGGGAGACCTGTACTCACCCCAGGGAAGTGCCGTAACAGGCGTTGCACAGAGGAGGCTCCGGACAGGTCTTTTAAGAGGTAACGGAGTCTTCTTTTATGTGTTTAGGTGTTGGTGACCACCGGGATGGTTTTAATGAGGTAAAAATCTCACACTCCCCAGTCTACTCCCCAAAAGACCGGCCGCCTTTTGAAGGTTTCCCCCGACAACAAAAAGTCAATCTTCTATGTTACGGCAGTATATGCCGCAAACGTAAAAAAAACGGTCGTTTGCAAAAACCGTATATTTCGACACTCTCAATGGAATCTTACTCTACTATAGGGTACCTACTTCCCGTTGATCTAGAATCACGGAATTTGGCAAAAAGCAATATCTTACAGTACAATGTAAAGGAAATAAATAATCCGAAAGTTGTAAATTACGTAATTTAATAACAAAATACCCAACAAGTTTGTACGGAACCCTCGCGCCTCGGTGCGCGAGTCCCACTCGCACGTGGCCGGTTTTTTTTATACAAATATTATATTTCGTGGTTTAGGTACGGGATGAGACGGTAATAAAGGTTTTTAATAAAACGCTTACCCTTTTAAAAAATGCCAATTACTTTGGACTAATCTTCGCATTTTCGTATCTATTTTTACAAGCAACTAGTGTCCGACCGAAACACGATTTTCAGCCGAAACCGAAACCGTAAACGAACCTTCGGCCTTGGTCCCAGTTTCGGCCGAAACCGAAACCGAAACTTATTAAATATTTATGGAATATAAAATCTATTGTATTTTTACGCATACACAGTTAACACGTGTAAAAAATGCAACAATTAAAGTAGGTAATTAGGTAACAAAAATAGCTCTTTATTTGTAAAATTAATACTGTGATTTAAAAAAAATACAATCAACATATTTGTCAAACTTTAAAAAAAATAAGCACTACATTTTTAACATTACTATAATAATAATAATAATATATGAAACATTTTAGTAAAAAAATTCTATTGGTCGATATAACTTTTTTTCTAATTATTTAACAAAAAAAAATACTCATATCATTTTCAAAGATAGTGTTTTAAGAAATAATTTTCATTACGAACTTTTTAAATTATATTAATTAGTTAAGGTTTTAGGCGCTTTGCACATGGAGCAACTATTGCAGCAACTGGCAACTAGCTGTTTACATATATTTCAATTGGATTGCGCACACATAGCAACTCGAGTTTAAGCATTTAAGTCACATAGTGAACTTATGTATAATACGAGGCACATATCCGGTAGATCTTAAGACTGCCGTAGTAAAACCTCTGTACAAAAAAAAACGACAAAGAAAACACGGAGTCGTATAGACCTATTGCACTGGTGCCAATATTCTCAAAAATATTTGAAAAGTATATATATGAACAAATTAATAAATATTTAATAAAACATGACATTTTAACAGAAGAACAGAAAGGCTTCAGAAAAGACAAAACAATTAACATGGCCATTTTTGACTTCTTAAATAAAGTAATTGTAAATGTTGACAATAGAATTCCTGTTTGTTCAATATATTGCGATATGACTCAAGCATTTGACTATGTTGATCACAATATCTTGCTTGACAAATTAGAAGCCTACGGCATAAGAGGAAACGTCCTACAGCTAATCGAATCCTTTCTAAAAAACCGGAAGCAATATGTAGAAATTTCACAGGTAGATCCGAATACAAAATACGAAAGGGTCTATAGGTCACGTGACAGATCAAACTTATATGGTGTACCACAGGGGAGCGTGCTTGGCCCCCCTCTTTTTATACTATATATAAATGACTTGCCCAAAGTGACGAAACACCACATGACTCTTTTTGCTGACGACAGTACAATTACCATTGACTGTACAAACAAACAAAATTATAATAATGACATAACTAATACTATTAATTCAATAATAAAATGGCTTGACAATAATAATCTCAAAATAAATATTGACAAAACAAAAATAATGGCTTTCAGTCAACGCAAAAATATGACGATGAATATTGACTACGATAATAATAAAATAAATCAAGTCAGCACTTCCAAGTTCTTAGGCTTAACAATAGACCAACGTTTGGACTGGAAAGCACACACAGAAGAATTAGCAAAGCGACTTAGTAAATCGACTTATGCGTTATATAAACTCGCTCCAGTCATAGGAACGGATGCTCTTGTGACAGCATACCATGGAATAGTGGGGTCAATATTAAGATATGGCGTTATGTTTTGGGGGAACTCAACAAATAAAGAAGTAGTATTTAAATGTCAAAAAAAGTGTATTAGGGCGATGTTCGGTTTGAAATGCACAGACACTTGTAAACCATTTTTTATTCAGTATAAAATATTGACACTGCCCTCTCTGTACATATTTGAGGTCGCGGTATTTGTAAAAACCAACCCACATTTATTTCCCAAACTATCCGACTTGAATAACCGAAGTAGACGACACGCCAATATGTTATGTGCAAGACAGTCTAAGACAGCTCTCATGCATAAAAGTGTTTTCTGCATGGCACCAATTATATATGATCACATACCAGAGTCAATAAAAACCTTAAATGTTAATTTGTTTAAAAGCCACCTAAAAAAGTTTCTGATCTGCAAAGCATATTATAATATCTCAGAGTTCCTATCGGAAAAAAAACTGTGGGACCTAAGTAGGAAATAGCTTTTATGTTAAACTTTTTTGGTATTATTTTTTTTGTTATTAATTTATATATCTATTTCTGACATGCACATAAAAATTTTAAAAGGTAATTTGATTGACCAAATGGATTATTTTCTTACTTGTTATTTTTCTTATTTTAATTGACATGCTTGTATAATTGACATCCCTAATATTGTAACCAGTGACATTTGATGTAATATTTTTGACTTTTTTCTTTACTATTTCCTATTTATTGTGTTTTAAATGTCTTGACATGTAATTTGTTTAAATGGAATTGTATAATTTTGATTGCTTTCTGAAATAATTATATTTAATTGATTATGTTTTGCATGCCCATGCGACGGCAGAACATGGAGAGCTTACTTTTAAGACAACATCTATGTACCAATTTTTACCCATGTTTGCAAACTAATAAATGATTATGATTATGATTATGATTATGATTATGAGTTTCGAGTTCCGGCAATCGTCAACAGTTTTCAGTTGATGCAATCGATGACTGAGTTAGTTTTTGATTGCCGCAACTAGCAACTGTTAAAATGAAATATTATACCGATTTTTAAAGTTAACGTAGACGGCGACGACGTAATAAAATTAGAGCAATTGCTGCTTCTTCGATATTCATCGTCACACTGAATGCTGTTCGCTGCGTAGATTGAGCAACTCGGTTATGAAAGTTGCTCACAGATTGCCATAAAATTGCTGCAACCGTAAACGTTGTAGCAACTATCAACTAGTTACAGGAAACTTTTAAAGTTGCTTAAGTTGCCTCAAATTAAGTTGCTCCATGTGCAAAGCGCCTAAATCACTGGAGACAGTTGTGTATCGGAACTACGGGGCGGTTCGAATACGGGTACAAAATTTAATCCATCAACAATTACAAACAAAAATATAGTAATGTTTGAATCAAACATCACACGTATCTTCACACATCTGCTAAGTGTTAAATTAATTTCTACATAAATTCATATTTAATAAGTTCTAGGGAAAAACTCAACAGAACCAAGTAAAATATGTAATGAATTCTTTTCTATACACACCTACTTACAACCTATTTATTTTACACTGTAGCACAAGACCCTAATGAATGCCATTAAAATACATCATCATTAACCTTTCGTATGCCGCGTATATGGACACAATTAAAAAGTGATTGTGTCTCGCGTAGATCTGCGTTTCGGCATACGAAGGGTTAATCATAAGTAAAAACAAATACCTAATTTTTGCGCGAGAAAAATCTCACAACCTCAAATCATCACAATCGCGCTGGCTAGCGAACTCAATTGGCACTCGAAGCTAGCTGAATGAAGCGCGACAATTCACTTATACCTTGTTTCGGCGGGGCCGAAAGGTTCGGCCAATTATTGGCCGAAACCGAAACTATGGCCGAAACCAGATTTTTTGGCCGAAACTAGCCGAAACCGAAACCGAAACCGAACCTTCGGTCGGTCCTTACAAGCAACTGCCTCGTTGGTCTAGTAGTCGCAAGCGCGACTGCTGAGCATGAGGTCCTGAGTTCGATTCCCGGTTCGGGCAAAGTGTTATTGGATTTTCTATCAGGAATTTCTGCGAAGCAGCCACGGAGTCTGGTTGATGGCAATAAGCTAGCCCCCTATTGCATTGGACCTACTAAGTATGTTAAACCAAGTGTTTAAGTATTGGGGTCACCCCTTAGGGGGGATTTGTGGAATAATATTTTTTTCGATTCCACTTTTCCCCCCTAAGGGGGATTTTCAGGGGGGGGTTTGTAGACTTTAATTTTTTGGATTCCACTTTTCCCCCTCAGGGGGGATTTTCAGGGGGGATTTGTGGAATAAGCCCCTCTGCCGAACTCTTCAGGGATTACAGGTGTGATGTTATGTATGGATAAGACGGCAAAGATAATTTTAATGAAAAGCTTATTTACGGCTACGAGTTACCCTTTTAAAAACTGCCAATTAATTAGTAGGACTTAGGAAAAAATTTGTACTCGTCTGTACATCTTCGTAAACATATTTTTTCGCGTCTATATTTTTTGCGTTTGTTTATGTCAATTGAGATTCTATTTTTAACTTGTTTAGCTTTTTATGTGTTATCACAGCGTGTGTGTGTTAGAAAAGTGGTGGCCAAATGGTGGCGGACTTGACTTACGAACAGTAAGTCGTGGGTTCGAACCCAGGCACATTACTTTGTGTAATTTATTTCATCATCACTGCACTCAAAACGGTGAAGGAAAACATCGTGAGGAAACCGGCATGTCTTAGAACCAAAAAATTCGAAGACATGTGATATCTACCAATCCGCACTGGGCCCGCGTGGTGGATCATCTCGCCCATCCCTCTCCTCGAGAGGAGGCCTGAGTCCCTGCAGTGGGAACATTATAGGCTGATGATGATGTGTTATCATAAGTCTCCGAAAACAAAAATAAAACTCCTTACCCTCTGCTTCATCACTAAAATGCAATTTTGCAACCTCCTCTTCCAAGATGGTGGGCACCAAATGTTTTTCACTTAACTTAGGCATGATCACAAACTAACTATCACAAACACGAAAGTCTCAAGGGTCAAATTCACCAATAGAACCGCAAATGTAAACTGTATTTATGACTTGACAGGGTTAGAATTCCTTTACTGAAGTCATAAGAGTAAAATTTACCAATGAAACTGGACACGAATCGCAACAGGTTAAAAGTTCCTTTGCAATGATGACACTGACAATTCTTTGACGTAGTCTAGATGTTTCAAAGAACTGTTGGATATGATATTTCCATAATGGAGTTTGTCTTAAAACTGACATTAGACACTCGTTGAACAGAAAAGTCTTAGGCCCGAACTTCACAGCTGTCAGCAAAAGTGACGACTAATCTCGCGACTCGTGCTTATTCGCGCGTCGCAAAACCATCTTATTAAATACGCGCCGAAATTAGGGTGATCTGAAACTGCCCTTAGCCCCCGGACTCCACCAAAGTGAAGACAAGCGGAGCAGAGATGAGACTACCCGTACCGTATTAATTAAGACGATTTATCAAAGGATTATTTTTTAACAGCACGACTCTTGAACAACGCGACGGGCCTACGTTATAGTGGTAAGATCCTATGTCGGACTGACCGCAAAACCAGCGTCTTTACTACGCATACAACAGATAATTATATGACAGCACTTACTTAACCTTGTAGTCTTCACAATAAATATTTAATAAGTCAACACTTAGATAAATTACTTTTTTCTTGTGAGTATATGTAAAAACTGTATCTTCTTGACTGACAGCACATCGCTGAGACTAAAACTAAGTACGCCACGTGATGGCTTCCTGGACAGTGGGTAATGGGCTAGCTCACCGTCCGTCCGTCTTATGACGACAAAGGGCTAAGAAGGAACATAGGTGGATTTTAGTCAGTAGAAGTCTGACGTAACCTTCCACTCCGCCCAAATCGGGACCGGCCATTTGATGAATTCTCATCCAAACAAAAAAGTAACACTACATCCAAAAATTATCGTTATTTGTATAAGGCTAAAGTTCTTTCTTATTGTTATGGTCACTACCCGTGCCCTGCGACCTTCGTTCGCGTGAAATTATTACAAAACATATTAATTACCTACCCATTTGTATCGGATTTGTTACCAATTTCCAGAGATTTAATTTTATTGCACAGAATACCAAATCCTTTTTCAAAAAAAAAGTCGATGTTAGACTTATAACATCAGCTACCTATCTGCCAGTAAAGTAGCCTACTCAAAATCGGCCTAGTCGTTTCGGAACCTCACCAAAAAGGTCAGTATAATATGTCCACATCTCAAACTAATCAACAAAAAAAGAAACTTTACATAGTACTGAATACATCGTAATACAAACTACGCGTACGTAACGTCCCGCGGTATAGATGTGAGCAAAGCGCCTGTACGTAAAAACTATGCAAAGTACACACAATGTATATTTGCTACTATTGTTTTCTTAGGCAGGGTTGTCAAAAGGAAAACCGGATTTTTCTAGGATAAGCCTGAATATAATCTTTATGGAAGGTTAAGTCTAGATTATGAAATACTAGCTTTTGCCAGCGGCTTCGCCCGCGTGAAAATGACGATTTTCCATACAAACTTTCATCCCCTATTTAACTCCCTTAGGGGTTGGATTTCGAAAAATATTTCCTTATTCCTTGTCTACATTATAAAGGGAACCTCTGTGTAAAATTTCAGCTTTCTAAGTCCAAGGGTTTGGGCTGGGCGTTGATGAGTCAGTCAGTCAGTCAGTCTGTCAGTCAGTCAGTCAGGACTTCTCTTTTTATTTATATAGATATTTACATAGATAGATAAGCCTAAGGTGTAAATAATAACTGGCTGACTTCCAAAAAAACACTAAGGAAAGGAAAATAACTTAACTTTTGGAAGTTGGTGACTTATGTGTTTTTTTTCATTCATTGACTTTTTGCAGACTGCATCATCTGTCTAGCCTTTTCTCATGATGTTGAGGTCGTCTTCCAGTCTAACCGGAAGCAGCTGAATACCAGTATTTTACATGGAGCGACTGTCTATCTGACCTCCACAAGCCAATTAGTATTGGGTAGTATGATACCCCTTCGGAAGACTGGTTGAAAGACTGTCAGGCCACTGACGGCCTATACCGACTGCCAAAGATCATGCCACCCTTCCACGGACCAACTTAGTTACCTTTTTAGGGTTCCGTACTTCATAAGGAAAAAACGGAACCCTTATAGGATCACTCGTGTGTCTGTCTGTCCGACCATTCTAAAAATACAGAAATTAGTTCAACACGTATAAACTACAGGAAAACCAATAAGAAGTCATGGTACGGAACCCATCATGTGTACCTAAGTCCGACTTGCACTTGGCCAGTTTTTTCCCCCGAAAACCAAAAAAGGTAGGTATTTGGAAATTGGGAGTAGTTTCAGCAACTACCACCCCTATCTTCCAAAGGTCGTCGACCCGACCATCGCGTTTTGTCATTCCGTGACGGTCGCCAGATAAGCGAACGGTAGGTACTAACTTAGTTCAATATTTTATGAAGATCACAATCTCTTAGTTTATCTATAGCGTTGAACTAGTTGATATTGATAACTCTTGAAGTTCTTGCCTTAAATTCATAGACCAATCAGGTAGATAGGTAAAGACAAGAATTTATTGTTGTTTATAGGTACCTACATGATAAATGGTTTTTACAAACACTTTTACATGACTTGTACAGACTGCCTCGTTGATGTAGAGGTCGCAAGCGCGACTGATGAGCATGAGGTCCGGGGTTCGATTCCCGGGTCGGGCCAAGTGTTATTGGGAGGAATGACAACTCATTCCTCCCAATAACATCGGACAAAAAAAAAAACGAATTAGTCCGTCAGATAGATTTCCAAAAATTATTGGACACGTATTTTTTCTTTTTTCACGTAAACTTAAAATGAAGACGATACAGTGCTTCGAAAACTCGTGTGACGTCATATGATAGTACATTTTGACGACACAAGTGACGTTTCAAGTCCCACTCCAAGATCTTTGACGTGTTTTATCTGCGTATTTTTTATTGATTTGATAAAACAAAAAACACGTACCTATATTCAATATTTTTCGATAATCTAACTTACGGACTAAACAGAATCATATTATTTTGGCCCAGTCCGATCCCCTATAGGCACGCTCCCTAATACATGGAACTTGAACATACCTGGCGAAATGTGGGTATATACTACTACTAGGTACACATGCCTAACCCTTCGGGGATTACAGGCATGATGTTATATTTTACATTTTTTTTTTTTTTTACTAAGTGGGGCCGGTGTTTCGGTGTGTTGCGTTGCAGCCCGGCCACAGTCGATTTCATCATTTATAGACGTATCAATAAAGTGTTCTTAAAGAGTTCTTGCAGTACCTATGATTACATTAATTGTACCACAAATACTTCTTGTTAAAAAAGCACTTATTTGTGGCCGGGCTGTACCGCATACGTTGCAGCCCGGCCACGTGTACTTATATTTTCTGGTAGGATGCTCAGAATGTTCTAAAATATAAACCAAATAAATGTTCCTTATGTTTTTTTCAATGAAATATACCAAGGGAAACGCTTATATAAACAAAAAAAACATTTCAAATAAAAATTTGCATTAAGCGCCTGTAGAAATAAAATAACACGTCTGCTTATTTATACAAATTTGCTAATGCATATCTTTAGGAGCAACGCCTGTAGGACTAAAATAGCAATAAAAGAAGTATGTAAACAATTGAACAATAACGTAAGGTAAGGTATATTTCATTGAAAAAAATAAATCACACAAAAGGAACATTTATTTGGTTTATATTTTAGAACATTCTGAGCATTCTACCAGAAAATATACACGTGGCCGGGCTGCAACATATGCGGTACAGCCCGGCCACAAATAAGTGCTTTTTTAACCAAAATACCAAATGTATTTGTGGTACAATAGGGTTGTTGACTAATTTTTGGAATCGCTTTTATTTTATAGATAGACCCTATTTATATACAAAAAAAATATTAACTGAAAAATTATGACTTATTTTAATAATAAAAACCGTAAATAAAAATAGTTTAAAAAATTCGCGCTAAAAACGCTCTAAACTGTCAAGTGGCTGTGATGACGTCACGGGCCTTTTGAAAACTTTACGTTCTGTCAAATTTCACTGATCTTGTTTCAGTTCGGTTAAGAATATACTTTTAAAAAGCTCTAAAATGAATACTATTTACAAATGTTGTGCAGTGCCGATGTGTATAAGTACGTCAATCAGTACGCCACAAAAACTTTTCATAAGCGTGCCAAAAAGGGCAGATATAAGGAGAAAATGGTTAACAATGGCTAGAAGACATCCATCATCATTGTCAACAACAAGTACCAGTTATTTTTGTGAAGATCACTTCGATGTAAGTTCTAAATAAACTATAATTAACAAAATTAAATCAATGATGTATTTATGTTCCAAAATTATCGTTTATGACTTGTTTGTTAATGTTATTGTTTGTTTACTGGACCACTTGCAGGTACTTAACTATTGTTTAAAAATCTAATTTCAGCTTCAAAATGATATGGAGAATTATATACGATATACTACAATGGGTGTAGTATCTCGAATAAAGATAAGACCTGGTTGTTTACCTACAAAGTTTGCTTGCCAACCTATGAGAACTGCTACTAGTACTTCTACTTCTACTGATGTATGTCGACCAGTCGCTGCAAAAAGGCAAAGACTAGCATTAATAAAAGAATGTGAAGAAGAGATAAGGACAGCTACTTTTCAACAAAGTGAAAATATAAATATTGAAGTTCTATGTCAAGACGAAGGTTGGTATTTATGAAAAATAGTATAAAATAATG
Organism: Diarsia mendica; assembly: GCA_949316265.1. Taxonomy (NCBI): domain Eukaryota; kingdom Metazoa; phylum Arthropoda; class Insecta; order Lepidoptera; family Noctuidae; genus Diarsia; species Diarsia mendica. The sequence goes on along the minus strand of OX438915.1, from coordinate 11,753,634 downwards.
TACCATCCTTAACCGCTGGAAACTTTTCTAATCATATTCTGAGTAACCGTGTATATTGTTGATGAAACCCAGAGATGATACCTTTAGATGTAAGGCAAACCAAAGGCCCAATTTAATTTCTCAATTTATGTGTGATCTTCATAGGTAAGAACTAATTAAAAAGTTATTTTTATAATTATATTTTTTTAAGGTCCACTCGATGAAGAACAAAAAGTATCAAAAATTGACAAAGCAGCCCAGGTATATATTACAGCCAAATATCGCAGTAAAACTACACAGACTGTAACCAAATCAACTACAAAGCAAACCTCTCCAATAATGTTTTCTAGCAAATGTGTCTCTACTTCTCCATTTAAAGTTTCAGAATTAAAGTCATTTATAAAGCAACGACCACTTTGCTCCACTGTAACAAGCCACTTAAGTAATGATGACAAATCGGACAGTGATATATCACTATACACTCCATCTGTAGCACCCATGGTTATAACTTCTTCGGACACAAGTATTTATCAACCAGAAATTAAGAATGATAATTTAAAATGTATGGCAGAACATACTGTAGACAAAATAAAAAAACGACCACAGTTCTATGTTGGTATACCAAAAGAATGTTATTTTTTAATAAATATTATAAATGAGCATACTGGTATTCCTGAGCATCATATATTATTGTGCTTAAAGAAAATTCGTTTGAATAACAAGTTTTCTGAACTTGCTGATGAATTTGACATTAGTACTTCTTATGCATGTAAAATTTTTAAAGAAAATATTCCAAAAATTGCTGAAATTATGAGACCTTTTATTGTTAAATTAGACAAGTCTTCTATCAAAAGATGTTTGCCCATAGCTTTTAGAAAAAATTACTCTGATGTAACATGTTTAATAGATTGTCTGGAAATTGAAATTGAAAAGCCTGGTAAAGCCTTAAATCAGTCTTTAACTTGGTCAGAATACAAAAAAGCCAACACCATAAAATACCTGATTTCTAGCACACCAAATGGACTTGTGAATCATATTACCCAGGGATATGGAGGAAGAATTTCTGATACATGTCTGGTAGAAAATTGTGATTTTCTTAGCTGTTTACCTAGTGGGTCACATGTTATGGCTGACCGAGGATTTAAACACATTGAACCACTATTACTTGGGGTTGGGTGTAAACTAACAAGGCCTCCAAGCATTGTATCCGGTAAAAAATTATCTAAGGCAGAAGCTAGGGAGACAAAAAAAATTGCTAGTTTGCGGATTCATATTGAAAGAGTAATAAGACGCATCAGGGAGTTTTCTTTTTTGAAGCCTCATGCTTGTATAAACCATTCTCTTATAGGGAAATTGGATGATGTTATAGTAATAGCTTGTGGTCTTATAAATTTGCAAAACTCATTAATTAATAAGTAATTCATGTACCCAAAGTAGTATGTTGAGTATTCCATTTGTGTGTATTATTGTGTAATTGTGTATAAAAATAATTAAGTTTACATATTGTAACTTAGGAAGATACCAAGTGTAAAAACTGAAACCGATTTGTATTACTCTCTAGGATCCACAATGTTTATGTAAGTTATTTGATATTATGCTATGAATAATTCTGATTACTAGGTGTTAGAAATATGTACCTTATGGTTAATTTTGCTTATTGTTTATGTACACTGATAAATTGCTATAACTTGAGACAGTCAAGGACAATGTCAGGTTGTCCTTGTAAGTATATTACTTTAAAAGATGTTCCCGTAGAGTTTTTTGACCATTCTTCTCCACGAAGACCTAGGGACCTAGACCTAGTGAATTGAATAGAGTTTGAGTTGTACAACAACAATGACAAGACCAAAATAAATAAAATTAATGTTCTTGTCCTTTGTGGTTTTATTTCTTATCAACCCTGTTCCCTGCACACTTGTTAAGAGATACTTTCAAACACATGAAATAAGGAGTAATTATCTTGACACTCAGTTTATTAATTGGTGAATATTAATACATATACATAAAGATTTACATACACTTTCAAAACACACACACTTTCAATTCATGTAACAAATAATGTGAAACTGGAAATAAAACACTGAAATGCATTCAATATTTTTATTTAAAATTAATCACTTTCTGTGGTATTATATAATAAAGGGTAGATATTTGTTTTCCAAAACATTAATAAAGATTTTAATAAAGTTTTTACATAATCTTCATTATAATCCACTAATATGATTTTAACTTCATTATTATTTTGGAAGTTATCACATGCAACACAAAAGTAACATTTTTTATACCCAGAAACATACATTTGAATTTGCATCTGGTCATAACATTTGTTTGAGGGTTTCCCATTTTTTATATAATTTTTCATGGTTTTCTCACTATTGGGGCATTTAATTTCTATGATATACTGGTCTTCTATTCCATCTGGTGAGCCAGCAATCATAGGAAAGTCTCTGCTAATAAAAATACCACATTTTTGGAATTTTTTTTCTAACATAATTTCTACTGTTTTTAGAACTTTTGATTCTAAAATCTTGCCACGCTTAATAGCTGGAGTTTCAGGAATTTTGCCACCCATAATCAAGGCAACTAAGGTACCATCAGGTGTTTTGCAGGTTTTAACTTCATAAGCTTTGGAAGCCGTTATTCTGCCAAACCTTAATTCATGCCACAAGTTGCTGTCAGCCTGGTTCCTTGTGTTTTTTTCAACTTTTTTTAGTAATTCAACAGTAAATAAACCACATATTTTCTTTATGAAGTCTTCACTGCATGGTTCTCTATAGTTCTGCACTAACTGGTACATAGAGAGCCCTTGGAGGTCATTGATATTGTTTTGCACATACCTTAATAATTCACAGTTTTGAATACCATGCACTGTAGCCTGTTCCACAAATTTATTAAAAACACTGGCATCTGAAGAAGTTGAATAGTTGTTATTCCCTTTGGATAACTCTGTAGTTGTTACAAATTTCAGTGTTGTTCCCACTTTGGATAGCTGAGACTTTTTCCAGTAGCATTCGACCTGAGTACAAGACGGCTCTTCACTTCTTCGATGCAGCCACATTAAAAAAGCCACAGCATGTTTGCACCCACCCGCTGATGCAGCACAATCGTGGCATTGTGCACTAACAACAACACTGTTTTTTTCATCTATAATGATAGTGACTGCATATGGTTTAGCCCGAACTTTGTGTTCAGGGCACACTCGACACTTTACTGTACAAATATTTGTATCTCTCTTCAACTGCACGTAACCTACGGCATCATCGCCATAAGATTCCTTTGAAGATCTGGAATAAACAAAGTAGGAACCAGTTACATACTAAAAATTTGCATAACCTAACTTTTTATTTTGTTGATGCTAAATGACAAGTTTACACTTAGTTCATAGGTATAATATGCGGATTCATACAAAATGAGTAAGTAAGCAAGTCTCTTTCATTCATATATATAGGTATATCACTTTAAAATACTTACAAAGACATTTTTACGTTTCGAAACTCCGACGCACAAAAATTCGTGTTTGTAGCAAAGAAACTTGCCACCATCAAAGAATCAATTTTCGGTAAGTTAGAACCATTTCCTTTCATAAATCCAGTCTCCATTGTGTTATGATTTCGTAGGTACAAGTAGTAATTTTAATGAGTTATTTGAAGAAAATCGTTCACCGCTGATACTTTTTCCTTCGATATGACAGATAGATCAGCTTGTTTCTCGGATTGTGACGTCATCGCGCTCTGATTGGTGTTCGTAGTCACGTGATAATGGGCATGAAATAACCCAATTTAAAATAATTTTATTTAATTATAGACAAAAAATTAGTTTCTTATATTATTAATTTAGGATTCTAAAAACTATCATTGATTTTTAAAACATAAATTCATATAAATTCGTAATATGTGTCAACAACCCTATTAATCTAATCATAGGTACTGCAAGAACTCTTTAAGAACACTTTATTGATACGTCTATAAATGATGAAATCGACTGTGGCCGGGCTGCAACGCAACACACGGTGTTTCGTACCTGACTACTCTGAGAAGAAATAGCCGAAACAAACTCAGAGGTCATAGTCTCTTTACCTTACCTTAGGTCAGACATAATTTTGGTACTCACACATGAGGGCTACGCAGATTAAAAAAAAATTAAAAATATTTTTATTTAAACAAAATTAGTGTACTTATGGTCTTTTGAAAAAAGACCTTGACTGCGGTAAGTAAAATTAAGTAATCGAAATATAGGTTTCTCCTACTACGGCTCCATATGTTAAAAGTTTTGTATAGATAATATTGTTCATAGGATTTTATTTGCAAATTATAACGATTACTTTTTGTGAAAGCAATAAATTATATAACTTAGCGCCGAGGCCAGACCCAAAAGCCGGCAAAATGCCAAAAGAAACTTTAATAAGAAACAAACATGGTAGGCGTAATCCCTCAAAAAAGAGAAACCTTTCAAGATTTATCTGCAAACATACTTTTCCATTTTCAAAAACTAGGCGACACAACTAAATATATTCTACTATATAGCTTTTGCCAGCGGCTTCGCCCGCGTGAACATGACGACAAACAAACTTTCATCCCCTATTTAACTCCCTTAGGGGTTGAATTTCGAAAAATCCTTCCTTATTCCTTGTCTACATTATAAAGGGAACCTCTGTGCAAAATTTCAGCTTTCTAGGTCCAAGGGTTTGGGCTGGGCGTTGATGAGTCAGTCAGTCAGGGCTTCTCTTTTTATTTATTAGATTGAAATGCGCGACTGCGTCGTTGGTCTAGTGGTCTCAAGCGTGACTGGTCTGGGGGTTCGACTGCCAGGTTAGGCAGTGTTTTTGCGTTTTTCCATCAAGACAGCATGGACATTAGCATGGGACTTAAACATAACTAGCGAAATGTGGGTGTGCTAATTGGTACACTGGTTCTCAGAACCTAAATCATTTTTATTGTCAAGGTCAACCCGAAACTGAAAAAAAAGTTTGCCTACCGAAAAAAAAAACAATTTTTCTAAGTCCTCGCGCCAAATCTGGCATTCTGCGAATCTGTCATTCTGCGAATTTGACATTCGGCGAATCTGTCATTATCAGATCTTGTCATTTTGCGACTCCTGGCATTATGCGTTTCTGACAATTTGCTAATCTGTCATTTTGCGTTTCTGACGTTCTGCGCCCAAACCCTCTCTCTGCCTATTCTTTTGGGGAGTACTGCGAGATTATTTTCGGAGGTGCAAACGTCTAAATAACAACAGCTGCTCGGGTCATCTTTAGTCTCGGATAGTCCTTAGAGTGACCACTCATTTACATACAGAATTCCCTCCGCGTCTCCGAAAAACATTGCCTAAAATCATTTCGACACATTTCAAGTGACAGTCGAAGATAAAATTATATCTCTCGTATGCGATAGATGACACAAAACAATAACATTAATGTTTGTTACTTCAGTTATCGGTCGAAAGGGTTAGTAGTCGATTCGCACGAAAATTATTCGCACTATCGTGCGAATCGTCCCCTTTCAAAAAAATATTTTTTTAGTAGGCGATTCGCACGGAAGTATTTAAATTGCGTGCGAATCGACCCCTTCAAGAATTAGTAGTATGCGATTCGCACACTTAACAAAATGTGCGAATAATAAATCTAAGTACAGTCATGTACAATATTCTAGAATATTAATATTAAAATTCAATAATTCTCTATTCGCATCGCAGTCAGGCACAAAATACTAGTTAAGAGGTAAGATGAAAAGTTTTGTCAGTATTTAATATGAAAATATAAATATATATATATATAAAAAAAAAAAAAAGAATATATATATAAAAAAAAAAAAAAAAAATATAAATATATATAGATATATATATATATATATATACATATATATATTTATTTTTATATTTATAGTTTCGTTATATTTTTCGTTGTTTTTAAAATTCCTTTCCAAAAAGGGGTAAAACAGGGCGACCCACTTTCTCCAAAACTCTTCACTGCCACCCTTGAAGAAGTTTTTAGAAAACTTAATAGCAAGTGGAGCGACAAGGGCATTAACGTGGGCGAGAGAAGATTAACTAATCTCCGCTTCGCCGACGATATTGTCCTTTTCTCCTCCACGGCAGCCGAGTTAGGCCTAATGCTCGACCAACTGAGCAGTGCCAGCCTCGAGGTCGGACTCGCGATGAATATGACAAAAACCAAGGTGATGACGAACAGCACCAAGCGCAATATAGGAATTGGGGGTGCGAGCAGGGCCTGATTTACCCACAGGCTAATAAGGCTAGAGCCTAGGGCGCAAGGACTTAGGGGGCGGGCGGGCGCGGCGCTGAGCTGAGACTTATATAATAATATTTGGTAATTTTGGGAAAATACGTGTGTTAAAAAATAAAAAAATGAGCGCTTAACCGCGCGTGCCTCTCTCATATTGCAAAGCAATGTTTTTTTGCAAAATTTGTGATTTCTTTCTTTCATTTCGTTTGACACAGGTGAGAGTAGGATAGGAGGATTGAGTGAGAAAAAGAGAGGTCTCGGTAAAAGCAAAACCTAAAACCTGGGTCCTGGCCTAAGAGGCTCTTGGGCCCCGGCTGGATGGGTTCTTAAGCGCGTGCTTGGAAAGAGGCCAGTTCCCGCTTCGTTGGAAGACGGAGAAACTGGTCCTCATTCAGAAACCGGGGCGCCCTGCGGATTCGCCGTCCGCATACCGGCCCATTGTGCTGCTCGACGAGGTGGGCAAGCTCTTAGAAAGAGTAATTGCAAACCGCCTCGCCGAATACCTTGAGGGAATGGGTCCGGATCTTGCGGAACACCAGTTTGGTTTTCGCAAGTGGCGCTCGACGGTGGATGCCATCATGCGTCATGCAAAAAAATGTGATGGCCGTAAGGCTAGTCCGGGGGTACCGCACGATCTCCCGCGAGGCGGCAAACCTCCTTGCCGGTTTGCCGCTATGGGCTGGAGGCGATAGTCCTCGCGCGCCTGCATGAATGGCGCGCGAGGAGCGAGCGCTTCACCGGGGGGTCAATCTGTTGCCGCGGCAAATTGCTGCGCAGCGGACAGACCTCCGGTGCGATCTGAGAGAGCGACTGTCGCAACCCTGTGCAGGGTACGCCCCTATTGGCGGTAAGTCCCCTCTTTGAAAGGGTGGTTTGAGAGGCGCCACAGTGCCCTCACCTTCCGTCTGACGAATGTCCTCACCGGACATGGTTGTTTGAGAAGGTACCTGCACCGAAGGGGAGGAAACGCCCGGATGCAACCATTATTGTGAGGATCGGCCGGAAGATACGGTGGAGCACACCGTGGAGGTCTACCCCGCTTGGGCGGAGCCTCACCGTGTTCTCGCAGCGGTGATCGGCGGCGGCGACCTCTCGCGTCCGGCCCTGGTGCAAGCCATGGTCCGGAGCGAGGAGGAAAAGGACGCCGTTGCCTCCTTCTGCGAAGCAATGATGCTAGTGAAGGAGGTGGCTGAACGTGAGAGGGAGAGAACCTCTCGTCCCAGCCGCCGCGGGAGGCGCTCCGGGCGTCGGGGGCCACGTGATGCTTCCGGCCACCGTAGACGTGGGCCTGTGGACTGTAAGTAATGGGCTAGCTCGCCGTCCGTCCGTCATAAGACGACGACAGGCCGTGTCGACGGCGCGTTCGTGTTCTACGGGTGCCTCAAAGAGATGTCAGCAACATGGAAGGGGGCTCGCAAGGTCCGACGCCCGTCGGGGATGCGGGTTGTTCGCAAGAGATACCACGGCCTTGACATAAAGGGCTAACAAGGATTGTTCGATCCTTGTCTAGTTTAAGGTAGTTTTTAAGCTCCATTAATTTTATGCCTTCTACCCTCACTTCTGGTGAAGTGACGGCGATGAGCAGCCACCTTAGTGCTGCGTCCATTCGACGTTCGACTACCGAAAAGGACACAGGTTCGCGTTGCCGTGCACGCCGATGTGCTGATTACCACATTGTAAAACCTGACTTTTCGTCTACTATTGTGATATAGTGCCTTCTGGTCGTACCAGAACAATCCTAGACAATAATTTGTGTGTGCCTACAATTCGGATCCCGAAAGACTTTCTAGAAGCTCATAGTGACATCACATCCAACCACGTGGCAGCGAGCTGCATCAGCAAGCTTGATCCAAGCCAGGACAAGGGTGAAGCAAAAGGTTAGTGGAGTCAAATTGCCTGTTCTAGTCAAGGATCTGAATGTTAGTTTACACCAGAATTATTAATTAGGTATCTCTAAACCCTTCAATATTTCTCATACAGTCCACTAATCATAACAAAAGGCCCAAGTGCCACAAGGATCATGGGTGGTTTTTAGTCAGTAGCAGTCTGACACTCCCTTTCGCTCTGCCCAAGATCGAGAGGGGTAATTTGATGATTTCCACCTGCCAAAAAAATCGTTATAGTTAGCCTAGGGCGGTCAGAACTCTAAATCAGGCCCTGGGTGCGAGGATTGAATATGTCCATGAGTACATTTACCTCGGCCAAATAGTCTCCTTCCAGGCAAGACAAGACAAAGAAGTTGCCCGACGCACCGAGAACGCCTGGAAGAGCTATTGGTCGATGAAACAAATAATGAAAGGAGCTCTCCCTCTCTCCCTAAAGAGAAAACTCATGGACATGTGCATTCTTCCTACCCTCACCTATGGAGCGCAGACATGGTCATTAACCAAGCGTCAAAAGTCCGCACTCGGGGTCTGTCAGCGAGCAATGGAGCGTAGTATCCTTGGAGTCAAGCTTACTGACCAAATAAGAAATTCGATACTGCGTTCCAAAACTCACATTGCCGACATAGGTCACACGGCTGCCAAGCTTAAATGGAACTGGGCTGGCCACATCTGCCGCATGCCGGAGGAGCTATGGGCTAAAGTAACCACACAATGGGTCCCAAACAGCAGTAAACGGCAACGCGGCAGGCCCAGAAGAAGATGGCGAGACGAACTCGACTCTTTTCGCAGGGATTGGCAATCAACAGCATTGGATAGGGATAAGTGGAAAGAGGGAAGGGAGGCCTTTGCCCTGCAGTGGGACACAAATGGCTAGTAATAAAATAAAAATTTAAAATTAGCTTTTAGACCATTATAACGTTAATTATTTAATTTTGACTTACCTTTTTTAAACAACATTATTTTTAACAAGACTCAGGGGTTCATAAAAAGTTGATTTCGGTAAAAACTCTAATAAGTAGTAATTTGTGATGATTTAAGGTAAATGCAAGTGTACGGAAAAAGAGTACTTACTTGTAAAAATGCAAAACCAAATACACACCTCAACACGGTCTAGGGATATTTCATACTCAATTAAATAACTCGAAAAGTACTGGCCGCATTGGAATCTTTAATACACCGATTTGTTTGTAATTTATCTCAGACTAATTCCAAATTCAAATTTTTGAAAATTCTTTTGTTTCGGTGGCATAAAAATGTCTTGATGTATAGGAGAGGGAATTTTCATTTGTGCGAAATTTAGAAAATACGAATTACGTTTAGTTACAGTTTTTTTTCATTTTTAAACGAAAGATAAAGTTAAAATTGAGGTATTGTAGCCATGCAACGCCGGCATTTGACGAGGGCGGAGATGTTACGAGCTGTGGGAATGCTGGAAGCTGGATCTGTTCAGCGTAATGTTGCTGAGGCCATAGGGACCCATCAAAATGTAATTTCAAGATTGTGGACACGCTATCGTGCCACAGGTGAAGTAGCGGAGAGGCACCGGGGGCCAAGTCGCATCATTACCCCCAGACAAGACCGATTTTTGCAAATTACTGCGCGAGCTCAACCAAATGCAACGGCGACTCAATTGGTCCAAAGGCTGCGAGTGGAACACCAAGTGCTTGTGAGTGACCAAACTGTAAGAAGGCGACTGCATAAAAGCAATCTACGCTCTCGTAGACCACTCCGGGTCCCACCTTTACGGAGAGGCAATCGTGGACGACGATTAAAATGGGTTCGGAACCACGTGGACTGGGGCCGTGAGCAATGGTCCAATGTGCTGTTCACGGATGAATCCAGGTTCGGCTTCCATCCAGATTCACGAAGGACGCGTGTTTGGCGAGTTCCTGGACGATGGAGCCGTCTCCAGAACCCTCAGGAAGTTCACCCATACCAAGGAGGAACAATTATGGTTTGGGCAGGAATTCGTCTTGGAGGACGGACGGATCACGTTTGGGTGCGGGGCAATATGACGGCAGAACGATATGTCCAACAGGTGCTGGGGCCCGTAATCTTGCCCCACAGAACACAAATGGGGCAAGATTTCCTGTTCATGCACGACAATGCCCGGGCACACACGGCGAGAACGGTAGCAGCTTGGTTACATACACATAATGTTAGGGCCTTAGACTGGCCTGCTCAATCGCCAGATCTAAATCCCATTGAGCATGCGTGGGATATGCTGCAAAGAAGAGCTCTGAAGGAAGTTCCTGAAAATTTGGCTACAGAAGATCAACTTTTTGCGCACCTCAGAAGGACATGGGACAATATTCCGCAGCAAGACATTGACAACCTTGTTCTGAGCATGCCGAATCGTTGCCGATGTGTTATGAACATCATGGGCGCTTTCTCAGACTACTAACTTAAAGTTTATAAACACAAATTAAATGATTATTCTATTTTTTTCAGTTTTTACTCACAAATTAAAAGTTAATTCATATACGGTTCCCGTCTATGCTTCATTTTTTTTCCATAAAATCCTGAAATTTTAATCAGTACCTTAACCATTATTAAAAAATGGTAGAATATTAAATAACGCATATTTTAAATATATACATGTCATATAAATAATTAACACATTGATAGTAATTCGCTTTTTTAAAAATATCCCTAGACCGTGTTGATGTGTGTATTTGATTATAAATCGTACCTACTAACTGTGATTTTATTTGTAATCTTGGTTATAATTATGGTTTTAAGTTATTTAAACTGTGAATGATGTAAAATCACTTTCTGATAGATACAAAGTAAAATATAAAAACTTGATTTCCTTAAAAATCGTTTTATTTGTGTCCTGTATTAAAAGAAAGCATTTTGTACGTGATAGTACTTTTTTCTTGAAACTTTTCGATAAAGTATAGGTGTGTGCGAATCGCATACTACTAATTCTTGAAGGGGTCGATTCGCACGCAATTTAAATACTTCCGTGCGAATCGCCTACTAAAAAAATATTTTTATTGAAAGGGGACGATTCGCACGAGAGTGCGAATAATTTTCGTGCGAATCGACTACTAACCCGGTCGAAAACACACGAATATCTCCGGATTAACGGTTTTATCTTTAGTTGAATCTACAACTAGCAAAATATTGATTTCTTTGGGTATATTATTTAGATTCGGGCTCGTTCTAGATGAGAATCCACTACAGCAAGTCACTCAGTTTATAATATATATCTTGGAAGCAACTTGATAGCACTGGCTTTGTAGATACTATCATCATCATCAGCCTATAATGTTCCCACTGCAGGGACTCAGGCCTCCTCTCTAGAAGAGCGATGAGCTACCCACCACGCGAGCCCAGTGCGGGTTGGAGTAGTTACATGTCTCCGAATGTTTGGTTCTAAGACATGCCGGTTTCCTCACGATGTTTTTCTTCACCGTTTTGAGAGCAGATACCATCGCGCATTGCAAATGCTGCTACGAACTTTGAACTGCTTATGGCCGTGTCCGGATATCCGAAGACACGGTCATTAGCATAACCTAAAGCTGGAGACAAAACTCCTGCCGGAGCAGCGGGTTGTTTGAAAGAGATACCTCGGCCCCTGAACACAAAGGGCTAAGAAAGAAGAACATGGGTGGTTTTTAGTCAGACACGTCTGACACTCCCGTTCGCTCCGCCCAGAGCGGGAGGAGGCTTTTGATGATTTTCCACCGACCAAAATAAACAAATCTGGTGACAAAGGTAAGTGTCTCCAAGGCATTAATTCTACCTGTAACTGCCTCCGTGTTCGAGTGGTTTAGGCGTTTGCCCAGTGACCCGGTGGTCGTGGGTTCGATTCCCACGAGAAGCATACTTTGTTAAAGTTGTTTCTAGTTTGGCTAGGACAATGCAGGCTTGAATCACCTAATTGTCTGATAAAAAAACTTTTTACCAAAAAATAAAACCGACTTCAAAAAAAAACAAAAAAGTCAAAAATAAATCAGTTTCTGAAGTCGGTGACTTTTGTTTGTTTGATTTCATTTTTTTGCCACCGACTTCAGAAACTGATTTATTTTTGACTTTTTTGTTTTTTTTTGAAGTCGGTTTGATTTTTTGTTAAAAAGTTTTTATTTTTCACTTTTTAGTGATTCACAGTCATGTTCATGGGTCATAATGTGGACAATGTAGTATTTTTTTTGAGTTTTGTTGATTTTTCAAAAACCGCTTGTCAGATTTCGATAAAAAAATTATGGGACCATTTGGGAAGTATACCCTTTCCAACAAACAAAGAATTTTTCAAATCGGTTAGCAAGTGACGGAGTTATGCCCGAACAAACATAAAAAAAAACAAACATCCGAATTGAGAACCTCCTTCTTTATTTAGAAGTCGGTTAAAAAGATGGTTCCGTGGTTTAGAAGGCACGTATAATAAGCCGGTAGCTGAGACTACCGGCTTACGCCAACTGGCGGTCGTCAAAGAATGTCAGAGGTCCTTGAGGGCGTTCAGAAACTCAGACACTGGTGTGAGGGGTCTTTAGACCTTACTGTCCATACGATAACTAGAAGATTCTACCTGTGCTTTTCTATAGCGCAGAGACATGTTGTCTTTACATCAATTTATTCGTCATTATCTTGTCCTTATCCCAATACATTTGGGGTCGACGCAGTCTATCAACGACGCAATCAACACAAAATGAATACGAAAAGAATGAATATCTTAAACGCTGTATCTGAATAATAATATGTAAAAGAATCTAGTTAGTAAAAACAGTATATTCAGTAGAATGTTTTACATAGCCGATAGCGAAACACGCTTGGCTGAATATTATGGTAATAACGCTTTGCAAAAACAAAGTGTTTTATGTACAAATTGCTTACAACGAAGGAAAAGTGTATTAAAGAAATGTTTGTATTGTATATAAATAAAATAAAAAGAGAAGTCCTGACTGACTGACTGACTCATCAACGCCCAGCCCAAACCGTTGGACCTAGAAAGCTGAAATGTTGTACAGAGGTTCCTTTTATAATGTAGACCAGGAATGATTTCTCTAAATTCAACCCCTAAGGGAGTTAAATAGGGGATGAAAGTTTGTATGGAAAATCGACATTTTCACGCGGGCGAAGCCGCTGGCAAAAGCTAGGTAGTTGTAAATATTTATAGCAAACTTATACAGGTTTTTTTTCTTCTTAATTTGAGAACTGCCTCGTTTGTCTAGAGGTCGCAAGCGCGACTGCTGAGCAAGAGGTCCTGTGTTCGATTCCCTTGTCGGGAAAAAGTGGTACTGGGTTTTTCCATCAGGAATAGGGGATCGGACAAAAAAAAACTAATTAGTCCGTCAGATAGATTTCCAAAAATTATTGGACACGTTTTTTTTCTTTTTTCACGTAAACTTAAAATGAAGACGATACAGTGCTTCGAAAACTCGTGTGACGTCATAATGATAGTACATTTTGACGACACAAGTGACGTTTCAAGCCCCACTCCAAGATCTTTGACGCGTTTTATCTTTGTCATTTTTTACCCGACTACGGCGAAGCCAAAAGGAAGGGTAATGATTTTGGCAGTCTATGTATGTATGTATGTAAGTATGTATGTATGTATGTACGTTCCACCGTAGCGCCTAAACTACTGAATGGATTTTAAGGCGCTGACAAGAGCCAAATAGGCTTGTATTGAACAATTTTTTAGCCAAATCTATACAGTTTGACACGGCGGAAAAAATATATGTTAATCTTGAACATATTTCTGATAATTTCGTTGTTTTCAAAACACGTTTTTGAAAAGTTTTCTCGATACAAAAAAATGGTAAACTAACCTCTTAAAATGATCTTCCAACAAAAATATCTGTATTACTGATGAACGTACGTTGTTAAAATTTATAACAATAACGTATCATATTTAAATACAAAATTTGGTTGTTTTTAATTTTTGATTATTTAATAAATTATTATTTTATAATTAATCATTATATGGTTTGTAAGAAGTTCGAGCGTTGCGTCATCGCGCTCTCTTTCTTACGTATGCAATTCGACAGTGAGCGCTTAGGCGCGGTGCTAGACGGACGTATGTCACTTTGCGCCCCACTGACAGCTATCCGTTCATCTATAAATTATTATTGACCGCGTCACAATGTTAGTCCAGGATCCACGGTACATTTTTTCACTTGATTACTATCAAGCTAATTTTCCGTGAGCCAACATTACCCTATACGAAAACTCTCGATTGTGGTAGGTAATAGGGGCAGCAGGGATAAAATATATATTGATTATATATTATTATAATTATTTATTTGATGATTTTCAAAAATCTATTACTAACTATTTTATTTTTATCTGATGATCATTATCTAAATCCAACATGTATTGATAACGAGCTCATCAAAAATTACTACAAACCAGCTGTTTTTTAGGGGTCCGTAGTCGAATGGCAAAAAACGGAACCCTTATATATTCGTCATGTCTGTTTGTCCGTCTGTCCACCCGTATGTCACAGCCACTTCATTCGGAAACTATTGAGACTACACAGTTGAAACTCTACAAGTATTCTGTGAACCGCTTTACGATTTTTATACAAAAATAAAAAAAACCGGCCAAGTGCGAGTCGGACTCGCGCACCGAGGGTTCCGTAAAAAAAATATATTATGTGATGTAACTAAAAATTTATGGTTTTCGTAATTATTCCTTTATCTATGCTATAAGACGTTGCTTCGTACCAAATTTCAAGATTCTGAGTTCACGGGAAGTACCCTGTAGGTTTTGATTCCCTTGCGAGTGTCGAAAATTTGCGGCATAAACGGGAGTATCTTGATGTAACTAAAAATTTATGGTTTTCGTAATTATTCCTTTATTTATGCTATAAGACGTTGCTTCGTACCAAATTTCAAGATTCTGAGTTCACGGGAAGTACCCTGTAGGTTTTGATTCCCTTGCGAGTGTCGAAAATTTGCGGCATAAACGGGAGTATCTTTTGATCGCGTTGACTTAGAAGTTTGATTTTTTCACAGCTCCAAGAGACCATAGACTTGAGTATTTGATATGAATTTCAGCTTGATACCTCCACGCGTTCCTGAGAAAAAAGGTCTTGACAGACAGACAGACAGACAGACGGACAACAAAGTGATCCTATAAGGGTTCCGTTTTTTCCTTTTGAGGTACGGAACCCTAAAAAAGGATTTAGGGGGTCGCCCCATACATGGAACTGAAACTATATTTTTTTTTTCATCAAACCTATACCTACGTGTGGGGTGTCTATAGACATTAGACAGGTCTTTAAAAATGACACTGATGTTCCACAAACAATTTTTTCTCAAAGCCAATCGTTTGGAAGACAGACACTTCCAAATTTGTAAAATGGCGACCGGCCTCGCGTTAGCTTGCCTTCGGTATTGCCAACAATGACCAGCTTTTCAAGGCTGCTATCTCCTCTTTGCATTATGTGGCCGAAATAAGACAAAATACGCTGTAGGCAAACTGTTGACCATCGAGTCTTGATATCGAGTTGGTAAAGGACGAAGAAAAAAAAAAAAAAGGACGAGGAATTCCATGGACGGCCAAACGCACAAATGTGTCTATACATTTGTGCGTTTGGCCGTCCATGGAATTCGGAGAATCCGCCTAAAACACCACATTTCGAATGCGTCTATCCTCTGTCTTACTCTTGTTTGGATTGTCCATGTCTTAACTTGTGGGGAAAAATGCTCCTTCCGAGAAGCCTGTGCCTGAAAAGGAACCGATTCAGGCTGATGATGGTTTCGTGACGGTGTTGAGGAGGAAGCGCCGTCAGCGAACCATCAAGAACCGCTGCGGCACGGCTCCATCGGAGCCCAATGTGCATATTCGTGCCGCAAAGCCGAACACTCCTTTGTACCTCTCCCGTCTACATTACACCACTACGACGGAGGACATCGTGGAGTACGTGCGCCAGAAGATCAAGTACGTGGCGAGAGTGCAGCTGCTCGAGTCGCGCCGCAACGTCAACTTTAAGGCGTTTGTGGTGCGAGTACCGACATGCTACCTGCACCTCGTCTTGGAAGAGGACTTTTGGCCGCAGGGGGTGGTGTTTCGACGCTTCCGCGGGCAAGTGCCACATGAACGCACAGTGACGTAGTGCAACTGTAGTGATACTAATATAGTTTTAAGGTTTTGTTTACTAACACAAGCTGTTAATTATATCGTATGTATGTTAGTCTGTAAGGTATTTATCTATGGGCCAAAGTAGCCTGAAAATAAATAAATATTATTATTATTAACTCTATGGAGGAAAATCAGGAAAACTAGTGCTCTGACCAAACGGGCCTTCGTTTTAAAACTTATACCACGTTTTTCCCAGATGTTCCGGGGGCGTAATATAGCATCTTTAGCCATGGCTATCCGCCGTTTTATTTCTGTGACGCAGCTACCTTCATTACTTATATTGGAGCCCAGTTAATCGAAGCTGTCCACAGTATAGATGCCTTAGATGTTATAGGCGCCCGATAGGTTTCCCGCACGATCTACCACCATAAGCTTGGTTTTCTGCCTATTTATTGCAAACCCTACTTTGCCACTTTCCACTTCCAATCTGTGCCGTATCTCTTTCATGTTGCCAAATGTTGTAGCAAGGAGAACGGTGTCATCAGTGTACCTCAGATTGGAAATCCACTTTCCACCAACAGTAAACCCCTTGTCCCAGCCCTAAAGAGTCTTGAATGATATTACTCTTCGTACATATTGAAGAGCAGAGGTGAGAGGATGCATCCCTGCCTAACGCATTTGAACAGTCGGTGTCTATTTTGACGAAAGAGCGGTTGTTGATGTGTAGGTAGAGGCATCGGACTATGTCAATAAGATGTTGAGGCGTTCCCATGTCTTTAAGAACCCCCCACAGCTTGCCCCACTCCACGCAATCAAATGCTTTGGTATAATCTATGAAACATATCAATACAGGGCTGTTAAATTCCCGACTTTTCTCTATAATTTGGCGAACGTTCAGGATTTGTTCCCGCGTGTCTTTGCCTTTAACAAAACCTGCTTGCTCTTCTGGAATTTGTGGCTCCAGAAAGTGTATTAGCCTGTTGTTTATGATGTACAGGAGTATTGATGGTGCGTGGAGTAAGTGCCAAACACTTAATATAATTTTTAGAATCTTGTAGGCAACTTGTAAAGAGTGGGTTTAATAGAAAATATTCAATCCCCAAAACCCAGTTAGTAAGTAATCATTTTTAATGACTTCGTTATCGATACATATTGGAAGGAAGGAAGGGGACTCTTTGATCAAACCATACATTTTGTAGGACAAATATTTTTTCAAATAATTTAGATAATTATCATCAGATTTAACAAAAAAAACCCAGCTGATGATTCTCAAAAGTGTTTGTACTTAACACTTTTGAGAATCATCAAACCAACATATTTTATCCCTGCTACCCCTATTACTTACCACAATCGAGAATTCGAGAGTTTCGTGCAGGAAATTGTTGGGCGTCTCGCCGTCTCATCAAAATTAGCTTGATAGTAATCAAGTGCAAAAATGGACCGCGGATCCTGGACTATTTGTTTCTTACTTGGTAGTATGGCGCTAGGGTATCGGAAAAATTGTGGGCGTGTCCAAAAATACTGAAACATCAGAAGTCAATAGCTATTGTCATCGTCTTAATAAATTAGGTATCAATATATTCGTAAGAATAGCCCGGGTGACATAGGCTATATAAATTTTATAAATTCTTTTTATTGATTTGATAAAACAAAAAACACGTACTTATTCAATATTTTTCGATAATCTAACTTACGGACTAAACAGAATCATATTATTTTGACCCAGTCCGATCCCCTATTTCTCAGTAGCAGCCACGGAAGCTGGATTTGTGCCCCGTTGAAGACAATAGACTCGCCCCCTAGGAACTTTTGCATACGCTTTTAGCAATAAGTTCACCAATGCTATGCTATTTTATTGACTCGAATTTGCCCTGGTGGTTGACAGAATATCATGCTCACTCGATTAGTTCACTGATGGTGGCGCGTGTGTCGGATAATTTTAGTTCCCTTCAAAATGGTTGATTTAGAAGAGTGTCCATGGAGTTTCTTGTCCACTCTTCTCTATAGAAATCTACGCTTTGGAATGGGAAACTACAGCACTTTCACAAGTTAGTATGGCTTGTGACTGTAGTTTCGCTTTCATTGTTTTTATTTGACATTCAGAAGTGCCTGTGATGGTTTAATTGAAATAAATGCTTGGAGTTTCGAGTTTTCTCCCATTCATCGATTCAATGTTGGGAACATTATAGGCTATTGATGAATGGGAGAAATCTGGCCTGCTGGGACGCGGGCCTCTTCTCTAAGTAGTGGGCTATAATCCAACACGCGGACCCAGTGCGGCTTTGTAGATGTCACAATCATGTCTTCGAATTTTTAGTTCTAAGACATGCCGTATGCCTCACGATGTTTTCCTTCACCATTTTGAGAGCGGCGGTGATAAAATACGTGGGTACGAACCCACGACTAACTGGTCGTAGGCAAACCACCGCTGGGTCACTGCTGCCCTTTTCCAATAATTTTTCTCCAATATTATGCAACGCCATCTTACAAAAACAACCCCAATAATCAAAGGACAGCGATTCAAAGCGAGGAAACCTTACACAAATGTTTATGCGAACAATATCCTTCGAAATGAAACAACTTTTCTTTCTTTGTTTTTTGTTTAAGTTGAATTTTTATTTTTACATTTTTCCCGACCTTCGTCAGTTCTCGGTTTTCATAAAACTTTCAAGATTGTTTTTGAACTATTAACAAGTTGGGACTGTGACTTTGCTTGTATGTTAATGTTGAAGTTTCTGTGGTTTAAAATGTACACACCAACACCTTTTTTCAAATTTCAAGGTATTTCTCAGTAGTGGAAGCTGCAACATGTAATGCATGACAATGCGTATTGTTTTCTCATATTCAACTTTATTTTAATAACAATAAGAACAGAGGAAGACCAAAGAAACGATGGGTAGACTGTATGAAGGATGATATGGAAGAACGGAGGTAAGATGACGATTAATAAATCAAAATCAAAACTCATTTATTCAAACTAGGCTGATAATCAGCACTTTTCGAACGTCAAAAATTTACTTTACTTTACTATTTACAAGCATTTTTATAAGACAGTCCCCCAAAACGCCCACCCATCGACACTTCCTAGTGTTTAGCTGGAAAGAACAAGTGGCGGAACAAACTTCCCAGCACACATCTGTCTGTTAGGTTGGTTAGAAGAACCAGACTCGATACAATAGCAAGGTGTCAGTTAATAGAGAAGTAAGTACATGCTGCGCCGACCACAAATACTCAAAACTTTCAACACAATATTTTTCTCCTTCCTCCGCGTCTCATTATCACATCACAAAAGGATAGAAACTTGGAAAAATGCGATTCCGTACTGTAAGACGAGGCGACCCTTAACTTAGCCGATGAGGGTTATGGTAATGAAAAAGATTCACAAATTCCATCGCAATCAGGTCACTACTATTAATACTGAAAACGGTATATTTACCATGTACCATTGTTTCGAGTTCCTGATATTTCGGCGCTGTTACAAGCACCATGATCACGGATAAACTGAAGTCATTGCGGGTGGATGTTTATTATGAGCAGTCCCGTGCGTGCGTGTCGCGTTTTCAGTATTAATAGTACTAGTCAGTGTCAGTGACCATGTCAGTTTGAAAACTTAAATGAGTTTAATCAGTCAGCATACTCGAGAGATACTTCTCGATGGCATATAAAGTCAAGTCAGAGGCCAATGGGCGGCATAAAAACTCTCAACTCTCATCAGGTTACTTACCCCATGATAAAGAAGAAGCGTTCAATATTTAAGCCGTAAAACGGCAAGGCTCTTTCCAATACTGTCGAGGGTATATGGAAGAATAATATGGCACAGCTTTTGGCTGAATGCCAACGTGTAACGAGAAGCAATCAATCAAGTCAATGTATCACAGGCCACTGTTGTATAATATGACTTCTCTTCAATTGTAGCAATAATATGGTAACATACATAATCAAAGCATTTATTTCAAGTAGGCCAGTTAAAACGGTGAAGGAAAACATCGTGAGGAAACCGGCATGTCGTAGATCCAAAAATTCAAAGACTCTCTCATAGAGAAGAGTCCTGTGGAGGAGCTCGTGGCCTAATAATAACTGCCACTCGTGTCTATTTTAAGGTTAAGCCGCGCTTGTCTAGGTTGGTCTGTGGATTTTCACTCATGAAAGTCTTGGTCGCAGAGCAGGGCCCCGAGTCTGCTATTCAATACTTTTATTTTTATTTTTTTATTCTTTTATTAACTAAAAGGGGTTTTTATCCACATGGATATGCCAACCCCATCGTACCTTATGAATTAAATATAAGCATATATTGGAAAATAACTATGTAATAGAAAGAGAATCACTGATTCGACATCTTCACCTATTCAATAGTGTCAGAATGGTCGATCATTGATCTCATAATTGTTGATTGACGACAAGCCAAAAAGTACCTTAAGTCAACAGGCTTAATAAGGTACTTTTTGGCTTGTCATCAACCATTCTGACACTATTGAATAGCAGACTCGGGGCCCTGTGAGTGCATGAGGTCCTGGGTTCGATTCCCAGGTCCGGCAAAGTGTAATAGGGGATCGGACTGGGTCAAAATAATATGATTCTGTTTAGTCCGTCAGTTAGATAATCGAAAAATATTGAATACGTATTTTTTGTTTTATCAAATCAATAAAATATGACGAAGATAAAACGCGTCAAAGATCTTGGAGTGGGGCTTGAAACGTCACTTGTGTCGTCAAAATGTACTATCATATGACGTCACACGAGTTTTAGAAGCACTTTACCGTCTTCATTTTAAGTATAAGTGAAAAAAGAAAAAATACGTGTCCAATAATTTTTGGAAATCTATCTGACGGACTAATTAGTTTTTTTTTTGTCCGATCCCCTATTGCCTCTTTCGTCAGGAATTTCTCAGTATCAGCCTCGCTTTTTTTATATGTTTCAGATTGGTGGCAATAGGATCGCCCCCTATTACATGGAACTTATAAAACATAACATGCCAAAATGTGGATCTACTATTAGATACATCACATCTCCAAAGGGTTTAGGCAGAGGTGCCTAACCCTTTGGGGATGTTATCAACATATTATAAAACAAAGTCCTCCGCCGCACCTGTCTATCTGTCATATAGACTCAAAAACTACCGCACCGATTTTCATGCTGTTTTCGCCAATGGATAGAGTGGTACTCGAGGAAGGTTTTAGTATAACGTATATAATTTTTCCGACATCAACGCGGTCACAACCGCGGGCATAAACTAGTATTAAGTAAAACTGTGAGACTGGTATTGACAATTTTATTTCAAAAGCGGGTGGGTGACCGTTGCATTAAGTTTCAACCCCCATGGGGGGTGTGCGTGCGTCATCGACCTAGGTTGACGTGCTGTCTGCTAAGTTGACGTAGTTTCAAACTACGTAGTTATGGTTGAAAACAGCATTATAAACGAAAGTGTAGGATAATAGCAAACTTTTAAATGTGAGTTTTTAAGATTCTACAAGTATCTACGATTTATATTTTGGCTTAGATGGTTTGGTCACGTAGAGAGGGTGAGTCAAAGGCGACTAACAAAAGGTATTTACAAGGCAGATGAGAGTGGAATCGCCGGGAGGCGACCCTTTGAAAGACATACACTAATCTTATTGGTGACATTCTTCAGAAAAGACAGGTGCGTTTATGAACAGATGTATGAACGTGGACGAGGCAAAAGGAGTATGCAAGGATCTTGCAAGTGGTGCTGTGTGGCGGTTATTTTAGGTATGTATCTACGACTGACAGTTTGAAACAACTGCATAACGTACTCTGTATATAATTTTTGGTCAAATATCCACGAATCAACTAAGCCAAGCTTGTTTAACCTTGACGAACCCCACTACAAACCCACAAACACACACAAATTAATAATATCCACCGCTATTCTTCTAAAAACCTTCAATTTAAATAGTCCGCAATGCACTAGACTGCATCAAATTGATTGGTCGAGAACTCGAGACGGTCAGTAACGCGCGCGGCCCGCCACTACTTGCGACTAGTTGGGCGCAGTGCAAATAAATTAATATTCTGACGAACTAATGTTACGTATTCTTTGGTGGGGGGCAGTTTTTGAAGGTTAGTGGCATTCAGAGGTCATAAGAGGAAGTCTGAAAGTTGCACAGGGTGACTAAAAAGTTATGAGGTTTATCGGTTGGCTTAGAATGGGCATGTAATATGGAGGATTGAGGAAAATATCATGAAGAAAGTTTTGAGTATAAATTAATATGGATGGTTATAAAAGTAGAGGAAGACAACAGAAACAATGGATGGACTATGTGAGGAATGATATGGCAAGAAAGGATCTGATGAGATTACAAGTAACAGAGAAGTATGGAAGAAAAAATGTTGCGCCGACCCCAAATAATGGAATTAGGGCAAAAGAATGATGAGTAAAATCCAGGGGGAAATTATAAGTATTATTCTCGTACAGGGGGTAATCTCCGGAACTAATGATTCAAATCATCACAGGCTATAAATTATATTAGCTTCGTGCATATAAGCCGAGTTATCATATTTTTTGCGGACGAAGTCGTTGGCATATTACTAGTACTTTTTGCGTTATCACACCAATATTATAAAGGCGAAAGTTTGTGTGTGAGTGTGTATGTTTGTTACTTCTTCACGCAAAAACTATTGAACGGATTTGAATAACATTTTGGTACCTACACAGACAGATAGTTTATAACTTGGATTAACACAGGATAGTTTTTATCTCCCCGTGGGATAATTTTCGATTTTCGAATTGTAGCGGCTAGTAAAAGATAATATTAACTGCACAGTGTGAGTGCAAATAAAAAACAGTGCTGCATGCAAATCTGGCTGTCTGCCTTGACCCGTCAATAACTAGTAATATCCATGTCTGTGGCTATAATCACGTGCGTCCTAGATACTTGGGAATTTAATACGACTGTTTTTATGTATAATTAAGCAGTAAATAGGCATACTCAAGCTTTTTATCCCATGGACCTACAATAAAACTTAACCAATTTTATAAAATAGGAAGGATTAGGCAGAAGTGTACACCCAAAGGGGTTTGGCTAAAGTTGGCGTCGTTTTGAAGTTGCGCGGCCAGTAATGAAACTTGAATATTTTGAAAGAACAGAATAAAGCGATCAAAAAATATTATGGAGGCATTTCTCTAAATCTAATCGGAACGGAGATATTTGGTTTTGAAATGCTCATTAAAATCGAAGAAGTTATTAGTTTTTACAGTCTATTGCACTGTTTAAGGTTCCAGTTGTATTTTTTTCAGAATTCAGACGGCACGGTAGGCGCAGTGGCTCAAGCAGTCGACTGCTGCGCTACGTGTCGCGGGTTCGATTCCCACACGGGGCAAATATTTGTATGACCTACAGATAGTTGTTTCGGGTCTGCGTATTTGTGTGTTTGAGTTTAAATGTTTGTGAATGCACCCACGTTAAAGCAGACTGAATTTCCTAGTGCTGGCCAACGATGAAAAAAATAATCAAAATAAATTAAATACGTACGTAGATTGCATGGCTCGATGTCTGTTATCTATGGGCTGATGCATTATAAAGACTTGGCATTGTGATCGTTTGTGTATTACGACAGACCCAGCATACCTCTTTAGACTCTTATATGTTTAAGATTTGGATGTATAACACCATGGATGTAATTAACAGTGCATTTGTAGCCAGCGAAGTCTGAATCGTGGCGGCGGGACTCGTATTACACATCATCTAGACGGACATTTACGTGTACATTCTCGTAGAAACTGCTACACAAGGGCTGGATGCAATATTGCTCTTGTATTATTTATTCCTTTTCCCAACTATGTTGGGGTCGGCTTCCAGTCTAACCGGAGGCAGCTGAATATCAGTATTTTACATGGAGCGACTGCCTATCTGACCTCCACGTCCCAGTTAATACTGGGTAATACGATACCCTTTGGTAAGACTGGTTGTCAGACAGAGTCAGGTCACTGACAACCAGTAACGACTGCAAAAGATCTATATATGGCAGCCGGGACCAACAGCTTAACGTGCTTTCCAAGGCACGGAGGAAACTCGGTGTATAATCCACACCCACCCATCCACAGACCCACCTAGGCAAGCGTGGCCTAAACTAAAGATCGACCCGAGTAGCAGTTATTATTAAGCCAGCTCTAATATCAACTTTCTAAACACATAACTAAGATTTCTTTACGCAGAACAGTAATTGAAGAAGACATTTTTATAATATTCCAACTCAAATATCTCAGTTTAGAAATGACTTAGGACAAAAATAATTTAACATGTATGTGTATTTGACACAGCACAACAAAATAACATGAAAATTAAAAGTGGCCGCTCAAAAAAAAAATGACGCCACTAGCCCATACAAAGTTAGCCAAACCCCTTTCGCCAGTTATGTTAAGTCACATGTAATAGGGGGCCTATTGCTTGCTACCGGGTACAAATCCATACTCCGTGGCTGCTACTAAGCAATTCCTGAAGGAAAAACCCTATTTCAATTTAGCTGACCTGGGAATCTTGCACCCATTAGAGCAACTAGGCAGTGAGACCAAAACATCCACTTTCGAATTTTATAAATGCGAAAGTGTTCGTTTGTTTGATATTTTTCATGCCTAAACCATTAAACCTACCTACTATTAAACCTACTTACCTCCTTGTCAATGTGCAGAAACCAGAAACGGACACCGGGTACCTTTTATCCCGAAAAAAAAGTACTGCTTCTGAGGAAAACAATAATAACGTTCTCATGATAATAGATGGCGCTACGTGTCTTTCAAATCATGATTGAATTATACTATTGTAGAAACTTAGTTCCTTAGTATTTTGTATTTCACGCGGTTGAAGGTCGCGTGGCTCAGCTAATCAATCTATAATTTTACCATTTGTTTACCTACCTTTATTTGGTCCCTTGCATTTAGTTTTATACCTTATTCTATTCTATTTTCTATTTATCTTCGGGGACGCCGGCAGACACCAGACGGGCGATCAGTCCTTTCGTTGTGGATTATTTCGCCCAGTTCCCCATTTTGGTGGATCCCCTTCATGGGTTACTGGTGGTCGGCATCGCGAATCTTCCTGTTGCCTTGCAGAAGCTCACCAGTTGTTCGGTGGAGATTTCTGCGAGCTTCTCTTCATTAATTTCATCTGTTCCTAGTATTTCCCATCTGAGTGGCCCATACATTGTGCATTCCGCCACAAGGTGGAAACTTGTTTCTTCTGCTTCTCCACATGCTGGGCATATTGGATCTTCCTTTACTTTCATAATCGTCAGATGTCTATTGAGTCCACAGTGTCCTGTTGCGACCCCTACTACTAGTCTTATGTTTCCCCTGCTCATTTTGAGTAACTTGTGGGATTTCTTTTCATCGTATGACTTTAAGAAGATTTTTGATTGTCGACAACCTTCTGTTGCGTTCCATCTTTTATTTGACTCTCTTGTAGTTATTCTATGGATGATTCCTTTTGTTATATTATGTGGGATCGGTAACCTGGGCTCTGGTCCCACAAAGGTTTCATCTGCTCCTTTTCTGGCTAACTCATCTGCTATCTCATTCCCTTCGTGTCCTTGATGACCAGGGACCCATGCGACTGTTACTTCTGCTTTTTCCGCTAGTTGGTTGAGTGCTTCCTTGCACTCTTTAACCAGTGCAGATGTGACTTCCACTTTGTTCAGTGCTTTGAGTGCTGCTTGACTATCACTGTATATAACTATTTTGGAAAGATCACCTGTAAGGGCGTTTCCAATTATTCTGGTACATTCCATAATGGCATGTATCTCTGTCTGGAACACACTTGCGCCTGTTCCTAGTGAGAATGATCTATTTATTTCCAGTCTTGGTATGTGTATCCCAGAGCCGGATAGCTTAGTTGATTCTTTCCTTGATCCATCTGTATAGCAGACCGCTATAGATGGATCACTCTCGATTGTCCATTCTTCTCTTGAGCCTATATGTATTCTATACTTTTTGTCGAAGATCTTCTCTTTTTTGATTAAGTCATTGTTTGCCATAATCATTGATAGATTGTCTTCGTACAGATTTGCTATCTCCGAGTGACCTTTATCCATAAAATTGCCTTTCCAGAGGTTCAAGCTTTTCAGTTTGAACCACTGCTCCAAGGCTCTTTTCTTAACTTGTAGACTAAGCGGTATCATTCCTAGTATGACATCCAGGGCCGCTGAGGGAGTCGTCCTCATTGCCCCAGAGATCATTAACCCGGCCATTCTTTGAACTTTTACTAGCTCTGTGCTGTTGGTCTTGATTTGTGTTCTGTGCCACCATACTATTGCTCCGTGTATGACTCTGGGTATGATGATGGCATTATATATCCAGGCTACTATGGCCGGTTTCATTCCCCAGGTTCTACCTATAGCTCTTCTGCATTGTAGTAATGCAATTTTTGCTTTCTCACATGTTTCTTTTATATGCGTCTTGTATGACATGGTTTTGTCTAAGATCACTCCTAAGTATTTTATTTCCTTAGTTACTTCTATCCGTTCACCGTCTATGTATATTGGTGATAACTCCGTGTATTTCTTTCTTTTTGTAAAAAGGACTAACTTCGTTTTAGTGGGGTTGAGGTTCAGTCCCCTTTCCCTACACCATTCGAGGGTGGCCCTAATTCCTTTCTTCATTACGTCACTCATGGTGCTAAGTACTTTTCCAGTAATTAATAGCACTCCATCGTCCGAGTATGCTTGTATATATATGTGCATCTCGTTTAGCTTCTTAAGCAGGTCGTCAAGTAGCAAACACCATAGGAGCGGCGAGATGCAGCCTCCCTGGGGAAAGCCCCTCACCGCTCTCACCGTGATGGTATTGTTGCCTAATTCAGCCTGAATTGCTCTGTGTCTTAGTACGTTTTCTATCCATCTTGACATGTAGCTTGCTATGCCTTCCCTTTGTAAAGCGGCCTTGATCGCTGTGGAGTTGGCTTTGTCAAAAGCTCCTTCCACGTCGAAAAAGCAGCCCAATGCGAATTCTTTGTTTTCTAACGCTCTTTCGATTCTTACCGCTATGTTATGGAGGGCTGTCTCCGTGGACTTGCCCTCCATATATGCGTGTTGATTTCTCTGTAGCGGTGTGTCACTTTTTTCCACTTTGTTTCTAATGTGTCTGTCTATTATTTTCTCTAGGGTTTTCAGCACGAAAGACGAGAGACTGATGCACCTAAAAGATTTTGCTTCCTGGTACGTCGTCCTCCCAGGCTTGGGGATGAAGACTACTCTAACTTTTCTCCAATTTTCAGGTATATAGCCTGTGGCCACACTACTTCTGAATAGAGTTAGTAGATCTTTGTTAATATACTTGTAAGCCTGCTGTAATATCTTCGGGAGTACACCGTCCGGGCCAGGTGCTTTATATGGTTGGAAGGATGATATACTCCAATCTATTTGGTCTTCTGTAATGATTCCCTCGACCTCAGCTTGTGTCACTTCGCCTTGGTTTTCGGTCATCATTGTTTCTTCTTGATAGGTTACACATCCAGGGAAGTGACTTCCCATCATTTCGTTCAATATCTTTTTTGGATCGGATATGATCTCTTCCCCTATCTTTAGGCTTCCCAGTTTGCATGCTTTGTCTTTCGACAACACCTTGACTATTCGCGCGGTATCAGTGTGTCTACTGATATTTTCACAGTAGGCGTTCCATCCTGATCTGCTTTCTTTCCTGCACATTTGTCCTAGTTTGTTCCTTAATTCTCTATATTTGTCCCAGTTCTCATCGCCACCTTTTTTAAGGGCAGTTCTAAGAGCTCGACGCGTGCTTTTTCTGATCTTCCTTAGTGTTTTGTTCCACCATGGTTGGCCTTTACCTAATTTTAGTTCCCTAAGAGGGCATGCGCAGTGGTAGGCTTCTATTAATGCCTCCTCTAGACGCTTGGCTTCCTTTTCGAGTTCCTCTGCTGTTTCGTAGCTTTGTTTTTGACTAGGAGACCATGTCTTTATTTTTGAGTCAAAAATCTCCCAGGAGGCTTTCTTTGCGTTTCTGATCATTACCTTCTCCATCTCACAGTCTAGACTGAAGGTGATTCTACGGTGATCCGAGTACGAATCCTCCTCATCAACTCTCCAGTCTTTTATGTGTTTGCTTATGCTGCTGGATGCCATCGTAATATCCAGCACCTCGGTTCTTGACCTGGTTATAAAAGTGGGTATGTTACCTACATTTATTATTTCTAAATTACTGCTTATAATAAAGTCTAGTAGCAAGTCACCTTTTTTGTTGCAGTCTGTGCTACCCCAAGCCACATGATGTGAGTTGGCGTCGCACCCCACAATGATCAGTAGTTTTATACCTTGGTTGGTAGTACGTATTTGTTTGTTAGTAAGTTTAGTTTTGAGGGTATAACATTACCAATAAATGTATCCGGGTGTCGCATCGATTAGGCAGTTCACCATTATTGTAAAACTAAGTGTTGCCAGCAGCTTCGCCCGCTACAACTCTAAAATTATCCCACGGGAAGATAAAATCGGGATAAAAACCTATATGTTAATCCAGGTTATATACTATCTGTGAAAGTACCAAATTTTATCCAAATCCGTTCAGTAGTTTTTGCGTAAAAGAGTAACAAACATCCATCCATCCATCCATCCATACATACATACATACTAACAAACTTTCGCGTTTATAATATTAGTAGGATTTCGTTTATGTCGACATAGACGTCCACAACAATAGCCACAAAGACTACTAATACTTATAGTTAATAGTTACTTAAAACACGGTAATTATCCGAGGCCTAATTCACGCTAATTCGACGTTTCCTGCAATTGGTCCGTTCTAGGACTTCTAGGAGCTTAAGAACAGCAAGCATATTATTCTACGTGTGATACTCAAGCCAAGTGTAGACATATCAGTACAAGATACAATTACAGCTTTTAAAAAACCACTCTGCATGATTTTTTTGTGGTCGACCACCCGCAATAACTTCAGTTTATCCGAGATCATGGTGCTTACAACAGCGTCGAAATATCGGGAACTCCAATCAATAGTAAACATGGTAAATATAGAGTATTTTGTGTTAATGATAGTGTTCATAGTAGGTAGGTAGGTAGATAGAAGTCCAGAAGACCCACATTTTTTCTGCCAGTTCTTGGACGCCAATCGGTGACAGCCTAATAGTCCACCTGTCATCACTGCGCCTAGGTGTGCTCCCCAACTGCATTTCGATTCCGTTAAGCGATTTCCAATACCGAATTTTTTTGCAGAACTTAGGGTCTTTGTAAAGAATCGCTACATCGATTCTGAACATGTTAAATCGCGTGATTGTGGAGCAAAAACCGAAGTTACACTAAAATTCAACTCGTGATGCTTAAGCCAGTGGACCTGATACGAACTGCTTTTAAAAACCGACCCTGTGTGGTCTTTGCGTACGAGCGTTTTTGCCAAACACAGTCGCTGAGCCCGTGGACAGGATACGAACTGCTTTCAAAAACCGACCCTGTGTGGTCTTTGCGTACGAGCGTTTTTTGGCACACACAGATAGTCGCTGGCATTATCAGGATCTCCATATGGGAGAGATTTTGGAACTAGCAGCTAAAAATTTAGCGTGTATCCTAGCATAAGCGTTTATCAGCATCTCCTTTGCGTGGAAGGCAACTCCAACGTGCGTTAGGTCTAGACCTCAGTTAGTAATTGTTGACTGACCTGGATCTCCAATAGAACTCTGTGCTTCAAGTATGGCAGTAGCGCTTGGTACCACTAGAACAATGAGATGGTTACTTTTGGATAAACCTTTTTAATCATGTCTTTTTAACCATGCTGATCCTGGACCTATAGCTCCTAGACCATTTTGGGTTAAAGAAATGGTCAGGTTTCCTATTTTTCTGATCCTGCCCTGAAGTCTAAGAAGTAAGGTTACTTTTAAGATAATTGGCGCGAAAAAGACGGGACAGAATGCCACAGAATGTTTTAATCCACTGCTGTGTATATCCGATATCGGCGTCTTATGAGAAACTGGTTTCAAACTTCTGTGTTCAGTGCTTACACCCCACCATTGTATATCTAATCAGATTGCAGGTAAGTCTGACGATTGTTCGAAAGATATACCGCGACCTCGACACAAAGGGATAAGAAGGAACATGGGTGGTTTTTAGTCAGTAGAAGTCTGACACTCCCTACCGCTCTGCCCAGGGCGGGAGGAGTCATTTGATGATTTCTAGCCACCGAAAAAAAAAAAAAAGGTGGGTCTGACACTGTAAATCGGGGCACCTAAATGTTGAAAGAGGCTACACACAGACCTATTATTAGTATCATTAGCAACATCACAGACTAGTGCGACTAAATTATGATGAGCTTGCGAGTTTTCACAATGACATGGTTAGTGCGTTACTCAAATTTCGTGAGAAAATGGGATCTTTGTTAGATGAGGTGTTATAAAGCGTGAGATTCGGAATACTGCTGTCTTGTGAGACCTCATAAAATTTACCAATGATGATGATGGTGCCATCTAGCCAATTTCGGTCACAGAGACTACACTCGATGGCTTTCTAGCGTGGTTGTCGAGAACTTTGGGTATGCTACCGTTTCATGTGCTTTTTAGTGAATATCCAACTTTGGCCGAAAAACTGAGTACAAAACGGACTTTTCGGAATACCATTGACGACATTAAAAACTACGATCTCTTTCTTTCTTCAAAGGCATGACCAGCTGATGCAACAACTTCTCCACTCGGGCCGTGCCTGCATTTCCCATACTGAGGGGTCAGTTTCCAATCTTTAGAAGCGTCTAATCGGAACAGCCTTGGCGTTATAGTGAATGTGAGTATTGTGGTCGAGAAGACCACATGGTTTATTTACATTTTAGTCCGATTTCATGACAGACTAGTTGACTACTTTTACTTTATGACATCATTTGCCTACTGGTTCCCAACTAGGGTAGGGTCGGCAGACAAACCGGATAATGGGTGGTCACCCAGTTACGAACCAACCCGGCTTAACCTGAAGTTCGACCACGGGCGGCAGTTATTACTACCACGAGCTCCTCATGTACAAAGTACTTAGTTTATGAGCTTTATTTCATTAAATAGATACGGATCTAATTAGGAACGTCCTTGAAAGGGTCAGGTTAGAGTACTTTAGCGTGCGTGTTTGACAAAATGTTTGAACGTGGGCGAAGCTAAATGAGTATTGAAGTAGTAGTCCAGTCATTTATTAGTTTTACCTGGAAAGTTTTCCGGGAATTTTGAAAATTGGTGAGTTTATAGATTTCGACGTGCTCTTTTCGAATTTTCACTTTGCCACCTCGTAACTGGGGCGCTCGCGCTGCCATGTTGGAAAAATGGCCCGCATGATAGCAATGGGACATGCACATCATATGAGCTGATGGAAGCCACTGAAAGTGCCAAATTCATTGCCAAATTTTGGGCCGACGCAATTTAAATTGTCATCGACACGCTAAGAAGAATGGGCCATGCGACATAAACATAACTTGGGGTGAAATGTGGGGTCCTCTGCCTAACATTTCGGGAATTACAGGCGTGATGTTATGTTATTTTAAAGCTTCTCTAAATATCGGAAAACTAATAAAAGTATCGAAAATGACGACGGGACGTAAAAAACCCGATACCATTATTTAGGCCAAGGATTTGAGTAAATCCAGAATATCGAGTCGGAAGCACTTGCCCCTAATTGAAAACATGAATATTCTACCTAAACTTACATATTTCAGAGAAAGTATTTGTTTCTGTATTTTTATTAGCTAGCTTAGCTTATGTCCGTGGCTTCTCCCTGCGTGGTGCTCGGTAATTATCTTATAAGATCTGACAGTAACTGCTGTTGCGTTTAAGAATAAAAAACAACCATCCATCTATCCATCTTATAGGTACTTAGAGTATGAAGAACAGGGTGTAGAGTTTTTCCTCCTCGTAGAAAAGGGAGGATCCTCCGACCAGACGGGTGTTGTGTCTTGTGGGTACGACTGCTATTAAATTGACTGGTAATTTTTTACGGAGGAATGGTTGTGTTTTCAAGCAAATCTTGTATGTGTATTTGTTTGTAAACTTTATTGCCTCGTATCTTCGAAACGGCTGGATGGATATATTTGTCTTAAAACCCTCGTCTTTAGAAAGATCATTGAAAAAGGCGAATTTTTGGTGCGGCATAGTAATACGTTAATAAAAAAACCCCCTTTATAAAGACTGGTTGTCATATAGATATATT
This sequence comes from Diarsia mendica, assembly GCA_949316265.1. Lineage (NCBI taxonomy): Eukaryota > Metazoa > Arthropoda > Insecta > Lepidoptera > Noctuidae > Diarsia > Diarsia mendica. The sequence continues at coordinate 11,721,354 of OX438915.1, read as the reverse complement.
TCAGGTTGCCGACATTCAGACTACCCATAAAGACGTCATATAAGAACTCACATAATAATAAATAAAGCAGTAATTTGTCGTGGAAATCGGTACCACCTGTCCTAGTTGTAATCGAGACAACAATATCGTATTTCTATCAATATGGATGGAAAGGGCATTTGTATTATATTTACAGGGTTGTATGTAATATATACAGTATAGCGTAGCACAATGTTTTGTATGCTGTTTTACGTGTTATTTCTAGTTATTTTAAGATCGGAACCAAAGGTCAAACTTGCTTTCGAGGCACTGAGATAAGTCCTCCTTCGAGACCTTAGCAAGCACTGCTTATGCTTAACCATGTTGATCGAACTGTGGAGCTATTTTTATTTTTGCTACGTACTCTCTCATACCACCAACTTCCTTCGAACAACATCACATCATTTAATAGTAAGTTAAGAAGTTGTACAAGAAAAATTGATAGTTTATTTATGTACACACCAAAACATAACAGGCCATGAAAAAAACAGCAAGTGCAACTCGAACTCGTGCATGAAAAGTTCGTACCATCGTAGGAGAGCCGCCTTTAATTTATATTATTTGTTGTTACAGCGGCAACCGAAATAAATTATTATCTCTGATTTCTTTATTACGGACTAGTGAGTGACCCGCCCCGGCTTCGCACGGGTGCAAAAAAGGTATTAAAACCTTCCTCTTGAATCACTCTATCTATTAAAAATCGCATCAAAATCCGTTGCGTAGTTTTAAAGATTTAAGCATACAATGGGACATAGGGACAGAGAAAGCGACTTTGTTTTATACTATGTAGTGATGATTATGAGATGCAGCCCGCTCATAGACAGACAGACGGACGGACAACGTAGGCTTATAAAAGTGGTAATAGGGTCCCGTTTGTTAACCTCCGAGTACGAAGCCCTACATACAATTCTGGCCGACTATAATATACCCTCATCCTTTTTTAAAAGTCGGTTCAAATAGTCACCCGTTTCTTCAGCACTGGAACAAGTGCCTCACAAAATGTGACCTTTGCATGTGAACAGACAATATTGAGTTGTAGTTATTGTCATTGATTGAACCTAAAGCCATGAATATTTGAATTATGATGGTTTTAGGAACTGTGACTGGGAACTTCGAGTTCTACATATTTCCAGAATGGAGTAGGTTATTTAACAAAACTTAACATCATAACTGTACTTACCTAATAAATAATAATATATAACCCAAACAGATAGGCAGAGGTGTATCCGTGTAATAGTCCTCCTGACCGTTTTTCGGCCACGGCGGCCAATCCCAGCGGAGATTAGCCATCTGCGCGGGAGATATTATAGTGCACAAGTGTGTGCGCAGGCACAGGTGCACTCTCTGTTCCCTTTTCTCTCATAGTCCTCAGGGACGGCAATCCGACACGACCGGAGAGAGATCAGGCGCAGGACCAACGGCGACACGTGCGCACCGAGGCACGGGTATATTATACCGCCAACTTCCAAACTCCGGCCTACTACTGGTTCAAAACCCAATAGCACTTTTTGGCCGACCCGGGAATCGAACCCAGGCCCTCACGCTCTGCAGTCGCGCTTGCGACCACTAGACCAACGAGGCAGTTCCGTATCCGTGTATTACACCTACATTTCGCAAGTTATGTTTAAATCCTGCGTAAAAGGGGGGGGGGAGCACATTGCCATCAAGCAGGCACAAATACGGACTCCGTGGCTGCTACTGAGAGATTCCTGATGGAAAAACTCAATAACAAAAAAAAAAAAAAAAAAAAAAAAAAAAAAAAAAACGTTTTTGGGGGGTATGAGGCGCACGAAGGCTGCGCTGACGTTCATGCTCGTGGTCACCAGTTTGGGGGGTAATGAGAAACAGGGTGTAAAGTTCCTCATCCCCCGTAGAAAAGGGAGGATCCTCCGACCGGACGGGTGTTGTGTCCGGCGGGCTAACTGCCCGACAGTTGTAAGTCGGGAACTCCTATAAAGGCTTATGTCGCGGATAATGTTAATAGCGCGATGTAGGAATCTTCTGACGATCGTTGTTAGTACGCAGGTGTTGCGATAGATGTCGCTAGTCGCCACAAGTTTTTCTGAACTGGAAATCTACCTAGGACCTCATGCACAGCAGTCGCTCTTGCCACCACTAGACCATCGAGGCAAACTGCTGATAATATCAGGTTTAAGTTTACAGTGTTTCGATATCTAACAAGATAAAACACATCAAACTGATTATCTCAACTCATATTTCAAATAACTAGATTATCTAGGGTTGTTGACCCAAAAAAGAAACAAAATTGATCGATAGATCTTCAAGTTAAACCGTGTTAGTCTAGGTAACTTTGAGGATGGGTGACCGCCCATTACATGCCGAGTTTCCTCCGTACCTCGGACATCACGTTGGCCGTAATCGTTACTGGTAATCAGGGGGCCCTAGTCTAACCAAGGGCTAATAGTATTACCCAGTGCTAACTGGTTTGTGGGAGTCAGTAGCTGGAAAAAGGCTAGGCAGATGATGATGATGATAATGAAATTAAGGATCACTATTAAGTACACCTCTGCCTTTCCCTTAGGGGTTATAGGCCGCGGATTTTTGTACTAGATGACGTGGCCTCGGCGCAAGGGCGGGGAAGGAACATGGGTTCGGTTTTTAGTCAGTAGAAGTTTGACACTCCCCTTCGTCATTTGATGATTTTCCACCTACCAAAAAAAAAGGGGTTATAGGCGTGAGATTGTGTAATGTTTAGAAGTCAATAACCATTGATTTGCGCAGACAAAGCAAGGCGCAAGGAAAACATGGTGAGAAACCGGCATGTCCTAGAAACAAACATTGGAAAACATGTGACATCTATCTACCACCCCGCACTGAGTCCGCGTGGTGAATTATAGCCCATTCCTCTCCTAGAGAGAAGGCCTGAGTCCCGGCAGTGGGAACATCATAGGCTGAATTATGGTTATGCTTTATCCATTACTTCTGTAGGTATAAGTATCTCTAGTATATTCCTAGGTCATATGACCCTTTTTTTTTTGGTTACAAAATCATCAAATAACCCCTCCCGCTCTTGGGCAGACCGAATGGGAGTGTCAGACTTCTACCGACTAAAAACCACCCATGTTCCTTCTTAGCCCTTTATGTCGAGGCCGCGGTATCGTTGTGACCAACCCGCAGCCCCAACGGGAAGTCATTTGGCCCTTTGACCCTGTATTCAAGTATCTTAAGTGTCGTCACAACTACGGTTTCGGCGATCAAGCACGTTTTTTCTGTTCTGTGGGCACGCGTAACAGATTATAGATTATTACTTCGGTAAGTGATACCCGGTTCTTACGTAAGGTTACCTTCGGTCCATTGAGTGGATCGTATGTTCGTGAGCCTTTTTAGTACGTTCGTAGGTTAGATAAGCAGTTGATTCAGGTAAAATACTGCTATTCAGCTGCATCCGGTAAGATTGGGAGCCAAACCAGATCCATCAGTCGCTGGTCCAAAGAATTCAAGCTACTGGAAAATCCTAAAAAATGCGAAAGTTTGTGAGGATGTATGGATGTTTGGATGTTTGTTACTCTTTCACGCAAAAATTGCTGAACGGATGTGGATGAAATTTAGCACACAGACAGATAGATTATAACCTGGATAAACACAGGATACTTCTTATCCCGGTTGTATGATCCCGTGGGGCAATTATCGAACTACACGCGGGCGAAGCCGCTGGCATAAGCTACTAATCTATACATATTCGGTAAGTACAGAAACGAAACGGAAAAAAGGGGCCAATTCCGGTGAGCACTGGAACAGCCACGCGAAGAAGGGGTCTTGCGTTATCTAGACATGTCTATATCTGTGGTGAAAACCTTCGCCCTATGTCATTACGTAACACGCTAACCAAAGCAAATAGTTTCCATTCCGCTGTTCATTACAGCTTTTGTTTGGGCCATCTCTCTTTCTGACAACTAGATTAACGTAATGTATATTGGTGAACTAATTCGGGGGCTCGTGGCCTAATAATTATAATACGGGTCGGGCGGTCCGTGGATAGGTGGCGTATGCTGGTCCCGGCTGTCATAATATGTAATCTTTGACAGCCGTTGCGGATTTTTTTTCCAAGTCCTCCGAAATTCTTTTAAGGCGGGGTTGCAGTAATTTTAAGATTTTTGAACCTATAAAAATCGAACTAAATGCGAGTTTTTTAATAAATAAAAATCATTACATAAAAATTGAACATACTCTCTAGTAAATCGTAAAGATAGAAACGCGATTTAGAATGATCGGCTCGATACTTTTTTTTATCAAACATGACTCTAAATCACAATTTCAAACGTGTACTGCTAAGACATTTCATCATGAATTTATATGAAAGTTATATCAGTAGATAGAACTTTTTATTCTGAAGTAAATGGTGAAAACAGATTGTATAATTTCTTTATAGTTTTTCTCCAAGAAGCAAAAAACAGTCAAAATTTAGGCATTATATCGCTCGCGCGGCAGGGCGGGGGGCGAGGTCGTGCGTACATAAAAACAAAGTACTGCAACCTCGCCTTAAGGACGCATTTACGATTGATAAAGTGCAAGCCATGGTCCGGGGCGAGGAGGAATGGGACGCCGTCGCCTCCTTCTGCGAAGCAGTGATGCTAGCGAAGGAGGTGGCGGAACGAGAGAGGGAGAGAACCTCTCAACGTCCCAGCCGCCGCGGAAGGCGCTCCGGGCGTCGGGGGTCACGCGATGACCTCCGGCCACCGTAGACGCGGGCCTGTGGACGGTGAGTAACGGGCTAGCTCGCCGTCCGGCCGTCGTCATGACGGCAACAGACCGTGTCGGCGGCGCGTACGTGTTCCACGCGCGCCTCAAAGAGATGTCAGCAAGGAGGGGCCCGCAAGGGCCGACGCCCGTCGGGGCTGCGGATATCGAAAAGTTACCGCGGCTCCGACACAAGGGCGAAGAGGAGGGAACATGGGTTGGTTTTTAGTCAGTAGAAGTCTGACACTCCCCTTCGCTCTGCCCAAGAGCGGGGGGGGTTATTCGATGATTTTCCACTCACCAAAAAAAAAAAAAAAAAAGGGTACAGTTGAGGCCGACGCTCGAACGAGCTCACCCAGAAGAAGCCTATTAACTCGCGGTTTAAATATGAACTTGGGAGCTCCAACGCAGGCAGGTAATTCTACTCCCAGGCTGATTAATTTCATTGCAAGATCCAAGACAGTTAAATTGTTTTCTGGGACTTCGTCGACTTTCGTTGTTTCGGGATTTTTTGGTGGTTATCACTGTTGGTTTTTGCTTTCAGAAGTTTCAGTGATTTGGGAAAAGTGTGGTGGACCTGTCCCAAAAAAAGTCGTTGCGGGTTATATCAACCAGTCAGTTTAACGTGCTTTCCGAGGCACAGAGGAAACATGGATGCAATAAGTGGTCATCTATCCACGGATCAACCTAAGTAAGCTCGGTTTAACCTGAAGATTGACCAGAGTGGCTGTTATTATGTAGCCACGAGCTCCTTGGTGCTGTATATCACCGAATATTATAAAACAAAATCCTCCACCGCGTCCGCGTCTGTCTGTTCCCGATTTTCATGTTATTTTCACCAATGGATAGAGTGGTTCTCGAGGAAGATTTTAGTATAAGTACTTATACTGTTTTTCGAAATTCAATTCCTAAGGTAGTTAAATATTTTGGGATATTTTTCGACATCCACGCGTGCGAAGCCGCAGGCAAAATAATGAAAGGAACAGAAAATAGTACAAAGGCAGAGTTTCAACATTGCTGGGAAATAAATAGGCAGATGATGTCTAAGACCGCTAATACGTGAAATGAAACCTCCCAAATCCATTAAACCTTCGACCTTCTTACGTAACTCCGTTACCAACGTATATAGTTTCCAATTCCATGTCGCAGTTCATTATACAGTTTCTGTTGTGTATCCTTCGCCTAGACAACTAGATGTTGTTAGATAGATTATTTGCTAGCAGAACGGATAGTCGATGGGGTCGAAAGTTCTAAAGCAACGTCTTCCGGTTCGCGAGGCACGATGCTAATAGGCCCGATGACCTGGTGGATAGGATCCGCTGGATAGGAGACGCACGGGACCGGTCAATGGGCCACACTTGAGGGAGGCCTATGCCCAGCAATGTACGTCTTTCGGCTGAATTATGATAATGAGATAGTATAACACATATATATATTTTTTTTTAACAAACGTTGCCCCACACTAGGAATTTCTCCTGTATCGTGGGTGCGTTCACAAACATTTAAAGTCATATACACAAAAACCCAGACCCGATTTGTTCCGTGCGGGGATCGAACCCGCGACACGCAGCGCAGTAGTCCATTGCTTGATCCACTGCGCCAACCGTGCCGTCACATATTAGTTATTCTTTACCGTGTTTACCGTGTGGTTATTGCCTAACCCGATGTCCAGTTTTGTGCCACACATGGCCTTGAGTTGACTTTACATGCCGTCGAGAAATATCCCTCAGGCGTGCCGGTTTCCTCACCTAATAGGCTCGCGCCCTAATAAATGGGAATGTCGGTGTACCTACTATTAGATACACCTCTGCTTAACCCTTCCGGGATTACAGGCGTGATGTTACGTACGCAGATACAACCTCAGTAATAGTCCATTTAAGAGCAATCCAGCAATTAATCAAAAGCGTTATTGTGATCATAAAACGCAATAGTTTATAGACTAGGCAACAAACGCAATTCGCACTTTGCATGATTAAATCCACTGGCTGGTCCAAGTCCAGGGGAATGTGTGGAACGAATGGCCTCGTTCATTCACACATTTTATATGTTCACTCATAAATGAGGTTTAGTAGCCGAGGTTGGGAACGTATTAGGGATGCCCTTGTTTCGGATTCGGCGGGAGAACACGCGCGGTTGTCAACACTGCGAGGATCGCCCGGAGGACACGGTGGTCTGCCCTGCTTGAACGGAGCATCACCGTGTCTTGATCGAGGCGATCTCTCACGTGCGACCCTGGTTCAAGCCATGATCCAGAACGAGAAGGCATGGGAAGCGGTCACCTCCTTCTGCGAAGCAGTAATGCTAGCGAAGGAGGAGGTCGCACGCGTCATAGAGAGAGAAACCTCATGCTCCAGCCGCCGCAACAGAAGACGCTCCTACCGTCAGGAGTCGCAGGGCCATTCCCGGCCACTTTAGGCGCAACACCACATTTACACTCCAGGGCAGCGTTATCCATGAATCTCTATCGAATATCGAATGGATTGTACATCACTACACGAAGGGACCCAAGACTGTTTGAGTGTATTTTTGGAGCATATAACATCGTTCTCGCACGCATATCAATTTATTGACGGACGTTATGTGTCGCATGAAACCATTTCGAGATAATTCACTATTAGATTTTTAGATTGCTGTACCTATGCATTTAGTAACATAGCCTCCTCTATATTTATAACAAGTTTAAAAAAAAATAAGTTATGTCGAAGCAGACCAAAGAAAAGATATTTTTATAAAAGATATCAGGAAGGAAGTTATCAAAGACGTACTTCACCGACCTCAAATAAATTGGGATAAAGGCAGGCCTAGGGTGAAACGCTCTCACGTACAAAAACGTCACGTCGAAATGGCGCGTGTTTACGAGCGCAAAACAGACTATTATGTGCTCAAAATAGCACTTTTGGCGGTTGGTACCGGCTGTATTCATAGATCTTTGACAGTCAAAGGCTGACTCCTATAAATCTTACTCAGTTTACTCAGTTGTAATCTTTAAATAGACTCCGAACCCAGGTCGGCCGCAGCAAAGACAATCTCTTCAGATGGGGGTTCATAGACGGCTCAGACCTCAAGTCTGTATGCGGCGTTTCTCCACAGATAATGTCCCACCTCCCATCTTGCGCTGCATGCCCTGACACCTGTACACTTGACGACCTTATGACTGCATCAGCGAGTGGAGTTCGCATAGCTGAATTTTGGGCCAAAATGATTTAACAGAAAGGACATTGCTCAAGTTTATATGAGGTTTGGTCCAAATGCCGCCCAGGAATGGGAGTACCTGCAATGGGTTCCTGGCACTAAACTATGTCATTATACAAAATATTTTTAGAATCTATCCCGGGATTCCCACTTTTTTTACCTATTTACTCTGATGAATTTATTTTTTTCACATGGTGTTTTTTGACACCTTTTGAAGATTTTTACACCTTTTAAGACCACAAATAAAGACATTTTGTATAAATGGATAGTTTTAATACTTAATCCGTATTGGAAGTGATAGAAAGGAACAAAAAAAACTGAAATGGCTTGTATCATTTATTTCTATTTCAATCATCATCATTTTCATCAATGTCTCTGTGTGTACTGTCTAAACAGAGGGCAGAGGTCTGTTAACAACTTGGTGCCTATATTTTGTTTTTTATTAAGCAGTGAAAAATGCCCAACGCATACCGCACCGTCAGCGTCCGAAGAGACGGTTTGGTTAAACGGGGCTTGTAAAAACACCGCCGTGAGCTTACTGTCGCCTTGGCGGATGAGCCCCGAGAACTGCTACGCATGATGTTCGCGACCCATCTAGCGTACCCTGCCTCCGGGCTCCAAAATCTTTTGGCGATGTCTGGGCTCACCTAAAACCGCCACTACTCATGAGCGCCGTGCAATGCGGAGATGACAGATACCCCGATCTATCGCCCGCTGGCACCTCCTAGGGCGGTATCAGGTCGCCATGGCGGTTCCTTCACCACCCTGTCTTCCTGCGACTGATCGCGGAGGCGGTGGAGCGCGTCAGGGTGGAATGTCTCCCTGCCTTCCTCCCTGACGCTCTCCGCCGCCTCCATCTGCGAGATGACTTCCTCGCAGAAGGACGCCACTGCTTCCCATGCCTCCCTATTGTCAACCATGCCCTTGGCCACGGCCGGTAAAGCGCACGCAAAAGCACAGCGCTTCACCGGCATGCAGAGCAATGCTCAAGAGTGTGAAGCACCATGTCCTCGCTGCAGTCGCACTGGTGACACACAGGAGTCGCCTCCCGCCTGGCTACTTTGTGCAGGTATTTGCCAAAGCACCCATGCCCTGACAACTCTTGCATTAGACGGAAGGTTAACGTCCCATGTCACTTCCGTACCCACTCCTCCAGGAAAGGCTGGGTAGCGTCCACGGTTCAGTGACCTGCACTAGGCGTCTCCTGCCTCACCCACCATTTCCCCAGGGTATGGGTTTGGTCCTCCCTATACCATTTCATGACCACCTTCAGGCATCGGACATCCTGCCAATCTCCACCTGCAGGTGTGCGCCACGCCGGTAGACTTCAGTGAGCACTTACGCCTCCGAATCCCACGAGGGTGTATCCATACCAGGGCTCCGTAGAGCGCCGTCAACCGAATCACCCCCGTTTACAGCCGTCTCAGACTCCGTTTTGTCCACCCAGGTTCGACAAAAGCCGGCTGAGGGCTGACGCCGTGCCGATCAGATTCGGTGCAAGCTGAGCAAAGTGCTCGCCGAAGTATGTAACAAGGCCCAAGTATTTAATGCTTGCCCACACCGGTATCGTTGCAACACGATGGTGAGGTGTACGCAAGCCGGAAGCTGGCGTCGGAGCACAAGAAATACCAGTGCCTCCATCTTCTCGAGAGCCACCTTGAGGCCCAGTGCCTCGATTTGTTTCAAGCGAGACTGCAAACGGCCAGGACTCTGTTTAAAAAAACTAACAGACCGTCGATTCCGACATTTTTGACATTTTTTATCTCAAAAAATGAACGTATAAAACTGTCCATTTACACAAATTGTCTTTAGTTGGGGTCCAAAAAGCGTAAAAATGTTAAAATACCGTCAAAAAATAAACATTTAAAAAAATAATATCATCAAAATAAATCTGTAAAAAAAATAGGAACCCCAGGATGGATTTTCAAAATATTTAGTATAATGACATAGAGTAGTGCCAGGAACCCAGCGCAGGTACTCCCATTCATGGGCAGCATTTGGACCAAAGTTGGGCAATCTCCTTTGCTATCGACACGCTAAGAAGAAGAAGTTGTATTGTTTTACCCAGAACTAAGCTGTGGATGTGAGAAGGCATCAGTTTTTGTAAGTATGGAACTATGGACGTATGGTTACCTGCCCAGATACATAAACTCAAGTCCTTTTCACAGAACACCACCTGCAACGACCCTTGCATACTCCTTTTGCCGCTTGCACATTCGAGTCTTTGGTCAACTAGACCCTCTTGTAACTGGACCCATTATAAAACTATGAAAAAAAATCGGTTGTCTGTAAAGTCGGTTTACTGGCGATACTTAAACGTGACAACGTCATAAGAAAATACAGCACTTACATTGCTATAAACAAACAATTAACACGCCGTTGCTATGGAACGACAATTAACACGCCGTTGCTATGGAACGCCTCATAGCGAGGTAACGCCTCAGAGCGAGGTAACGCCTCAGAGCGAGGTAACGACTCATGACGTCATCTTTTTTCGTTCGTGCAGCCAGCCATCGAATTATAAGACGTTATCACGTCAAAAACACTCGGAGACTGCCGCGGTAAAGCTATTGCATAGCATTTTTTATCAATTATTTAATTTGACAACCTCAGTTTACAACCTTGTTATTTTCCGTAACCATAGCAACCTGGTTGATCACAATATTTTCGTTACGGAATTTCTGGATTCGCTCTCCACGCTCAAGGCCCACGAAAAACAATTTCAAATGTGATTAGTTCGACTGATCTCGTGGGTTCACTTCGAGACTTCGAATGGGTCCAGTTGACCAAACACTCGCACATACATAGATACATCAAGTCATAGTTTACACGCACGACGGTTGCGAGTACTACGAACAGATAGGCAGTATGTAAAATACTAGTATCCCGCTGGATCCAGTAAGACTGTTAGCCGACCCTAACATAAAGGCAAACCCTAATCATCATCATCATATCAGCCCGGAATCACCCACTGCTGGGTATAGGCCTCCCCTTTTTTCCGCCACGCGTCCCGATCCTGTGCATCTCTCCTCCAGGTGTTTCCCGCGACCTTGACGATGTCATCAACCCAACGAGCTTTAGGACGGCCCTGGTTTCCATGGCCTAACCTTGATAAAAAGGCCTAACCCTAATAAAAAGGCGGAAGAGCATGAATTTTGCGTCAGTGCCCGTTCTCACACGTACAGAATCGACCCAAGAGCATTATGTCGAAACGACTTAGATTAACGAGCGCAAAAACGGAACAAAACAAAGCACAAATACCTGCTGAAAATAGGTTATAGAGTAGGTAATCGGCATGGTTCTTACATAACACAATACTATTCATTACATAACATCACTCCTGCAATCCCCGAAGGGTTAAGTGAAGGTGTACCCATTAGAACAGATATTTCGCCAACTTTTATTCAGTTCCATGATCTATCTTCTATCTATATATCTATACTAATATTATAAAGAGGTAAAGTTTGTGTGTTAAAAACGACCTGTTTTTCGTCGCAGAGTTAGCCGTATTGCTACTTATTACAATTCCAAAAAAAATACAGTGTATAGTCAAATGTATAGGTAAAAGACTTATGCAAAAATATTTTCTAAAAGTAATCAAGAACCTCGAAAAAAAAAATCACAAAATCACAAAAATATCAAACGAAAAATCTTTTTCGTCTCGAAATGCTCAATATTTTGAGTGACAACTGTTATTTATTTTTTTTACTATCAGAAAGGAAATTTAACCAACTAAAGACATAGGTATGTAAAAATATTTTAACATTACAGCGTATTTTTTTTTTTAATAAATTAAATCTGCGAACTATCGTTCATTTTGGCAGTCACGAGCATCAAACGCATCGCCATTTTCAACCTTATTTGTTTAGGCGATGAGTTAAACGCGCGCTCAAGGTCGCGGGCAGCTAATGTCGCCTTAAGGCGACATTAGCTGCCCGCTTCACTTAATTTATTTAAAAAAAAAATACGCTGTAATGTTAAAATATTTTTTTGTCTTTAGTTGGTTAAATTTCCTTTCTGATAGTAAAAAAAAAAATAACAGTTGTCACTCAAAATATTGAGCATTTCGAGACGAAAAAGTTTTTTCGTGTGATTTTTTTGTGATTTTGTGATTTTTTTTTTCGAGGTTCTTGATTACTTTTAGAAAATATTTTTGCATAAGTCTTTAACCTATACATTTGACTATACACTGTATTTTTTTTGGAATTGTAATAAGTAGCAATACGGCTAACTCTGCGACGAAAAACAGGTCGTTTTTACGGTGCCCCTTTGACTGCGCCTTAAATTGTAAGGGGTAATCTCGGGATCTCCTGAACCGATTTTAAAAATTCTTTCACCAATAGAAAGCCACATTATTGCTGAGTGTCATAGGTTATATAAAGAACCGAAAAATAAAAAGGCTTTTACGTGGTAGTCCGTTTTGCAAAGTGAATCGGAGAAAAATCCAAAGCAGCGGAGGGCGCGGGATGGTTTCGGGTTTAATTCGGTTCGCGTTCGTGCTCGCTTCGGGAGAATGGGGCGTGGCCTTTTACATCTGATCTGAGAGGTAGGTACCCGCGCGGCTCAGTCGCGTGGTCGGCTCCTTACGCAGCGACGTCCCCGTAATTGAATTTTTTGAAACGTAATTAGCACACTTTCGACTAATTAGGCCCAACGAAGTGGGCACGGGTCAGCTAGTTTATAAATAAAGAGAGAAGTCCTGACTGACTGACTCATCAACGCCCAGCCCAAACCCTTGGACCTAGAAAGCTGAAAGAAGATGGATCAAAATTGCCCCACGTCCTATAACAACGTGACATATCTCAAAAAAAAGATAAAAATATATAAAAAAATATGGCATACTTCTTAAGTTCATTTTTTTACACCTTCATATGAAAAAGTTGCAATGAAAATAGTTCAGGCGCTGTTGTGAAAAATTCGTTCGTATGAGTATTAATATACCGATTTAAAAAATTCTTTTTTTGTTGGAAAGGACATACTTCCCAAATGGTCCCATATTTTTTTTATCAAAATCAGACAAGCGGTTTTGGAAAAATAAACAAAAAAAAATACATTGTCCACATTATGACTCATGAACATGTGAACTTACGTGTGAACCACTAAAAAGTGAAAAATAAGAACTTTTTAACAAAAAATAAAACCGACTTCAAAAACAAAACACAAAAAAGCAAAAAAGTGAAAAAAATAAACTTTATTATATATTAGAACAAAAATCAGTTTCTGAAGTCGGTGGCAAAAACATGAAATCAAACAAACAGAAGTCACCGACTTCAGAAACTGATTTTTCTTCTAAAGTTAATTTTTCACTTTTTTGTGTTTTTTTTGAAGTCGGTTTTATTTTTGTTAAAAAGTTTTTTGTTTGAAAAGGTAGTCCCACGGCCATAAAGTCAGGTCTCCGGTCTCCAGGATTCTGAAGAAATGAAAGTAACATCTCAAAAATAAGCTCATTTTTGTACTTCACATTAAGTATTAGTTTTTCACTGTCTTGTTGTTTCTTTTGACTTATTGCATTATGATGAGACAGAAACGTCAGTGGTAACGCGAGGGAGTGATCGACAGAGGTTGTTTCACTAACATTAACACAAATGAGAGAGACGAATAACGATAGCGACGCGACGGGGCAAGCGAAGCTAAGGAAATGCAAGTGAATAATGTAATAATTTTTACAGGTACCGTTTGACGGAACGAGCTCAATAATGTACCTAATTCTGGTTGGCGTTTGATTAACCATCGTATAGCCCGACAAGCGGGTGAAGCAGCTCCTGCTCTTATGAGCAGGAGCTGCTTCACATAGAAGCGCACAATCATTGTGTTTCATGCCAGCATCCAATACTACGAGGACGTCAAAGACATGTTCCTAACGCGAATATTTTGGAAGAAGCCCATTCCCTCTCTAAAAGAGAAGGCCTGTGTCCCAGCAGTGGGAACATTAATAGGCTGTTGATGATGATGACGACGAAATAAATAAATAATAAATACGACGATATACAAAATAACGTTCTGTTGATCTCAAGTTCTCAACAGAACAATCACGGCATATCCGAAGAAAGGATACCACACCTATGTGCTTTATAATAGACGAATTAATGAAAGAAGGAATGCCGTGGTGGAATAGGTACTGTTGTTCTTGTATACCTACATGGACGCAGGACATTGGAGGTATGCGCCCATGTTATGAGTGTAATATTTTATTTGGGCTGGATGCGTCAGTCAGGAGACTGACAGCGCCATTTAATTGTTCCTTAGAACTCGCCTAAGAACGAGTGAAACAACATTATTCACTTGCATTTCCTTAGTTTCGCTTGCCCCGTCGCGACTCGCGTCGCTATCGTTATTCGTCTCTCTCATTTGTGTTAATGTTAGTGAAACAACCTCTGTCGATCACTCCCTCGCGTTACCACTGACGTTTCTGTCTCATCATAATGCAAAAAGTCAAAAGAAACAACAAGACAGTGAAAAACTAATAATGTCAAGTACAAAAAGTGAAAAATAAAATAAGAAGGTAAATCAGCTTCTGAAGTCGGTGACTTTTGTTTTTTGATTTCATGTTTTTGCCACCGACTTCAGAAGCTGATTTTTCTTCTTACTTTATTTTTCACTTTTTTGTGTTTTATTTTTGACGAAGTCGGTTTTATTTTTTGTAAAATAGTTTTTATTTTTCACTTTTTAGTGGTTCACATGTGCTTACCCCTTCACAACGTACCGGCGTGATGTTATGTTATGAACTGGTGTAAACAATAGACAGACATGAGATTTCAGCAATCCCAGTCTATTTGCTATCATTTATTGAGGAATTCCGTTGCCTATCTCCGAAGTTCATCATCTTCACTAAATAGTTTTTATAACCTTTGTTGTAGTCGGTACAGGCGTGATATTATGTTGGGTGATGGCGTAAACAATGCTTAGATATGCTATAGCAACAATCGCGGTTAATCTGCTGTTATTTATTGAAGAGTTCCCCCGATTTCTACAAGATCCCATCATCAGATATTAAAATGGTGACAATGGGACCACACGGGAAGCACAAGCTTTCAAATAAAAAAAGAATCATGAAAATCGGTTCACCCAGTCGCAAGTTATGAATTGATAACCTCCTCCTTTTTTTGGAAATCGGTTAAAAATGAGCTTATTTTTGAGATTTGACTTTCATTTCTTCAGGATCCTGGAGACCGGAGACCTGACTTTATGGCCGTGGGACTACCTTTTCAAACAAAAAAAGAATTTTTAAAATCGGTATATTAATACTCATTACGAACGAATTTTTCACAACAGCGCCTGAACTATTTTCATTGCAACTTTTTCATATGAAGGTGTAAAAAAATTAACTTAGGTAGTATGCCATATTTTTTTAATCTTTTTTTTGAGATATGTCACGTTGTTATAGGACGTGGGGTAATTTTGTATGGATTGTGATCCGTCTTCTTTTGCACAGACGTTCCCTTTATAATGTAGACAAGGAATAAGGAAGGATTTCTCGAAATTTAACCCCTAAGGGAGTTAAATAGGGGATGAAAGTTTGTATGGAAAATCGTCATTTTCACGCGGGCGAAGCCGCTGGCAAAAGCTAGTGGTTCCATATAACAGGGGGCGAGTCTTTTGCCATCAACCGGACAGATTAAGTCTCCGTGGCTGCTATTGAGAAATTCCTGACGGAAAAATCCAATAACACTTTGCCCGAACTTGACAATTCAACGATATTCATAACGTAATGCCTGTAATTTCCGAAAGGATAGGCAGAATCTTGTAACACACTTTTTTTACAAAATGGGCCTGCTCTTAACCTCGATCTCGATCACATCTGATGGAGAGCGATAGATGAGGTCTATAATGGAACGAGCATGCCCAGAACATGCCTGTTCACTTTTACTTTGAAAGCAGATAGGTTAAATGTAGGAGGGAACACAGATAACCGGCAGAGACTACATATGAAGCATATGGATTTCCCTTAAAAATTGAAGATTGTACAGAAAAGTGGGTCGATACTGAAGGCTACAAGAGTTCCCAAACAACAGAAGGGGCGGATATACAAACAAGCGGTGAGACATACTCAAGAAATCATCGAGGTAAAGTCACTGGTGTAATTTAGGTATTTCATCACCACTGCTCTCAAAACGGTGAAGGAAAACATCGTGAAGAAACTGTCTTAGAACCAAAAATTCGAAGACATGTGACATCTACCAATCCGCACTGGGCCCGCGTGGTAGATTATAGCCCATCCCTCTCCTAGAGAGGAGGCCTGTGTCCCTGCAGTGGGAACATTATAGGCTGATGATGAAAGTCATTGGAGCATTGATAGCGCGTTGTGTGACCGTCGGACTGTCAAGTCACAGGTCTCGATTTCGACCCCCAAGACACGCACTTATGATTTTTCGGATTCGTGCGTAATATTGTATAATTTTCATTTGCTTCAGTGAGGGAAAACATCGTGTTATAACCAGCATGCCTGAGAGGTATATGAGATATATTTATCGACTGCTTGTAAAGCCAAATGGGCGGCATACAAACTCGGATACTAGGCTAGGCACGTAGGCACTAACCACGCAGCGATTAAGATCTCAATAAAAACGATTAATTGTGATAAAATTGGATAAAATTTTAAAAATCTTGGCCAGGTCCGGTGTGAATGAGTGAGGCTATCTGACATTTGTTGAGAAGAAATGTTTCTACACCCAAGTATCAAAAGTAGAGAAAGATTGTCTCCATGCATGACGTTGGACTTTTGTCGACTGAAAAAGAGAACATTTATTTTGACGACGATAGAATTCTTTCTACAATCTGTAATTTTATCGATTCTTCCGTAGACAAAACCCGTTTCTACGGTGGTCATACTACGCGTGCAGGTGTCAATACGGAGTTTGGCACTCAAACAACAGAGGGGCCGGATATACAAACAAACGGTGAAACATATTCAAGATATGATGGCGGCAACCCGGCAACAGTGCTTTGCATTGTAAATCTGTACATCGATCGATCTGCGCGGTACACTTGAAGTTGGCATTGATTATACTGATATTTTTGGTTGTGGATAGTCTTTTTCTTCTTTATCGCGCAAAACCGCTCATTACAGTCATGATGTTACAAGCAATCGCATATCGCATCTCGCAGTTCAGCCTAGGAGAAGTTGTCTACTGTTTAACCGGACTTCTTTGTGGATGCCTTGAAATCAAAGCCTTCAGCCAGGGCAAACCAACTAAGCAACTAAACGCTAAAGGCACCCCCTGTGGGATACGCCTTGGCTTAGGGCGTCCCTGGGGCCGGTCAGCAAGGGGACAGGCTGGATCGGAATTTAGAGGCTGCTTAGCATCGCGAGCTGGCTCGAACGAGTAACGGGGTGGTTACGTTTACAGTACGCACTCATTGAAATGCCTGTTTTGATGAGAACCAGTATTGCTGTATAGATGCACAAAACATGGCATAATAGCATATGCATGCTGTGGCCCGGATTCCGGCAAAATTCCTCCAAAGCAATACAGATAAAGTCACCACACAGTCATTCACTGACATCAGAAAACTGCGCAAGGAGCTCGTGGCTTAATAATATAATCAACTGCCTCCGTGGTCGAGTGGTCTAGGCGTTTGCCTTGTGACCCGGTGGTCGTGGATTCGATTCCCACGGGAAGCATACTTTGTAAAGTTGTTTCCAGTTTGGTTAGGATATTGCAGGCTTGAATTCTCCTGATAGTCTGATAAAAAGATGTCCCGGCCGCCAAATGGCGGTCGTCAAACCATGTTAGAGGCCCTTGTGGCGGTTTAGAAACTCGGACACTAGGGTGTGTAGGGTCGCTAGACCATATTACCCACACGATAAGAAGAAGAAGATTCCCGGTCCATCTTTAGTTTAAGCCGTGTTTGCCTAGATTTCACGTTAAGCCGTTGGTTCCGGCTACCATAATATAGATCTTTGGCAGTAGTTACAGGTAATCACTGGCCTACATGTCTGACATCCAGTTTTACCAAAGGGTATCGTGTTACTCAGTAAGTACCTCAGTACTAACTAGGTTATGGAGGGCATATGTATAGGCAGTCGCTTCATGTAAAGTACCTACTGGTATTCAGCTGCATCCGGTTAGACTGGCTGGTTTGATGATGATCAGAAAAATGCCAATGGATATATTTCCGCTTGGGGGAAACTGACCCTAATACGTTATTTTCTGGTAACCATGCTCATGTTTACAAATCTCCAACTCAAATGGAGGTGTATCTGATTAGCATAATGTGTTGTCGCGAGGATTCCTACGAGAAATAAATATTTTTACATTCATTTTCTGAGAAAATCCCTCGAGGGGTGAAAATCCTGTTAAATGGGCTGTATAATAAACTCGTCGAGATAATTTGAAGTCCTATGGAACCGAGGTAAGTAGATATGCGAAGTAGTTTCGTCTATCAGTTTGTTCAATCTCTGAAACGGCTCATTTGATTTTGGCGGGACTTTTACTGGCAGTCTGGCAGATAGGTAATGTTGCAGGGAGTAAGGAGGGGGTGGCTACATAATAACGGCCGCATGGGTCGACCTTCAAGGTTAAGTCGTGGTCGCCGAGGTCCTATAAATATAGGTCCTGACATAGTTAAAATTTTAAAAACACAAATAGTTGGTTGACTGGTTGTGATGAGTGCATTAACCATTGATATTAAAAGGAGGAAGATACGGTACGCGCTAACATCGCAATCAGAAAAACATGCACCGAAACTCACACATCTATGATTACAGTCACTGATAGACAAGGACAGACATAAGAGCCGACGCTGTCGACAGCTATTGCAAATTATACTCAACTAGCTGATGCCCGCGGCTTCACCCGCGTGAATGTCGTTCAAATTATATACTAAAACCTTCCTCTTGAATCACTCTATCTAATAAAAAAAACCGCATCAAAATCCGTTGCGTAGTTTTAAAGATTTAAGGTTGAACAAGCCAGTCATTCTTCCATACAAATTTACGAAAGTGATTACTCCTCTGTTTGACGGTATAGGTTCAAAATTAAAAATTGTATCAACTGGTCTTATCATTATCTAGGTCTGTATGGAAGCAGAATTGGAAAAAAGATATTGATTTGGAAGTTATGAACGTCAAAACTTTCATATTTTAGCACTAATTTAACTCATCTTTGGGCGTAAATAAGTAACGTATATAGTATGAAAAAGAAAAAAGTGAAACCATACGGACATAGATTAGTTATTAAAAAAATTAAATAATTTGATTTTGAACAGATACATTCAATAGATTTTTCATGAAACCAAATATACCAAAGGTCTGCATAGAAACAATCGCGCGCCCGTTTTAGTTGTGTCTCTTTCGCTCTATGCATTTCGCTCGTGATGTCGGGTGAAATAGCATGCATTTTAGCCCCGCCCACCAACTAGTTCGTGCCGTTGGCTTGTTTACCCTTAAGCATACAGACAAACAAACAGACAAAAATAGCGACTTTGTTTTATACTATGTAAGGATTTACTAATGTGAATCGCCTCCTAAACCTAACCCTCATTGGTCTACTGGTCCCGCGGCACTACTGCAGAGCATCACATCTAGGATTTCACTCCCAGGTGAGGTGATTAGGAATATTTTAGTAACAGCCTGGTGTCTAAATTCGTGCTGGACGAACATGGTTGAACGTTTTGGACGTAGCAAGCTTGATAAAATAAACGCACTCCTGTTATCAATGCCACAAACCACCTCCTAGGCACTAACTCACACACTCTAGATTTTTATTATTTCTGGGTAGACTAGAAACTTTAAGACGACTGTGCAATATTACCTTCTACAGTAGTTATAATGTTTAATGTTTTTTGACTGGCCTGTTGGTCTAGTGGTTAGTGACCCTAACTGCTATGCCGGAGGTCGTGGGTTCGATTCCCACCCAGGACAAATGTTTGTGTGATGAGCACGATCATTTGTTCTGTGTCTGGGTGTAATTTATCTATAATATGTATGTATTTAGAAATATATAAGTATGTTTATCAGTTGTCTAGTACCCATAACACAAGCTCTGCTTAGCTTGGGACTAGATGGCGTTGTGTGATAGTTGTGGAATATTATTATTATTATATTATTATAATGTTTTTCTTTTTTATTTATTACCCACGACGGAACGGAGACGGTATATGCGTTTGGGGTGAGAGGTTGTTTGTGTGTTTGTTTGTTTGTGTTTGTGCAAATACATGTTGCCATTTTTCTCCAAAACTACAAGTCCGATTTTGATGCAGTTTTCAGTTATGGGTTCGGGTTTGATTGGTGCATGTTCTTAGATAGGTGTTACGGTGACAACTCACCAGGGGGCGCTGCAGCAAACATTTTTTGTGCAAATCAAAGTTGCCATTTTTCTCCAAAACTACAAGTCCGATTTTCACACATGAGCTTTAAAGTTATACATCAAACTTAGTTTTATAGCTGTAAGTGCCCATAACACAGATACTATATGCCTATTTCGAGCAACAGTCTCTCACAAATGTTTACCATGTTTTAGATTACTTGAGACCCGTAAAAGAGGAGACCGTTTAGAAGATGGCCAGACGAGATTAAGATAGCAGTAGACAATACAAATATATGGACAAGGAAAGCAAAGGGTTGGATAAGGTGGAGAGAGTCGGAGGAGGGCAATCCAAGCTGATGAAAAGGTACAGAACAAGCATATCCAACAGATGCCCGTTCACTCTTGCTATCTATGCTGACGGAGTAATAAAAAGACAGGATCACTGATACTGGCAGTGAGTTCCATACTTCGGTCATGGGCATAATAAGAAATGCGGACAAGTGCATTATGTATTGTATAACAGGCTGAGCTCCGCAACTCCACATCTAAAGGGAATATTTTGCGTACAGAGACAAGTGCCCTACAAGTAACTACTGCGTGTAACTCCCCATGGAATGTTAAAAATGCCTAGGTTTAGTTTAGGTAAGAAAAAAGTAGAAGAAAGAGGTGAATAATAATTATAATAGATAAGTAATCAAAATTGTAAATGTTATTGTTAAATAATAGTTTTGTTATGTTCCATTCTTTTGTTAGGTACTATGATGTTATTTTATTTTCCCAGAAGATCAATGTTTATGAAAAGCATTACCTACTTAATTTATTTAATAAAAATTTGTAAGTATTAGAAACCAATTTGGTAGAGTTGTTGCTTATGAAATGTTAATGCAAGTGTTAATTAATGCCTCTATTATTGCAGATGGATAAAACATGACCTGTGAATAAAATTCAAACAAAATACTCTTTGCACAATCAGGCTGCATAAAAATGTCTTGGCACATTCACAAAAAAAAACACTTACCTTTGTTTACAAACATTGTTTGTGTAGCTAAAAACAGATTTTTAAAACAATTTCAACAATTTCTTTATTATTTGTGCACAAGATTCGCGTGGAATATAATTTTGAGTAATCCACTTACCGGTATATGATGTAGAACTGTAGGAATCGGCCGAAGATGCCGATAAAGATCTGCTTCTGTATCGCGCCGATTTTTTCAAAGCGCCCGATTTCCCGCGCTGGCCTTCGAATTTGCCAGCAGCAGCACCAGCCTCGGTGTTCCCGCCACGCACCTGCCCCGGGTCCGTCACAGGACTATCACTCGGCACATTAGCCGCCGCAACACTTTCTTTCCTATTGGAATTCGAATTCAGCTGATTCGGCTCTCCATGACCGTCAGACATATTTGAATTTTTTATTTTTTTAAATGTTTTTTTTCTAGTATTAATTCAATTAGAATTTACGGTTTTCTATATTAAAACCTTTTTACTGTGAACACTTTATTTTTTTACGTTTTTTTTTTCAATATTCGCACCCAAGAACGATGAAATTAGAATATCAATAATAAAAACAGCAGTACAAACAACCGCAGTGACGATTAAAATAAATTTGAAGATTTGGGGAGCACTTCGCGGTATGTAAATAAATTCATAAGGTAGTATGACGTTATTTTGATATCGGTAAAGTCATGAATATGTAAAAAATTAAATAGAACAGATGGAAAATACAATTTCTTCAGTTATCCGCCCGAGCAAAACCGTACACCCCTCTTCCATGCTTCACCCCCGAAACTGAAATGTCATTTTTTCGATCGGCATTCGGCATTCAGCCAAGGATTGCATTAGCACTTTGACGGTAAACCGTAAACATAGTAATGTTTTCGATTATTCCAAAAAGTTATAAAACTAACAATCTGAAATGTTTTAGGAAACAATAGTGTACCGCGTATTCGATACCATCATATTTATTTGTAACAATCACTGGTATCCACTACCAAAACGAATGCTTTAAATATTATGAAACCAACAATGATGTCAATAGCAACATTTGCGTTATTTAATGTAAATCCAACATTTATTCAAGTATTCCACAGTCTCTTTGTTCTGTCAGATTATTCCTCTTTATTTTTTTTTGTTGCTCTCCCCTTTAAAAGTGAACCGGTTTTACCGGTTTGTAGTCTATGAAAGTTTGTTTAGAAACTCCCACGCCCATCACTAGACTCGCCAATATGGAAGTGAAACGTATGTCAAGTACTGCGCGACCAAACAACTAGGAAATAAATAACTCAAAAATACTTTCTATTATTTAACTTGGTGAGTAAATATTTACAAAATTAATAATTACACTATTGTCTCGCAAATTTCAGTGAAATCATCCATTTTTATGCACCGTTCACAAATGGAAATGTACCCGATAATCGTCATCAGAGCATTCGCCGGCGAACAAAGATATTTTTAAAAGATACATAGCCTATAAATATTTAAATCACATTCGAAAACTTTGTAAACAAAACCTTTTCAACGTATCCGTTAAGTTTTCATTGATGGTTCTCCTGTAAATTTTTGAAAACATCTAAGCGTGACAATAAGTTGTCATCATGTTTACATGTCATGCATTTTATTATTATACGTATTTAATGTGCAGGGAAGGTGCTGGAGCGTGTATATTTATCTTTACAAGCGTCATATTGTGTAAAGTTAAGTGATAATGTCGTGTAAATAGTTGTTTTCAAGATGTTTAGCCAAGGCTATGAATCTCGCAAATTTATTGAACACACACGCTTTGACATTGTGCAGTTTCGTTTTTTTTTTTAATTGTTTTCCTCATGTCGCTGGAAACTCGTCATTCAGCCTTAGACTTATTTTGAGTAAAAACTTTTTGTGTGTATTTCTTTACATTACCGTATGTTTATTTAATAAGGGAGTCTTATTAGTACTCACATCCTCTTCAGACCACTTTTCCTCAAATCTTTGAATGAAAGAATAACAGAAATGTATGAGCTACTTTTTATCTTGTGCTGTTGGTTCTATTTGTATGAGGTTCAATAGCAAAGAGCAAAATAATTGAGGTTTAAATAAGTGCAACAACAGCTAAAGATCATAGAAAAAGAAGTCATCTGAGTACCAATTAAATAGTTATATTTAATATTATTAAAGCACTCTTAATTTATATTTGTTACTGGCAGATGTAAATAATAAGTTTATTATGAATTTATGGCATAATATCAATATGTGCACATTAGAAAATGTTGTCCATACAATACTTGTTTGTATCAGTACTAGTTATGGAATTGATTAAACAGGTTTTATGTATCCATATCAGCCTGTTTAGAAAATAACATAAAATGGCAGGAACTTCATCAAGCCATAATATTCCAACCGTGTTGCCTAAACTTGCATTCATAGGAATTGCACTTTTGATCTTAAAATAAATGAAAACACATATTTTTTCCAAATTGTTTGTCCTCACCTGTAATGTATAACGGGCTGTTGTCTGCAATTTCACATCTTAAGCGCACCCCTCAATACAAAACACAACTATAAGAAACACACACAAGATCTAAAGAAGCTAATATTCTCTTGATCTCCTTCGTTCCCAGATTGCCATGGATTTAAAGAAGGTATTGATCTTTTGTGTTAGTTTTTCCATTGTTTTTGCCACATACGCGGCGTGAAAAATGATATGTGTATGGTTGTACAGGATTATCCTCTACCGTCAGGACCAAACATTTTCTAAATTTTATGCAACCACCAGTTTCTTGGTGTGCAGTAAATTATTAGAGGATAATTTGGGCAGAATCTATGATTATAAATTTTATTACCAAGTCATGTTTACTCTCAAAAGTAACAAATCATTATCAAAACGACTTAGTATACTTTGCTCCGTGGTTTAGGCGTTTGCCTTGTGACCTAGTGCTTGTGGAGTAGCATACTTTGTGAAGTTGTTTCCAGTTTGGCTAGGACATTACAGGCTTGAATCACCTGATTGTCTGATAAAAAGATGATTCTGTGCTTTGGAAGGTACATATAAGCCTGGTCCCGGCCACCAAATGGCAGTTGTCAAACCATGTCAGCGGCCCTTGAGGCGGTTTAGAAACTCTGACACCAGGGTGAGTGGAGTCGTAATAAGAAAAATATCCCAATAATAAATTAATCTATACTATATACTATAATATTATAAAGAGGTAAAGTTTGTGTATTTGTTAAATTGTAAGGGGTAATCTCGGGATCTACTGAACCGATTTGAAAAATTCTTTCACCAATAGAAAGCCACATTATTGCCGAGTGTCATAGGCTACTTTTTATCCCTGTATTCCCACGGGAACGGGATCTACGCGGGTGAAACCGCGGGACGTCTGCTAGTGTTAGATAATTTCTGACCTCCATGCGGGCAAAATCATGGAGAAAAGCTGCACTATTATTATATTCATCTTAAATTGATTAATCTGTTTTGCAAACTATGAAAGTATTGCATTTCAAACGTGTCTTATCAATAATAATAATTTACCAATACTCGTATTATTATATTTTGGTACATTGCATGATAAAATGATTTTATCACACTTGAAAATACTATTACTATAGTTAATACGCTGATAAAAAAATATAAACACTAACGCTGATCTGTCACTCAGTATTAAACTTCGACTTGAAATGTTTCTGTCTCTTTTTTGCACTTGTATGAAAGTAACAGGAATAATGCTTGGCCAAAGTATTACTAATAAAGTAACACTTTCAATGCCAAGAACCCAGCATATGGGTCGAACAATAATTCGTCTGTGTGCCCACAACCCGCCTGCGAGTCGTCGCTATACGTAGCTATAGATGACTTGGCAATTTTTCGACAGCACGGTTGGCACAATGGCTGACCGATAATGATTGGACTGCTGCGCTGTGTCTCGCGGGTTCGATGATTCGATCCCCTTACGGAACAAATATTTGTATGGCCTACACATAGTTGTTCCGGATCTGTATGTGAGTTTCAATCAGTGTAAACGCACCCACGATACAAGAAATTCTGGAGCAACGTTTTGTAATCAAAATGATATTTTGAATTTGGTAGAGAAAGTGGTAAAGTTACACTACTGCCACCTTTTTCCATTGGATTAGAAAGAAATCAAAGAACCCGCGACCTGCTAAGATCCACTTGCCAAGGCCTCTCTCCCTGACTTCCAGTTCCTTCGATTCGGTTCCTAAACAAACTCAGAGAGTTAAAAGTGTTATAGCGTACCGGTGGTCACGCGTAAAACTAAGCAGTTATTGTGAGACCGTGGCGACATCTACAATCCTGTACCTGTACCAAACCTTACTAAATGACAGGTCATCATTTTAGCGGTTCCTTCGGAAGGTACAGGCCTTTCGGATGAACCGTTAAGGTTGGCGTCAGTTATATACCGCTGATAGGTCTCGGACCTGGATTTTTTGTCTCCTGTGGAATTCGCTCCATGGCTCGCTGGCAGTCCCCTAGTACGGAATTCTGACGCTTCGTTAATGACGACGACTCACTGCCGCAATCAGAGAGCTATAATGATTTTAAGTCATCACTTAGTAAAGATTTGACCAAACTTTTGTGTGGCTGTCAAAACCTTTACTAATTGATGGCTTAAGTAATCATTAAAGCTCTTTGAGTGCGCCAGTAAACCATTAACAGCGTGAATATTAGCAGTCAATGCCCCATTTAACCTTAATTTATTTCCAAGGTTATCAATACAACAATAGTTGAGATATTCTTCTCTAAGATAATGTAATGTATGATAATTTATTTCTCAATAAAAAAACTACTGCAGTGGGCAGTGACGCGTTTATTTCGCCAAATACGGGACGAATTTATTTGGGGAGCTCTTGGCTAGAAAATATCAGTCGGTCAGGTCAAGCTAGCTATCTTCAGGTTAAGCTAGGTGGATGGGTGACCATCCATAATATACTGAGTTTCCTCCGTGCCTCGGAAAGTTCGTTAAGCTGTTGGTCCGGCGTCATTTGTATATCTCGGTCAATCAGTAGCCCGATAGTCTGACAACCAGTCATACCAAGGGGTATCATATAACCCAGTAATCACTGGGTTGTGGAGGTCAGAGGTAGTCGTTCCATGTAGACTGGAAGCCGACTTCAACTTAGTTGGGAAAAGGCTAGGCAGATGATGATGATGACTGGGCAGTGACGTAACAAGTTTAGTTTGTTAAATATTGGACGTATTTATTTGTCTTTCTAAATAGCTGTTGCCCGCGACATTCATCTGCGTGAACATAATATAACTCACGCCTGTAATCCCCGAAGGGTTAGGCAGAGGTGTATCTAATAGTACACACACATTTCGCCAGTTATGTTTAAGTCCCATGTAATAGGGAGCTGGCCTCTAACCGGGCATAAATCTACACTCCGTTGCTGCTATTGAGGAATTCTTGATGTGGAAAAACCCAATAACATTCCCGACCCGGGAATCGACCCCAGGACCTCATCCTCAGCAGTCGCGATTGCGACCACTAACAAAATCTTTAGATTATTTACGTTATACTGATGAATGGCTTTTCTCGCCATCAAAATCAGCCTCTACTTAGGTATGTATTTTCATTATATCACGTGGTATTGCAAAATACCACATGTTAGCTACTGCATTATGATTTATGGCTGACCATGACTCATAAAATACAGACACACGTCACACACGTGTGATTTTGCACGTATTCGCAAATTACAGATCTGTGATAAATTATATAATACTAAATCGCGGATAAACGAGAGATCACTTTTAGAGGGAGTGACGGCTCGAAATCGGCTGGAGATATTCAGAAAAAGCTTTTTTTAATATTTTTAAATGTAGTAATTTCTCCTGTACCGTTTCATGTCATGTCTGTAACATTTAAAACTCATATACCTACACAAACAGCCAGACCCGGAACCAGGTCTTACAAAATATTTGTTCCGTTCCGGAATCGAACCAACCATGTCTTAAGCGGAAAGCAAAATGGCTTTCAAAAGAGCTGTGCGGAAGCATTTTTTAAAATCGGACTGAATTACTCTTAATTAAGTGTGTAAAGTCATGGTAATTATTGTTTGGTTCCTCGTTTTATGAACTATTTGTATGTATTATAATATATATTAGTTTATTTAATTCCATTTTTATGTATATGTATTAGTATGTACGATTTATGTAGGTATATTAATTTAATTTATGTTAACAAAATAGTGTTCTCCTGATTTATTTATTTTTGTACTCTACCACAATTATGTCCTATTTGACCCTAAGGTTGACTGGTAGAGAATGCCTTGTGGCATTAAGTCCGCCTATGTACCACGTTTGTGCATAAAGTTTAAATAAATAAATAAATAAATGTCTTCCCGCGATCTTTTGTAATTATTTATTCTACAAAAACAAATTAGTATTAATTTGTTTATTTCTCATTCCAGCTAGTTATAATGTCGAGTGTTGGCCGCGGGCGAGGGTACACCGGTCGACATCACTTGCGGGAGCAGCGGCCCGGCGACGACCGAGAAAACGACTCGGACGCGGCACGGACCCTGGCTGAACTCAGTCCACGATCCACTGGTTAGTTACTGCTATGTTACTGCTGAATCTCACCCAATCTCACGAGTGAGAGGGATCCTCGAGCTAAATCTCACCGAATCTCACGAGGGATAGGGGGTCACCACTCAAGAACTTTTCGCCCCATCGGCCATCCTGGTAAAGGACTAGCTTCGAGACTTGTTATATTGTTGAGAATTGGCCGCGGGCGAGGGTATACCGGTCGACATCACTTGCGGGAGCAGCGGCCCGGTGTCGACCGAGACAGCGACTCGGACGCGGCGCGGACCCTGGCTGAACTCAGTCCACGATCTACTGGTTAGTTATTGCTAGCTAGATTCACTAGGTCATTAGTCTACCTAGTGGAAGGGGGCGTCCATTTATGTCGTCGAGCTGAATCTCACCTAATCTCACGAGAGTGAGAGACGGGGGGGGGGGGTATCGGCAAATATTACGTAGTTTTTCTTCTCGCAAGGAGCCGTGTAAAATTATGTGAAATTATGTTTAATTAAGTAAACATGCTTGTCCACTAAAACATGGCTTAATCCTTCACTAAATACATAGGTAGTCAATCAAAATAATTGAGTTAAAATTACTTACGAGTATAAAAAAATCCAGCGCAATCAATCTTTTTTCAAGGAAGCATCAAAAAGCGACTAACTTGCGGCAGAATGCTAAATCATCATAATCATTCTCTGGCCCTTATCCCAATTCATTTGATATCGGCGCAGCATGACATTTTCTTCCATAGTTCTCTTACTCGTCATCTCATGAGACACCTCGTTTCTTGCCATATCAAGTTTACATAGTCCATCCGTCGTTTCTTGGGTCTTTTTTTTTTGTTGTGTGTGGAAAATCATCGAATAACCCCCCCCCCCCCCCCCCCCCCAAACCAAACCCATGTTCCTTCTTCGCCCTTGTGTCGGAGCCGCGTTATCCTTTCGATTATCCACAGCCCCGACGGGTTCTTGGGTCTTCCTCCACTCTTTTACCCATCAAAATCAAAAGTCATTTATTCAAACTAGGCTGATAATCAGCACTTTTCGAACGTTATAATTTACTTTACTTATTTACAAGAGACAGTCCCCCAAAACGCCCACCCTTCGACACTTCCTAGTGTTTTAGCTGGAAAGAAGAAGTGGCGGAACAAACTCCCCAACAACACACCTGTCTGTTAGGTTTAAAGAACCATGATCATCCATATTCGAAACTTTCCTCACGCCATTGTAATATAATATTTCAAGAAATAGGTACCACGCGGCAAGATTAGCTTTCAATGTTAACATTGTAAAATCCCTTAATCACCTTTTACAACGTCACTAGAAAAAACAATACTGGTCAATTCTTAAGGGCCATTTCTTTTAAAAAATAACGGGTGGAGTAATAAAATAATAATAAGGAACTACCTACCTAGGTAATCGGGCAATAAAATGGTCTACAGAGACATTATGTACCTACCTGTGGAATGCGCATAATCCATTTTACAACAAAAAAACTTGTTAATGAGTCTTTAGAAATAAATAATTTAAAGAGCTTAGGACGGTTAAATCCTCAAAAGTAAAACAATAGGGACTAGGGTAGTTAACAAAAAAATCTAAATAGACCGTCAGATAGATTTCCAAAAAATATTGGACACGTATTTTTTCTTTTTTCACGGAAACAATAAGTGAAGACGATACAGTGCTTCGAAAACTCGTGAACTCCTCGAAAACGTCACATTTTTTACCTACAAGTGACGTCACAATCTTCACTCTCTCAAGTCTCATCATCTTTGACGCGTTTTATCTTCGTCAATTTTTATTAATTTGATAATCTAGCAGACGGATGATTATGTTTAAGAATCATATATTTTTACTCGGTGATCCCCTATTGTGAAAGAGCGAGACGGCACTATACAACAGGTAAACATTAGAGAGAGAGAGACAAAACTTTTAGCATAATACCCAAACTACCTGTGCGATTGGAATTTCAACTACCTCAAGTTAGCAACTCTATTTGTGGTGGTTCAAACTTCGCTTGAAATACTGTTAGAATAAAGTTCTAATCAGCTTGCACTACAAACAAACAAGGGCGGATCCAGCTTTGGTGCCAGGGGGGGGTCACAATAAGTTATAATATTTAATTTTTATAATCATGGATACTAGTAAAAAATAGGTGTTTTATTTATTTATGTAGGTACGTAAAATACCACTAAAATACCTACTTATATTTAAATAACAAAATCAATTTTTCTTTTACGTCTTCTCCCGAAACGCGTTACCACTTCATCCATTAATCCAACCATTGAAGCTCTTACTCTCTCTTTGCTCTACTTAGCCACGATTTGATTCTTCGAAGTGCTATAACCCTTATCCAGGGGGATCGACGACTTAGAATCAGAAATGAGAATTGCAGTAGATGAGTGTCTCAAGCGAGACAAAATGGGGGAAGAGCAGGTGGGAGGCGCGAGCGAAGCGAGCGCGAAATTTTTAAAGATTTTGGGGGTGGCAAAGATATTGTCATTGGGAGGAAAGAGTATAAAACACTGTTTTACTTGATTCGAGAAGAGATCCGCTTACTTTTATCTTGGTAGGACATCAATCCTCCACTTCCTGAACCAAGCGCCTAAGATAGAGGTTCGGAAGATGTGACTGACTCGACAATGATAAACGATTGTTCTTACGAAAAAAAATATTGGTGCGTACTTTATTTATATTGGCTAGTGAGTTTTTGTGGTCTAGGTATTAAAAGTGTACCATTCTGACCCAGCCTTGTAAGGGATAAATCGATTAACACTACGATACGTAAAGTTTTACTTAACTATAAAACGTAAAATATGTTAGTATGTAGGTACTCAGTTTTTTCATTGCCTCGGAAACAGCCAGAGCCCGAAAGTCTGACAACCAGTCATACTAAGGGATATCTCGTTGTACCCAGTACTAACTGGGTTGTGCAGTGTGCACTGTGTGCAGTCGTTCCATGTAAAATTCCGATTTTTACCTGCATCCAGTTAGACTGGAAGCCGACTACAACATACTCGTAGTTGGGATAACGTATACGTGGATCTTTTAACGTGGATATTTCACCAGCCTATAACACTAGGGATAATGCAAACAATCTAAGGATAGTACCTATCAAAATCGGTTCAGGCGTTTAGAAGTTATGGTGAAATATAGAAACTCACAAATAAACATAGTTGGTACATGAACCCTAAAAACACTCTATTTTTTGGGCTGTTGTGTACAATATACAATAAAAACATTACGTTTAACAATTTTAATGAGTGGTCCACCTAGGTCCTGGGCCCAGCCCAGGGGGGGGTCATGACCCCCCTGACCCCCCCCCCTGCATCCGCGCTTGCAAACAAAGCGGTTGTTACGTCTTTCGCTGCGGCCGAATAGTGCGAAATTAGTGGTATTTTGCGATTTACAAAAAAACTATTGATCGGACTAAAAAAGTAAAACACTATTTTTTTAGTATGTTGCTTGTAGAATTATTTGGCAAAAAAATCAGAACGATTACATGTATTTTAGTAAGGTTTTTACTCGTTAAAAGAATTTTTTAGAGGTATCTTCGCGATTTTTTCTATCGAGCAAAGTTAGTAATAATTTGTTTTCACAACACTATGTCACTAGCATAATATATCCTTAAGAATATCATATATTTTTCTGATTTTGATTACTGCAGTGAATCATATACTTTTCGCATTATAAAACTCGCGTTTGAGGTAGTAGGTATAAGCTCTTAAGCATAGCTTTGATAATTAAGTTCAATGTAATTAGTTGATGAATTGTCTTTACTGTGAAAAATAATCTAATGAGCTAATTTAATAATTGAATGTGCCTAATTAATATTAACGATGCAAGACTGTTAATTTATTAAATATTTTTTTCTTATGATCATAATTTGTGTATGACTAATGCCATTGAAGAAATTCTCATGATATTATTGTGCATGTAGGTACCAAAAATATTTACACGACTGATAAGTCGAATATAGTGAGACTAAAAATATTTTTACCACGTTATGTATGTACCTAAAACACATAATAATAGGGATGTTTCCAGACTAAAAAAAAATATGAATCTGTTTAGCTTAAGTCTGTTTGCTTAATAAAAAATTGACGAAGATAAAATGCATCAAAGATCATGAATGGGGGTTTGTGACGTTACTACGTGGTATAAAATGTAGGTAGGTACTGCGTTGTGTGTGAGTGACATCATACGACTTTTAAAAACACTGTATCGTCTTCATTTTTTCTTTACGTGAAAAAAGAAAAAATGTGTCCAATATTTTTTGGAAATCGTATCTGACGGACTAATTAGATTTTATTTAACAACTAGCAAAAGCTAGTAAACTAGCAAACTAGCTAGTATTTTGGCAAATAATTATAATAATTTCATTTTATAAAAAAATCGCCTGTGCGAAGAAAAGCTTGTAATAACAGAACAGGTAAAAATACAACAAAACCTCAAAAACTACCTAAGTGTGAGTAGGTACTTAGGTAGCTTTTGAGGTTTTGTTATGACGTTGGCGAAACAAGCTCCACTTTAACAAGACCTCGCATTCTATAGAATTCAGGTACAATGAGAGGTCCTCATAAACTAGCTTAACCAGGTACTCTTCATTAGTCGTCGTTTACCTGAACTTACCTCTTTTGGAAACAATGACAGTTTTTTTTCAAAGTTCTACGAAAGAACGAAACAGCACTATACGATTTTAAAAGCGATAGAACGAGACAAAACAACAATAGAAAGTAGTAACTATACTCTCCCACTCCTGTATTTTGGTCCCTAAGTATTAATCGAAATGCATTTTCTTTGTCAATTTTGGCATTCGCACCTGTGGCGTCAACGGAAGAGGTCGTGTTTCTTGCAAATTTTATTTTTGTGTGATTTGTTTAAAATAAAGTGCTCTCAGTGGTTTTATAATGGTTTTTGAGAAAGTCGGCAGGCTTGAAATGATGGATCCAGGTGGGTGGTATTTAAAATTATAATGTTTTTAGGCGAATTTTGTGTAGTCGTTTTTATCGTATACTAGCTGATGTATGCGGCTTCGCCCGCGTGGATGTCGAACTAATTATATATTAAGGCGCGTCCCCCAGCAAAACGTAGCTCTAGCCGTTTTTTATGCAGTTTTCTGGAGCGTATAACTCTTAAAAAAAAAGATATATCAACCAACAAAAAATACATTAAATTTCTACATACTCTTACCTTCAAAATGGTACGTTTTGTTTTTTTCTTTTTTAAGTAAAATATTTAATTAATCCCCTCACAACGAAACCACAGAAATGAGAAATTATTATTGAAAACATGCTACTTCTCCAAAACTAACAATTGTTTTTATTTTGTTTTTACACTAATGGATAAGCAATTTCATAATGAATATTATGGTACGATTTTTTTTTTCAAAAACCCAAAATTTGATTTTATAAAGATTTTTATGCAAAATTCTGAGCGTATTCGCAACCGTATCTATTGACATTCAGTATGCCGCCAGGCCTCGAAGGGGGAACCCGTGTCGCTCGTCACCGCGCCGCGTCGGCTCATGCGCTCGCTCGCTTACGTCACATTATCAACAGATCTAAGAAGTAATTTCAAGTAATAGATATGGCATTCAATGAAATATTTTTTTATGAAATATTTATTGGTGCGTCCAAATACTTTTGGTCAATACGAATTCAGTTAATAAACTCACGTCGATAAATAGGTAGGTACTTTCAACTTTTACTGTGATACAAAATAATATTGGCACAATTACGAAAATGAGCTCAAAATTAAAATCCAAGATGGCGGCTAGGAAAATTTTAGGTTTTTCCGTCATGGGTGTCGTTTTCATGGTTTTTGGGGTCGCTGATTACGAAAAGAGGTCAAAATGAAAACCCTAGGTGGCGGTCAGGAAAATGTTTGGTTTTTCTTTCACGGGTGTCGTTTTCATGGTTTTTGAGGTCAAAACGAAAATCCAAGATGGCGGCCAGGTAAATTTTTGATTTTTCCGTTATGGCTGTCGTTTTATATATATATATAGTCGAAATTGTTATTTATTTATTAAGAAATGATATGATAAATAAATGTTTTATGAAATTTAACGAAAATTAAATACTGTTAAAAGAGATCAAATGTTACATTATAAACTAATAAAATACGTTATGAATATGATCAATAAATATATAAATGTAATGTTTAATGAAATGAATTGATAAATTGAATTGAATCCAATCATTATTTTTTATTAATGTGCTGATAAAATTATAAATTTGATAATATAATAATAATAATAATAATAGATAATGTAATATTATTATGCAATGAAATAGCTAATGTGATATAGAATGTAATATTGTAATATGAAATGTGATAGGTAAAGTGAAATAATAAATGTTTTATGTTTTATGAAACGTAACAAATATAAATATATATTATTGTTTAACGCATCGCGAAAAGAAATCAAATGTTTATAACTTATAAGTAAGCAATAATATAATAATAAAATATATGAATATGATCAACAAACATATGGGTAGGTACATTTAATGTTTAATTTTATTAATGGTATTGTTAAATGTAAAGTTTAATGAATCACTGATTGAAAATATAATCTAAGATAATTATGTAATTCAAATAATGTAAAAAATCAAATTGTTAAGGAAAATAAAAGGCTAAATAAATAAATAGTCGAAAAACCAAAATTGACGTCGGCGCCATCTTGGATTTTGATTTTGAGCTTATTTTCGTAATCAGCGACCCCAAAAACTATGAAAACGACACCCATGACGGAAAAACCAAAAATTTTCCTGGCCACCATCTTGGATTTTCATTTTGACCTCGATTTCGTAATCAGCGACCCCTAAAACCATGAAAACGACACCCATGACGGAAAAACCAAAGATCTTCGTCAGCGCCATCTTGGATTTTCATTTTGACCTCATTTTCGTAATCAGCGACCCCGAAAACCATGAAAACGACACCCATGACGAAAAAACCAAAAAATTTCGTCGGCGCCATCTTGGATTTTAATTTTGAGCTCATTTTCGTAATCGTAATAT
Source organism: Diarsia mendica (assembly GCA_949316265.1). NCBI lineage: Eukaryota > Metazoa > Arthropoda > Insecta > Lepidoptera > Noctuidae > Diarsia > Diarsia mendica. The sequence continues at coordinate 11,686,661 of OX438915.1, read as the reverse complement.
TTGTATCACTGTAAAAGTTGAAAGTACCTACCTATTTATCGACGTGAGTATAGTAACTGAATTCATAATAACATTTCATAAAAAAATATTTCTTTGAATGCCATATCTATTACTTCTTAGATCTGTGAATTTTACTTGTATTCGTATGAAGTTCGCCAGGTGGCGCAAGTAATAGTTTACGAAGTATTGTAGAGGTGGGGTGCGGCAAAGAGGGAGCAAATGCTCAAGGTTATTTGCTCAGGGTACCACCTTAAAGCCTTCCTCGAGAACCACTCTATCCATTGATGAAACCAGCATGAAAATCGGTGCAGTAGTTTTTTCAGACAGACGCAGCGGAGGACTTTGTTTTCTATTATGTAGTGATAGTGATTTTTAATGTACTTAAGAGTTTTTTTTAGCTGTTATTGATTTCCACATGAAACAAATATATATAAACTAAGATTTTGAAAAGTTGTACTTAAGTGTAATTATGTACTTACTACTCTAAGATAGTACCGGGAAAGATCGATAATACACAAAATATTAGTTATTCATCCATTCTATCTGCTTCAAAGTAGGGTCGTTTCGCCGGTTAGCGACCAGTTAGCTGAGTTGCCCACTTATGATGAAGAAAAAAAAATGTTGTCTACACGCAAAATAGTGTAGCAGATAAATTACATAAGCTGCTACTAGTTTTTTCAACAGAACAAATAACATAGGTCAACAACATTTTGAGGTTATTTTAACAATGACACCTATGAATCCAAAATACAACAGAGAACGAATAACCAACATCGCAAATGAGACGGTTAGGTGTTACATAGCTCAAAACAATATTTACTTCGAATTGATAGACTGTAAATACACAGAAATCACATAAACACTAACCAATGTCGGCAACATTGGGATGCAGATTATTCGTTGTCTACGGCACGGATTCGAGATTTAAAACCATCTTTGGAATCCTCATAAATCATACAATCCAAATATAACAATAGTTATAGGATTAATTAAAACATTTGTTTAACAACAAAAACAATTATTTTATAGAGGAATGTGCGTTTCATTCCACGTAGCTGTCATAGACAAACGACTCACGCGCAGCAATTGTCTGGTCGCACTTCAAAAATTAATAACTTTATCAAAAGTAAACAAAAACAAATAATTAAGTCATGGTTGTGTATGGGATACGGTAACGTATTAATTATGATGTACCACCTTAAATTTAGAATTAATAAATTATGTAATTCATTTTTTGTATCACCATTTCAAGTGGAACGGATTGTCAAACCGACAGATCTGCGATCTGCGGACTCGATTTGTCAGTCTGGGAATTTCCACCATGCGCGCATAACGCGTACCCAGATTCACGGCTCCGGCTAGTTTTTTTTCGTTTTTTTAAATTTCAAAATGGTGGAGTAAAAGTTACACGCGCTATGTACGCGCGATTTTTCCTTTTTTTTATAATAACGCTATCGAGCGATGGATTGCGGTCCGTAGTCACCATGGGTTCGATCTAGCTAGCCTCGTGGTCCAATAAACATAGTGTTTCGGACATGGGACCGCGATAAACTTGCACGTGGCGTCATCAATGGCGTCGTTTCCGCCGTGATGCTGGGAGGACTTTGGAGTTGCGATAGTTTCGCTCAGTTCAGCTCAACAGCAAGCCAACGCCATTGAGGGGCGTCCCATCCGTAGGGCTCCGCGACTGCGTGAGTGCCTGCCACCGTTCCCATGTGGTAGACGATCTCAAGGACTACACGTCGTGCCTGCTCCGCTTCCCGCACCTGTCTTCTGTGCCAGGCTTCCGCGCGCCCAAGCGCGAGGCCACGAGGATCGCTATCGAGCACGTGCTCTAGCGATCGCCTGATTCACCAGCTCCGTGGAGAACCGCGTCCGCTTCGGTGACAATTTACGGCGTAGGGAGTGCGATCATGGTACCATGAGTAAGTCAATCTTTTTTTTTTACATAATCTGGCCAGAGAAAGTTAGAATCAGTGCGCGTTCGGTTTCAGAGGCCCGCTGCCCTGGTTTTCTATTTCAGACAATTTAGCTTTAAGGTGTAAACAGCCTTGTTCAACATTTCATGTAAAGTGTTTTTTATACAATATACCACTGTTAATGTTCTAGTTGAATTTTCTATGTTTTATTCCAAACAAACTCCTCATAATTTTTCCACAGCAAGAGGTCCTTGAACCAATGGTTCAATGTCCACTCCGCGAGCTTGAAGAGCCTTCTTTTTCTTTCATAAACAAACTCATCGTGTGTCTTACCTTTGAATTAACTTTCACCTTTTCAACCCCTTAACAAAAAATCTTTTATTTTTTTTTATTTTTTTTTCACACACGACAATGGCGCCCGAACATTTATAATATCGTTATATTGAGGGATTTGTTTGGAATATTTCTGGTATTTGTTTATTTTCAGTTTGAACTTATTGCGTTAACATACTCCAAAACAATTTGTAGTTAAAACTTTCTGGTGGCATCTAAACAGTGAATGCTTCGCATTATTTTTTTGTGAGTTTTTTGTTTTGACAAAGCAACACTTTGGCAGTTGTAAACATGTTTTTTTGTTTTTTTTCAAGCGATATTTTATATTCATGTACTGACAGCTGCAATTTTTTTGGTTGCTTCAACTATTTTCTCCGCAAGCACTGTTTGGTTGCTAACCAATTATTTTAGTTTTTGATTCCTGTTGTGTCGTCATAATGACGGATCCAACAGAAAAATTTGTTGACACAGAGGAGGACGTGCACAAGCACGCTGAATCAGATACTGACGATGTCTTTCGAAATGCAACGCAAAGACGAAAAGATGCATTACAGCAACCAATGTCAACCGCATCCCATGACACAAAATACATTGACCAACCTTCACATAGTCAAACGGTACCAGCAGTCAACTCGAATGTCACAACTTACGTAGTACGCGATGACAATTTCAGATCATGGAATTTAAAGTTCACCGGCGACTCAAGTATAGTGGATTTTTTCTTGCGAATAGACGACTGCATGCGCACTAGGGCTTTCAAAATACCGGATGTTTTCAATACCGGTATCGATCCGGTATTGGACGTCAATACCGTGATCACGGTATTAATACCGGTATTACATACCAACATTTAAAGTATGTGTTTTTATTTGTAAAAACAGTCTTTTTTGTTTTTTATTTTATTTTAAATAACTTTTATAAATAGCGCTCTATATAACAATTTGGTATTGGTTGATTATTTAATTAGATAGGACTAAGTAGGAACATAATCAAAACTTAACTCAAGTCTTTTTGTAGGAAGGCATTCCACATAGCGTTTGAAAAGAATAAATATCAAAAAAGTCGATTTTTATTATTATTGAAATGTATCATGTACTCAACATAGCTACCTATCAATATTTGTAGAAACGTAAGTATAGCTTAATTAGCTATTAGCCATCATACACAATAGCCTACTGAAAAAAAAGCACGCTCTGCATCAATATTCGTAGGTATTACAGACAGTAAATATCTCTCTAATGGACGTGCCTTCATTTTCACACATCATCATTAATGATCATTTCAACCAAGACGTCCACTGCTGGGCGTATAGGCCTCCCCCAGGTGTTGCCGCAGTGGCCTGTCCTATGGGCGCATTCAGCGTGACCCCGCAACCTTCACCAGGTCATCGTTCCACCTTGTTGGACGCCTTCCAACACAACGTCTTTCTGTTCGCGGTTGTCACTACAAAACTTTTAGGCCCCATTGGCCATCTGTTCTGCGAGCAATGTGCCCTGCCCACCACGACGATTTCTACTCTTTCTCGAAGTTCGAACTGACTGACTGGTCGAACTGGACCTATTTTACATCATTAGATCCAGGTAGACTTCGTCCACAACTTCGAGTGTAGAGTCTCCGATTTTGATAGGTGAGGGTGTTACGTGGACAGTCAACATGACCTTGGTTTTGTCCATGTTTATTTTAAGACCCACTCTTTCGGAAGCTCTACTGAGGTCATCGAGCATTTCACTGACGTCTCTTAAATCCAGAACCTTAAAGGTATCCTCCAGTGCAGGGTGAACAGTTTCGGAGATATGACGTCTCCCTGTCACACAAAAAAAGGTTCCGAGGTCTGGTCCTGAAGTCAAACTGACATGGTGGTGTTTTTGCCACCGTTGGAGACACTGCAGTACGGCCCAAGTCTCGGTCGAATTAAAAGGTTTCTCGTAGTCCACAACCGCTAATCAGAGATGCAGGTTATACTCTTCGGTCTCTTGTATGACATCCAGCCACATAACCACGCAGCGTATGTAGGTATGCTGTCTACGGTACTAAAGCCTTTTCGGAATCTGGTTCGTTCGGGAGGCTGGAAATCGTTAACGCACTTTGTCTTCAAAGACCCACCAAGCAGACCCACTGGTGGGTCTCCGAATACTGATGTGTCTCCCAAGACCTACTAGTGGGTCTGATCCTACCAGTCAGTAGGTCTTGGGAGACACATCAGTATTCGGAGACCCACCGGTGGGTCTGCTTGGTGGGTCCTTGAAGACGAAGCGAAACCGCGCAGGTTTGACGATTTCCAGCCTCCCGATATCATTTCCACTGCTCGAATTCAATGAAGTAGAAGGTTCTTCCATGGTCATATCTTGTTCATTATCAGTCATTGTCTCACTGTCTCTTTATATGTTTCGTGTGTCATTATTATATTTTAAAAATGGAATTTAATTTACGATAATACATGTAATGCTTGCAATACCGTGATCCCGGTATTGAGGGCTTCAATACCGGTATTGAAAATGGCCCATATTTGTCCGGGATCACGGTATTACGGGATCCCGTAATACCGGTATTGAAAGCCCTAATGCGCACTAGAGACGTACCTGAACATAAAATTGTTAAATGTTTTTCAGATTTATTGGGCGGTAAAGCACTTGATTATTATAGACAAATTAGAGACTCAGTAGTCACTTTGGAGGATCTGCAAAATAAGTTCAGAACATTCTTTTCAACTTTTGACAATAATTTTAACTTAACTTTAAACCAGCCGGACAGCCAACTAAACTTTTGCACAAAAAAAATTCAATTCCAAAAATTTTTTATAACGCATATTATTCACCACAATCAAACACTGTGGAACGCTATAATCAAACCGTTCAAACTTGCTTAGCAATGTTAGTAGAGGAGGACCAGAGAAATTGGTCTAGGTTCCTTCCTCAAATTCAGCTATTCTTAAACACTTCTATAAATGTAGCTACAGGATACACACCATATTTTTTGGCCAGAGGACGTGAAATCATCTCTGACGGTGCATTGCACACTTTGAAGGGCAACGCACCAGATTCAATTGATGATATTCAACTTCACAATAGGAACGAAAAAGCTGATTCCTTAAATGAACTTGCAGATATTTTCCAACGTGTAAGCTGTACATTGACCAAAGCGTACAAACAGAATGCGAACCGATATAACCTACGACGCCGAGAGCTCAGGCTAAAAGTTGGTGATATCGTTTGGAGGCGTAACTTTGTACAGTCAAACGCAGCAAAGTTTTTCTCAGCTAAATTAGCACCAAGGTTTGTCAAATGTAAAATAGTCGACAAACTATCCGATGTTGTTTACCAATTAGAGGAAATAAACACAAAAACCATAGGGAAGTATCACGTCAAGGACATAATAAAAGTGCCATAAAATGGGTGTTGTAATTTATGCTTAATTTTGCGACCATTTAAAAAAAAATTGCACTTGCACATTCTTGGTCGAAATTTTTTAAAGTGAAAAATATTTTTTTCTCACTAAACTGAATTGTTCCCGTATCAGTGGCTCCCCATGGCCCTGAACTCGTTTGATTTTTCAAAAACAATTCAGGACTTTTCCCAAAACAATAGGAAATAAGTTTTTAAATGGGATATTTTGGTCAAAATAAACATTTTTTTAAAAGTGACTATTTCAGTCACTACACTGAATTGCTTAGGTATCAGTGGCTCTTTCTGACCCTGATCCCATTTGTTTTATCAAAATCAGTTCAGTATTTTTTTCAAAACAATTGAAAATAAGTTTTTTTTGGGAAACTTTGACCAAAATATTAATTTTTTTAAAGTGACAATTTTTGTCACTACACTGAATTGCTTAGGTATCAGTGGCTCTTTCCGACCCTGAGCCCATTTGTTTCAACAAAATCAATCCAGTACTTTTTTCAAAACAATTGAAAATAAGTTTTTTTGGGAATCTTGACCAAAAAAATAATTATTTCACAAGTGCCAAATTTTGACACTACACTGAATTGCAACGGTATCAGTGGCTCTCGACGACCCTGATCCACTTTATTTTTCAAAAAAACAATTCAGTATTTTTTTCCAAACAATTGAATTTTTTTATTATCTTTAAAAAAACATTCAGTTAGGAAATTTTTCCCACAAACCTTTTTACAAATTGTCCGCTTACAATTGAATTGGGCAACGACTCATATTCATTAAAAGCATTAGCAGTCATGCCAGTGACATGCTAAATTTAAACAATATTTTGAAAATAACACTTTGTTACTTAGATACCTAGTACTGTTTCTAGACCAGTACTGTGGTTACTATCCCTTGTACATAATACTTAGTTACTTAGATACATAGATGATAACATCATCATTTAACATTAGGGGACACTTAGTAAATAATACAAGTAGTCCAGTCACTATAGTTAGTATTAGTATTTTTAAAGTATGGTACACTTAAGAGAACCAATTCATTGGTCATTTATAGCTCATAATCATAGGTAGTATACTTAGTTCATAGACCCGGGTCAATAGTTCATAAGCACTTAGATTATAGTAGACCAACAATAATTACTTGTTAGGTCAATGACTTTGCAGTCAATAGTTCAGTAAGCATACTTTTAATTAGGAACTAAAACCGTAAGGTACTTAGCTCATGTTTTTAGAGAACGATTAGTTCATATTTTCATAGATTTAACAATACTCACCATAGCCCTGTAACTTACTTTGTTCAACACAATCCTTACAGATTCCAGTGTTGATCAGTACATTTAGGAAAAACTTTTCATGTACTATAAAACTTTTTTTTCTCTCGGTTAGACCGGCTGTGTCGGCTAACGGGGTTAGCCTTTTTCCGCGAAGGGGGGTATTGTAGCAGATAAATTACATAAGCTGCTACTAGTTTTTTCAACAGAACAAATAACATAGGTCAACAACATTTTGAGGTTATTTTAACAATGACACCTATGAATCCAAAATACAACAGAGAACGAATAACCAACATCGCAAATGAGACGGTTAGGTGTTACATAGCTCAAAACAATATTTACTTCGAATTGATAGACTGTAAATACACAGAAATCACATAAACACTAACCAATGTCGGCAACATTGGGATGCAGATTATTCGTTGTCTACGGCACGGATTCGAGATTTAAAACCATCTTTGGAATCCTCATAAATCATACAATCCAAATATAACAATAGTTATAGGATTAATTAAAACATTTGTTTAACAACAAAAACAATTATTTTATAGAGGAATGTGCGTTTCATTCCACGTAGCTGTCATAGACAAACGACTCACGCGCAGCAATTGTCTGGTCGCACTTCAAAAATTAATAACTTTATCAAAAGTAAACAAAAACAAATAATTAAGTCATGGTTGTGTATGGGATACGGTAACGTATTAATTATGATGTACCACCTTAAATTTAGAATTAATAAATTATGTAATTCATTTTTTGTATCACCATTTCAAGTGGAACGGATTGTCAAACCGACAGATCTGCGATCTGCGGACTCGATTTGTCAGTCTGGGAATTTCCACCATGCGCGCATAACGCGTACCCAGATTCACGGCTCCGGCTAGTTTTTTTTCGTTTTTTTAAATTTCAAAATGGTGGAGTAAAAGTTACACGCGCTATGTACGCGCGATTTTTCCTTTTTTTTATAATAACGCTATCGAGCGATGGATTGCGGTCCGTAGTCACCATGGGTTCGATCTAGCTAGCCTCGTGGTCCAATAAACATAGTGTTTCGGACATGGGACCGCGATAAACTTGCACGTGGCGTCATCAATGGCGTCGTTTCCGCCGTGATGCTGGGAGGACTTTGGAGTTGCGATAGTTTCGCTCAGTTCAGCTCAACAGCAAGCCAACGCCATTGAGGGGCGTCCCATCCGTAGGGCTCCGCGACTGCGTGAGTGCCTGCCACCGTTCCCATGTGGTAGACGATCTCAAGGACTACACGTCGTGCCTGCTCCGCTTCCCGCACCTGTCTTCTGTGCCAGGCTTCCGCGCGCCCAAGCGCGAGGCCACGAGGATCGCTATCGAGCACGTGCTCTAGCGATCGCCTGATTCACCAGCTCCGTGGAGAACCGCGTCCGCTTCGGTGACAATTTACGGCGTAGGGAGTGCGATCATGGTACCATGAGTAAGTCAATCTTTTTTTTTTACATAATCTGGCCAGAGAAAGTTAGAATCAGTGCGCGTTCGGTTTCAGAGGCCCGCTGCCCTGGTTTTCTATTTCAGACAATTTAGCTTTAAGGTGTAAACAGCCTTGTTCAACATTTCATGTAAAGTGTTTTTTATACAATATACCACTGTTAATGTTCTAGTTGAATTTTCTATGTTTTATTCCAAACAAACTCCTCATAATTTTTCCACAGCAAGAGGTCCTTGAACCAATGGTTCAATGTCCACTCCGCGAGCTTGAAGAGCCTTCTTTTTCTTTCATAAACAAACTCATCGTGTGTCTTACCTTTGAATTAACTTTCACCTTTTCAACCCCTTAACAAAAAATCTTTTATTTTTTTTTATTTTTTTTTCACACACGACAATAGTTTATGTTAATGTGAATTTGTCCCAAATATAGTCTAGTTTGGATACAAAAACATAAAATAAAGTACATTCATACAAAAATATTTATAAAATGCTGAAAAAGTGAAAATATAGCGAAAACGTCGGTTACCGACCACTTTAATCAGTTAGCGACCACCAGTGTGTTGGTTTGCGACCACTATTTTAATATGAAAAAATGCTATTAAAACAATTATAATCGCTTTAAAAATGTATTAATTATTATATTATTCATTTATATGGTCCCTTCCCTTCTTTTCGGATATCATCAAGAGCTTTTTTCAGGGCTTCTTCAGTGTACCGGACTGTATTTTTCTTTTTTTTCGTTGACTCTGAATTATATGGGAACTCCATCTAAAAAAAGTAATATAAAATAATTTAATTTTGTTTTTATCAAAAATTAAAAAAAAAAAAATCCGACGTTATTTCCCTCATACTAAATTATGGTGGTCGGAAACCAACGTCTTTATTTCGATTATTTTGGTTTACGACCACCTGTTTAGCATCCCGTTTTTATAGTAATTTCAAAGAAAGTGGTGGTCGCTTACTAAATAACTACAAAGAAAAGCTTCTAAAATGTTACATTCAAAATTGTAACAGTCCTGTACAAAGCAATAGGGTCATATTGATAGAAAATAAATAATGCGATTCTCGTCGGTTTGCGACCACATGGTCGCTATTTAACGTTCTTGATAAATAAGCATTTCGGTTACCGACCACTTGATTTTATCTTAATAATAACTTAAAAAATAGCAAAATACAACTAAATAATAACGAAAACTTATCGGTTGTACAATTTAACATCTAACTTGTGTGTAAAACATGAAATAAGTAATAAAAATTACCTTTGAGCGCCGCGCGCCGTGCTATTTTTTTTCTAACTTGCGGTACGTTTTCTCACCACTGAATCAAAACGCGCCTTTAGCAATATTTTTTCGGTTCTGGGTTAGCCCATTTGTTTCAAACTGTGTAAATTCTTATTTCATAATTATTTATAAAGCACGTTAGGTTTTTTATTTATTTGTGTTACCTCTACAAATACTATTATCTTGTTTTAAAGAAACTTAGTACGTCAAGTGGTCGCCTACTGAAGGTGGTCGCGAAACCGGCGAAACGACCCTATGCACCTTCAGAAACGAAACATTAACGCCAACGAATAACCCAATTATAAAAAAAAATTAAACGCTTTTTCCGGAATTATAATAAAATAAATAAATAAAATAAAATCATTAAATACATTCATACAGTCACATTACATACTTACACAAAATTAAATTCCATACTATCAAAATTTCATTAATTTAGGGTGAGGCCAAACGAGCGTAATTTTAGTCGTGAGTCGCCGAATTTCGGTCGCAGAAATTGTGTGCATTGTGTTGTGTGAGTCGGCAGACAACTCATTTTGCGTCGCCGTGTGAATAAAATAGGACTTTTGTATGAAACCTATTGCAGCAGAATTTCTGCGACTCACGACTCACAAAACTACGCTCGTTTGGCCTCACCCTTAATCAAATTAAATTATAATAAGTTAGTCAATAAAATAAAGCATAAATCAATTCACATATTCAAATGGGTACCACGAAGTGGTAATTTGAGTTTAGGAAAAAAAAAAAGAAGTCGACTGGAGCCATTGATATAAAAACTAATATTTAAGTCAATGACTGCAGCTATATTTGGTGAACTAGCACTTTGCCCACGGCTTCGCCCGCGTGGATGTCGGTTCAACTACAAAAGTGACGATTTTCCATACAAACTTTCATCCCCCTTTTCACCCCCTTAAAGGTTAAATTTCCAAAAACCCCTTCTTAGTGCTCCCCTACATTATAATAGGAAGCCGTGTGCAAAATTTCACATTCCTAAACACAAGTAATAAGATTTTCCATACAAACTTTCATCCCCCTTTTCACCCCCTTAAAGGTTAAATTTCCAAAAACCCCTTCTTAGTCCTCCCTTACATTATAATAGGAAGCCGTGTGCAAAATTTCACATTCCTAAACACAAGTAATAAGATTTTCCATACAAACTTTCATCCCCCTTTTCACCCCCCTAAAGGTTAAATTTCCCAAAAACCCCTTCTTAGTGCTCCCCTACATTATAATAGGAAGCCGTGTGCAAAATTTCACATTCCTAGCCCCAGTAGTTTCGGCTGTACGTTGATATGTCACCCAGTCAGTTATCCTTTTATATATATAGATAAGCTGATTGTTCGATGGTATTTATTGAGTATTTGGTAAAAAAATCGTTCACAATGACGGGCTTGTGCGAAGGCGCATTATCGTGGTACAGTCGAACAAGCATATAAGTATACAGGTAGAGTTTTTTATAATTCTAGTAGTTACACTGAAAAAAAAGATTGCAATTTTGTTTTAAAAAGCGTTTCGCATTAAGCGACTAATGTCGCTGTTTTATTTGGCACCAGTCTCTAAATGTATCTGTAAAACCTTAAAAGTAAATGCAAGTTAGCTGGCTGTACACTTATTGGCTTGTTCGACTGTACATAATCCAAGAATTGGTCGTAGTTGACTCATATAATTATAAAACCTAACATACTTACATAAAAAATAAATAAAAAAGGTTCCGACGAATTAAGAACCTCCTCCTTTTTGAAGTCGGTTAAAAATAGTACGGCGGGTATCTCTCTCAAAATTGAATGAGGATTTTCAGTCCCTATTTCCTTCGTTTTTCGATGTTGAACTTCAGTTGCAGACGGGTCACCTTAAGACCTTTAAGGTCTGGTGCGCAAATGGTTTATTTTAACTTGCTTCGTAGGTACAACGTGCAAATCGGGTCAGCATATCACTTAGGACAGCCATCGTCCAGTCAAATTAGTAGTTTTACCTCGGAATTCAACGTACCCAGCGTATTTTGACACCCTAAAAGTTGTCTCAAAACGCACTTATGGTACGGTCAATCTAAGGTCAAAAGTCTCAAAAATCGTTTTTTTTTTTTTTGCAAATATCTCGTTTCCTATGGGTTTGTCGCTATTTGTATTTATGATCGATATTGTCTGTATTTATGATTGGTGTTAGTGGATGGTGTTGTATTTATGATCCATAGAATACGAGATATTTGCAAAAAAAAACTTTGACCGGACTATTAGGTAATGTGTTTTAAGCTTTCACGGTTCATAACTTTATTTAAAATGTCACTTAAACCCGCGATCATGGCGCTTGCACTATGTAAAGTGGGAAGTGTTTTTTTTTTTTAATTTCAACCCTAACGTGTGATATATTGTTGGAAAGGTATTTAAAAATGAATACTTATGGGTTTACTAAAATCATTATTTATTTATTTATGCACACACAAAATACAAAAAAAAGGATAAAAACATAACAAATAGAAGAGCACAAAGGTAAAAATTAAGGTAATAATTTCGGAAATAATCGCTCCAAAAGTAAAAAAAACAATGCCCCCCCCCCCCCCCCCCCCCTTTAACTTTTAAACCATAAGTTTAGAAAATATGAAAAAAATCTGAAAAGTAGAACTTTATAAGGACTTTCTATGAAAATCATTTTGAAAGTGAAAAAAAAAATATAAAAAAAAATGAAAAAATACATAATGGATACCCACCCTTAAAACTCATAAGTGGGAACACTTATTGCGACGGACGTAAAACTACGGAACCCTACACTGAGCGTGGCCCGACACGCTCTTGGCCGGTTTTTTTCATCATGAATTTCTCAATAGCATGGAGTTGGGATTCGTGCCCCGTTAATGGCAATAGACTCGCCCCTTATTCCATTAGCCTTAAACATAACTAGCGACATGTTGGTGTACTATAAGGTCCACCTCTGCGTCACCCTTCAGGGATTACATTCGTAATGTATGTATATAAGGTCCCATTAAAATAGGTGGACAACATTTTAGGAATCATTCAGACCACCAAAATAAGGACAATGGTAAAAAAAGAAAATTAGAGAAACGCATCAGATACCTACAAGAAAATAAAACAGGTAGCGAAAATACACTAAATGTGTTAGTTACCCAATATTTTACGTACAAAAAACTCACTTTAATTAGTGTTTTTTTTACTAGGATATGTTTGGTTAGACATACTGAACGCTGTGTTAAAATTTGTCCACCTATTAAAATGGGACCTTATATATTTATTAAAACTCATCAATGTCTTTGTCCTTACAGAACCACCAAGAATGGAGGTGAAACGCGAAAGCGAGAGGGACTTAGAGCCTGAGAAGGAGACAGTAGCAGATAAACCGGAGAAACTCGTCCAGTCCCCGTTAGAAGAGGACACAACTCTTACTGAGTTGCTGAGGGTTGATGAGCAATTTGTGCCCTTGTTAACACTGGTGAGTTACTTTTGTATTTTTTTCTTAACCTGTATTGTCCCACTGCTGGGCAAGTCTCCCCGTAAACTACAGTCTAGACTACATAGATAGTCTACTACATTTTTTTTGCCATATCTATTATTATCAAATCAAATCAAAAATGTTTATTTGCCAGAAAATACAATTATTTACTATTAGGTATGCCATTAATCAAATATACAGCTCACAACTAAGGAAGGACTCATTAATATTATCGATAATATTTATCCGTGATCCTACGCAACTGGCTTATCCCAGTTGTATGTGTCCGTACTCCGTAAGTGTCTTTTACCCTTGTTCTGATCGGTCTCCTGGTGATATGGAGGGAAGCACAAATGTTCTTGCTACTCCTCCGCTGTTGATTTCTGTTCATGCAGAACCGTAGTAATAAGTTGACAATTCTTGTCAAAGTACAAAAGTTTGTTTTTGAGCTCGATAGATGGCGTTGCTTAAAATAAAAGCAGGCTATCGTTGTGTTACATCGATTTGGTTGGGTTCGAGTGGTTTTAGAAAATATATATACCAGCTTAGATCAGGACACAATTTGGTTTTATTTCATTTTCAACCACAACAAGTGTGATAGTCCAACATTACCAGCTCGGTAATAAACAATTTCTGATAAATTTCGTTGCGGGATCCAAGACAGTAAAATGGTTTCTCTGGGACTTCGTCGAGCTTCATTGTCTCGGCGTTTTTATGGTGGTCAACCCCGTTAATTTAGGTACGATGAATTTGTGTGCTAAACTTGGTATTTCCGTTTCCAGTTGGAGCAGTTCTCTCCGGGCGAAGACGGCATTCAGTTCAACAGAAAGCTTCGACACTTCGAAACCACCGTGTCTTCGATGTGCCCTGATGAAACACGTCTGCAGTAAGTATTCTTACTAAACTACTAACTGTGTACTCAGGGATATTTAATGATTACTTAAGCCGTCGCTTAGCAATGATTTGACATACAAAACCTTCACTAAACTGTCAAAACCTTTACTAAGTGATGGCTTAAGTAATCATTAAAAGACTCTGAGTGCGGCAGCTGGTATCTGTTTTTTTCGCGGTTTTAGGTTTGGTGCCATAGTAAAATTGATCATAATGATGAGTACAATGTCCCCTTGAGAGATTTCGTGTATGTATAGATAACTATTATGTACGGGAAATATCGTTTGGGATAAGGTCTTATATCTCCTCCCCACCATTTTCAACTTTGCGCAGGGACGCAGCTTTTTTTTTATAATTTTTAAGGTTACTATTTTTATTCAATGATTTCTCAAAAAAAAACTACTTTATAAGCAAACAATAATAAAAAAGCCCGAGTCGATGGAGCCCATCCTTACTAATATTATAAATGCGAAAGTAGCTCTGTCTGTCTCGCTTTCACGCCAAAACTACTGAACCGATTTAAATGAAATTTGACACACAGTCTAGAGCCTGAGAAAGGGCATATAAGTATGCTACTTTTTACCCGACTACGGCGAAGCCAAAAGGAAGGGTAATGATTTTGGCAGTCTATATATGTATGTATGTTCCACCGTAGCGCCTAAACTACTGAACGGATTTTAATAAATTAGGTGTCAATAGATTCGTAAGAATAGCCCGGGTGACATAGGCTATATAAATTATTTTTTCACTCCTCTTGCTCAAAAAGGACGTCGTAATAGCATACCAGAGCGGGCCTAAAATTGGATATATTGCCCTAGGGCTAAAAGTAAATCTCGTACGACAACTTGTTCAGCCAGCTGGTGCGTGATTTAGTTTCAAGTAAAAAAAAACATTTAAAAAAAATGATTTATTTTTAAAAATGGAACTAAACGCGCTGAATGCCGAACTCTTTGGTAGAATGTGTGCGTTGCATTGCAGTTACAGAAAAAATAAAAAAGGCAATGGCGCGAAATTTTTGGAATTGTATTATTAAATTAAATTTTTAATAAAATAAACTCATATTGAACGTGGTTATTTTATTTTCTCGCAATCGTAGTGAAAATTACAGTGTAACACACGGCGCTAAAATCCCATTATAACTCGGTTTCTATTTACTACCTCGCTAAAGCTCGGTAGTAAAACTACCTTGTATATAATGGGTCATTTTAGGCCCTTGTATTACAATGTACTATTATGACGGAATTTAAATGTCAAAAACTTACCTCAAAAAATATTAAATTGAGATAATCATAGCAAGTTTGGTATCAAATGAAAGGTCTTGGCAAGCACATTACAAATATGTATAACTAGCTTTTGCCAGCGGCTTCGCCCGCGTGAAAATGACGATTTTCCATACAAACTTTCATTCCCTATCTAACTCCCTTAGGGGTTGAATTTCGACAAATCCTTCCTTATTCCTTGTCTACATTATAAAGGGAACCTGTGTGCAAAATTTCAGCTTTCGAGGTCCAAGGGTTTGGGCTGGGCGTTGATGAGTCAGTCAGTCAGTCAGTCAGGACTTCTCTTTTTTAACCGACTTCGAAAAAGGAGGAGGTTATATTTATATAGATAGATATTATAGTTTAAGTACACACAAAAATAAAATTCAAATAAAAAAATTAAGTTCAAAAATCTAAAACCCGACTACTAACAAAATCGCGGTCTTAAAAGTAGAAAACAAGAAAGTAATTCTTGTCTGATATTCTTCGTAGTCGCATGCCACCTTGCTAATGACAATTAGCAGCTAACTTCTGTATCAATGAGAGCGCCATGAAGGAGCATCAGGTATCAGTGGCATGCGACTACGAAGAATATCAGACAAGAATTATTTTCTTGTTTTCTACTTTTAAGACCGCGATTTTGTTAGTAGTCGGGTTTTAGATTTTTGAACTTAATTTTTTTTTAAAGCGAAAAATAGGTTGTAAGGGGTTGTAAGATTACTTTTGGTCGCGCTAACCGACATGCACGCGGACAAAGCCTTGGGCATCAACTAGTATTTATGTAATCTATCAATATGGTGATCTTAAGAGCATAGACGGGCTGCGTATAATATACGTATATATAACTATTGCCGTCGCGCTGCGCTCTAGCAACCGGGCGGTATCAATATGTGAGTGCGATAGAGACAACTGCAGCTCAGAACGATTTTACCTATAAAAAACCTTGACCGATCGACGTTTCGTATTCTCCTGTTTTCTCCTCGAAACCTAAGCCAATTAAATTATATTTGGTATCAAAATTTAAAGGAAGAATAGATCTATGCCCCTATTACTTGTTTTTATTTTAAAAACTTTTCAATCTGATTACGTAGGTAAAAACGGGGTATTTTTTTAGGTTTTTGGTAAGTCATATTTATTTTTTGTAATAAATTTTTTGAAAAAAAAAAATGACAGGGCCTTCAATTGACCTGAATTTTTATAAATAAAAACGATTACTCTAGAGGCATTATCCAGGAAGAGAATAGGGGAATACATTTGTATGGAAAAATGCAGCCCGTCTATGCTCTTAACTAACCAAATCCCTTTGACCCCCAGCCAAGCCTTCGCCACATTCCGCGCCGCAGCCCTACTGAGCTCGGTGACAGCCCGCAAGCTGGCCGCGGTGGGCGCTTCCTTCACACGACAACAGCGACAGCAGCTGCTAAGGGGAGCCCTACTCAATGTTGTCATGCAGGGTACCTTCGCTAGTGAGTATTTGATCATTTCTGCCTTATGTCTACCTAAGATGTCTGCCACTTGTAGCCTGTGCAATACAAGACCTAGTCGTAGCCTGTATTTAGCGTTGAAAATGCCGAATGTTACAATTCGTTTATTAAGGTTGCACAAGCCAATCATTCTTCCATACAAACGTAATATGGTGATTACTCCTCTGGTTGACGGTGTAGGTTCAAAATTAAAAATTGTATCAACTGGTCTTGTCATTATCTAGGTATCTATGGAAGCAGAATTGGAAAAAAAAATATTGGTAGTAAAAGTAGTTATGAGCGTCGAAACTTTCATATTTTAGCACTAATTTTAACCATCTTTGGGCGTAAATAAGTTACGTATATAGTACGAAAATGAAAAAAGGGAAACCCTACAGATATAGATTAGTTATTTAAGAATTCAAATTATTTTATTTTGAACAGATACATTCAATGGATTTTTCATGGTATCCCTACTACCAAAGGTCTGCATAGAAACAATCGCGCGCCCGTTTTAGTTGTGTCTCTTTCGCTCTATGCATTTCGCTCGTGATGTCGGGTGAAATAGCATGCATTTTAGCCCCGCCCACCAACTAGTTCGTGCCGTTGGCTTGTTTACCCTTAATACGAAAAACAAATGAAATTGTGTTTTTTTTCGTAGCCAATGATCCACTAGGCCTATTCGTAGTGTTTCTTCCACAAAGCCTTGTCGTAGCCTAGATGTTCCACACGCCCAGTGATAGGCTATGTTCCACAAGAGCGGAAACAACACCGAACCCTGTGGAACACCACAAAATCTCCAGGATCCTATGCCTTGGATGCTTCTCGGAACAAAATATTGAAATAGAAATATTAACATTTATTTGTATTTGTTTTCAGAATTGGATGTGTTGGAGCGGTCAAACCCACTGTTTTTAATAAATGCTGCTAACCTCATGGGAGACTATTTTGCAGGTAAATATAATGGTTACAATAGTTTTTGGCTTTGTTATAATCAGCTTATAATATCCCCACTGTTGGGATAGCGTGGGACTTTTTATATTTTTTGGGATATTGTAAATTTTTTAGGATTTCGTACCCAAAGGGTAAAACGGGACCCTATACCCAACAGACATAATTTTTTATCATTCGATATTCATATAGTCACGTTTTTACAGATAATGGTACGGGAACCTATCGTGCGAGACTCCGGTCGCATTTGGCCAGCTTTATCAATTCGTTTTGTCCTGTGTTAGCTTGTGTGAGACCATTAATACAATTTCTTTGTTTTTGATGATATTTGTATAATTCCAGAGGCCCGCCTATGCAACGGGAACAAAGTACACATACTGGCCAGTCCGCTACTACAGTACATGCGAGCGCTACTCGGTAGTGACGATATTAGGGCGCATCGCAGTCTGGCAACACAGGTATGTGTCTATCAACATTTTAGCTCAAAATAACTCTCGTTGGGTAAAAAAAACCACGGCATTGGGCGATCTTCCAAGGCGTCTTTCATTAATTGAGGCGTTTACGGGAGCCTCGAGCTGAATCTCATCCAATCTCACGAGTCCGAGAGGGTGGGTCTATAATCCACTACGCGGGCCCAGTGCGGGTTGGTAGATGTCACATATATTCGAATTTTTTGGTTCTATGACATGCCGGTTTCCTGTGGTGATGTTATAAAGTACACAAAGTAATGCCTCACTAGGTTCGAACCCACGATCCACTGTCCGTAAGTCGGGCCCGCTACCACTGCAATTTTTGCGTAGTCAGTTTGATTTACATGACTCTTGGTAGACGCCTTTGTGAAGGATTCGATTACACCGGTATTATTAATCAACTTATTTATTTATAGTGCTCATTTTACGAATATCAACTCTATTGACAATCTTCTTCTTAATTTGTGGGCAGTAAGGTCTAATGACCTAAATATATAAAAAAATAACAAATTCAATTTCTTTTACAGCTCATGCAAAACGGGCGAGAACTCCTCTCAGTCTTAGCTCAAGAGCTAGACGAGCTCTCCATCTCCATCCGTCTCCGTTTACTCTCTCCGCCACCAGTCAGCACCATATGGCTTCTCCTCTCCGCAGACTTATGTCTGAACAAGTTCCTTCCACTACCCAACACACTACAGCAGTTCTACGCAGCCCATCTAGAGTTAACCACCGAAGAAACCTTCAGTGAAGTCAGCTACGGGTCCTGGAAGAAAAGCCCGGAGAAGGAAGACTATATGCAAGACACCAGCGAAATCGCTGAGAAAATCAGCCAGAATCTAAATCTATCTCAAATCAGCCTGAATAATAATGAAGATACTAAACCGAAGTTAAGACCTATTTTAGGCGCAGGCGCTGGGTTGCTAAGACAAGAGCAAGCCCTATCCGTCAGTCAGGATACCTTTGAAAATTGGACTGCGAAAAATAACCTGAACAAGAGATATGACTTGAACTCTTGGCGACAGCAGGAAGAAGAGAAAAAAGAAGAAGTAGAGTACAACCAAACGATCTTGCCTCCAAACGTGCAAGCGTTCCCTGTACCTGATTACCCACCCCCTAGATTTAACTACGCTGATAATTATGTGAACTACCTACAACAGGGTGACGGGGCATATATACAAAGCCAGTACTCAAACGTTGCCTTCAACCAACAAGGGGGTGATAACTTTCAAAACTTCCCGGAAAGAACCCCTGTGCCACCCCCGAACACAGACCGTCCACCTCCAGTAGTCGAAAGAGTGGCTCCGTCTCAACCCCAGCCTATACCTGAACGAGTAAACAATGAAGTCCAGAAGACCAGTTCTCGACGTCCCGTAGAAAATTGGAGGAAAGAGAAAAGCGAAGTCAAAGAGGACCCGAACAAGAATAGACCACGGAATTGGACCCGCCAGAGGTCTAAAGACAATGTAAGCGAGGATGAAGAAAAGGAGAAATATAAGGATCGGTCTACGTCGAGAAACAGAGATGGTAGACCTGCTAGAGTGTCTCGCAGAAGTAGCGGAGAGGAAGAAGGTGGACTGGCCAAGACCCCTCCAAGAAGACACGTGACTGAGGTCCCAAGGAACACAAAGTATTGGGATCATGATGACCGCTGTGATAAAGATTATAACAGTTAGTAGACCCAGGATTCTTAGCCGGGTCATGGCCTTGTGTGGATGGTCGAGGAATTGGGTCATGGGGCATACCCAAGGAGTACGACCCTATGTAATAGTGAATAAAATTCTCATGTGATACCGTTTGTCTCTGGACCTCAAAATTTGCATTTTTGTTCTGTGGTACAAAAAAAAATAGATTGTCTATGATGAAAATGGACTGGCCAAAAATTTGCATTTTTTTCAATAAATTACTGCCAAAACGATGTATACACAGGATTTTTATTCACTATAACGCCATTCTATCTTTCTGGCATTAGCAGAAAGACGCACAACGCCCTCTATAGGTGATAATAACAAAAATAATGGACTTTACATACAAAACTTTGGAACTTTGATAGTGAAATTAATAAGTGACAATATGACACTGGCTTGAGAAGTGACATTTAGTGACAAAAAGTGGATGCCTGATGACAAATTTTAGTGTTAATAAAAGTACCAATTATGTACGAAACTGTTGTACCTATTGTGGTACTCGGGTAGATCGCAGACCGATTTATCGGCGTCCGATTTTGTGTTGGACAGTGTAATTTGAATTTGACTTGCTACATTGCGTAGATCGGATTGTAGTACATTTGAATATAAAAAGTAATTTGGAAACCAACTTTTAGTCGGTTACCATTAAAGGGTATTTCACAAACAAAATCTAATTAGATTATCGAAAAATATTGGATACGTGTTTTTTGTTTTATCAAATTAATAAAGATTTACGAAAATAAAATGTGTCAAAGATCATGAGTGGGGGTTTGTGACGTCACTTGCTGGTAAAAAAGGTACCAAACTGTGACGACACACACACACGACTTCAAACCACTGTATTAGTCTTCATTTTTTGTTAGGTACGTGGAAAAAGAAAAATTCGTGTCCATAATTTTTTTGGAAATCTATCTGACGGACGAATTAGATTTTTTTTTGTCAACTACCCTATTGGAGATGTCGAAAAGTCGGTTGCCTTTAAACCATCATTTTATCGGTTGCCGAAATTTAATAAGAAATCGGTTCCCTGCGATCTACCGACCCCATTTAGACTATACTTTGATAGTATATTGCATAGAAACACGACTAAGAAAATGTGTTCATAAATAAAACCTTTGCAATTCGTGATTGCATAATTTAATTAAAAATAATGTAATGTAAATTGATTACTTAACTTAATTTTACTTACTTGAATATTTCGGGGCAGGCCTATTAGTTTTCGACTCGAAGCCTTACTTAATCCCACTGCAGGGACTCAGGCCTCCTCTCTATGAGAAGGAATCCATACTAATATTATAAATGCGAAACTCTGTCTGTCTGTTACTCAATCACGCCTAAACTACTGAACCAATTTGCATGAAATTTGGTATGGAGATATTTTGATACCCGAGAAAGGACATGCTACTTTTTAATAAAAAAATAAAAATAAACTTTATTACGAAAATATTACTTTTGGTCGCGATAACCGACGTCGGTAGCGATAACCGACATCGGTAGCGATAACCGACATCGGTAGCGATAACCGACATCGGTAGCGATAACCGACATCGGTAGCGATAACCGACATCGGTAGCGATAACCGACATCGGTAGCGATAACCGACATCGGTAGCGATAACCGACATCGGTAGCGATAACCGACATCGGTAGCGATAACCGACATCGGTAGCGATAACCGACATCGGTAGCGATAACCGACATCCGCGCGGTTGAAACCGCGGGCATCAGCTAGTCTGGTCATATCAACCACGCGGGCCCAGTGCGGGTTGGTAGATGTCACATGCCTTCGAATTTTTTCTCTTGAAGTTTTATTTTCACCGTTTTGAGAACCCCATCATTCTCTTGACCTTATCCTAATTCATTTGGCTGGCCTGTTGGTCTAGTGGTTAGTGACCCTAACTGCTATGCCGGAGGTCGTGGGTTCGATTCCCACCCAGGACAAATGTTTGTGTGATGAGCACGATCATTTGTTCTGTGTCTGGGTGTAATTTATCTATAATATGTATGTATTTAGAAATATATAAGTATGTTTATCAGTTGTCTAGTACCCATAACACAAGCTCTGCTTAGCTTGGGACTAGATGGCGTTGTGTGATAGTTGTGGAATATTATTATTATTATTTGAAGTCGGCAATGCATGACTTCTTCTTTTTTGTCGGATTTAGCCGACAGTGGCGTTGTGGGCACGTTTAAATTTGTCGCTTTAATCCGACTGAGGCGTTCAAAACGTTAAAGTAATAAGCTTTAGCCGCCTTATTAATAAAAATAGTTAAACCTGGTTTAACTTACGCTTGGTTTATCTCGCATGCAGTCACTTTATTTTGAACTAGCTTTTGCCCGTGACTTCGTTCGCGTGGAATAGTGACTTCCGGCAGATTTTTGGTTTATCTCGCGGAAAAAAAAAAACTATCCTATGTCCTTTCTCAAGTTCCAAACTATGTCTGGACCAAATTTCACACAAATCGGTTCAGCCGTTTAGGCGTGAAAGAGTAACAGACAGACAGACAGAGTTACTTTCGCATTTATAATATTAGTATGGATATGTTTGTATGGAGTGTGAGATGGCATGCGGGATAAACCAAGCGTAAGTTAAACCAGGTTTAACTATTTTAGCCAGCCCCAAATATCGACTGTGAGTGCTAGTAAATTAGTCTCTTATAAAATATCTCACTTAAAATTTTATATGTAAAAATTGTATGCATGCGCTAAAAATATTAGGTCAATGTGGGCTCGAAAGATATTGTAAAGATTTTCCTATGATTTTCTGTCATTTTAAATGTATATTGGCTGTGTATGACGGCCTGGGTTCAATTCCCTGCTATCCCTGGAGTCTGGATTTGTGTCCCGTTATGGCAATAGGCTCGCCTCCTTTTATTAAACATAACTTGCGAATGTGGGGATTGCAGGTGCTATGTTATGTTGTATGCTGATCAGCTCCGTTCGGCATCTAATATCAATAAATACAGATACCGGCACGGTTCTTGAGCGCTGACGCAAAAGTAAGTTATTGGGTCCCTTTGGTGGTATGAAGTGAGACTTAGGGCGGGGAAAGTGCAGTGATTGGCCCGTAGCGCATCGCGTCATAGCCGTCACAAGGGATTTGTTCTTTACTCCTGCTGCACTTACCTCACGACCAAGAAATAATAAACGGGTTTGTGTTTTATTTGTCATAAAGTGTACGATGCGCACAGCGATCCCCACTCTTCCGCCGAGTGCTCAAGAACCGTGCCGGTATCTGTAGATTATATTTGATATTGGCGCCCAACATAGCAAAATAATGTTCGAGACAAGCGTGACCCTAACCGACTAAATGTGGATGTTGCCTATCCCTTTGTGGATTTCAGGCGTGATTGTACACAATGACAGATTATTTGGTGATCTTTACAAGTATCTATAGGAAAATTACAAAAATAAAATGTAACTAGGGAAAAATTATGTATAATTTAGCAACTGATTTTAGTTTATTAAATAATGTGTGCTAACTGAGTAGACAACAAAATGGATTCTCCATTATGGACGTGTTAATATAGAATAATAATAATTTAATTAATTTTGGTAGGGTAGTCTTAACAAATAGTTTTTTCTTCTCATTTAATACATTATTAACAAACTAACTGGTTCTTTAAGTTTTCATTTACATTAACTTGCGATTTTTTTGTCGTAATTGCGATTTGGTTGCCATATTCAATTTATTGCTAAATTCAATGTCATTTCATAGAAACTATTTTTTCAAACGCAATTGTGACAAAAAAATCGCATTTGAACGCGTCCTAAGTGCACTTTCGAAGGCAATAGCAAAGACTGCGACAGTGTCGCTGCGGTTTTAATTCTGAACACGATCAACCATCGACCAGTTGACAGCAATAAGCTTTTTTTTGGAGATTCGGAAATAATTCCTCTCGCTTTTGATGTACCGGAAGGGAGTGTCAGACTTCTACTGACTAAAAACCACCCATGTTCCTTCTTCCGCCCTTTGTGTCCGGGGCCGCGGTATCTCTTTCGGACAACCCTCAGCCTCGGCAGGGATGGCAATAGGCTGGCTCCATATTACATGGGACTTAACCTTTTGAGCGCCACAGTCACGTAACGTATAGACGACAAGCCAAACAAGCAAAAAAGTACCTTAAGCCTGTCGACTTAAGGTACTTTTTGGCTTGTCGTCTGTGGCGGTCAAAAGGTTAAACATGTCTTATCATTAGCTACACCTCTGCCTAACCCTTCTGGGATTACAGGCGTGATGTTATGTTTATGCAACGTCATACCTATGACGTCAGAGACTCTTCTCTTCCCAAGTCTATATGACTTGTCGCTTGGTTTGTGACAGCCATCGTCTTCATCATGAGCCTATAATGTTCCCACGTGCGGGACTCAGGCCTCCTCTCTAGGAGAGGGATGGGATATTATCTACCACGCGGGCCCAGTGCGTGTTGGTAGATGTCACATGTCTTCGATTTTTGGTTCTAAGACATGCCGGTTTCCTCACGATGTTTTCCTTCACCGTTTTTGAGAGCAGTGGTACCTAAATGATTTCTCGAGTTCTCGACTTTTCTCGAGCTTGATTTCCCGGGAACAAACCCCAAGGATTTCCCGGGAATTCTCGGCTCGAGAATTCCCGGGAATGAACCCTTAAGACTGCATATCTGACTTTAGGCTTCTGTCTACTCGTAATGGTCGTCAAATGACCAACGGATTAACGTGCTTTCCGATGCACGTAGGAAACTCGGTAGTATTTTATATGGAGTGACTGTTTCTAACCTCCAAAATCCATTGTAAAACTGCTTGATCATATCTATGGAAGCATTTTTCTAGAAATACATCATCATCATCAGTTCAGCCGAAAGACGTCCACTGCTGGACATAAGCAGCTGGATATGGCAGTGGAAATATTGTATGCTAAATACAATATTTCCACTGCTGGGACAGAGGTCTCTTTATGAGAGGGAATAGGTCTATAATCCTCCACGCGGGCCCAGTGTTGGTTGGTAGATGTCACATGTGTGTTTATATGCTCTATGCTACATAGAATCTAGTACTGTCGCAGCGCTCTGTCGTTGCGGTTGAATGGCACTGTCGTTGTAGTCTGCGGTTCGCCTTCGGAATTGTACCTTGACTTATTTTTTGATTGCTCAATTCTTTAGTTTCATACCATATGGAAAATAACATAGTACTTAGCAATATATTTGTGATAATAAATATTATCCAAATAATTTAAATTTT
This sequence comes from Diarsia mendica, assembly GCA_949316265.1. Classification (NCBI taxonomy): domain Eukaryota; kingdom Metazoa; phylum Arthropoda; class Insecta; order Lepidoptera; family Noctuidae; genus Diarsia; species Diarsia mendica. The sequence continues at coordinate 11,661,627 of OX438915.1, read as the reverse complement.
ATATCAAAGGGTGAAGGGGACACCGACTCGAAATAAGTTCATACCTATTCATTATAAATACCATCACTTATTCTCTTTTTATCGTTTGTATCAGTTTGGGCGTTTTCAGTGGTGTATCGGGCATGTACACACGGCTACACATCCAGCTATACAAAACCAGTTAATCTTGGCCTCACTTTACTAGATATTTTCGCACAATGAACGATCAGATTATACTGGTTATAGCTTGATGTGTAGCCGTGTGTACTCATTTGTCGGCCTAATCCGACGGTGATGTATCGGGCACGTTTTCATCATTTATAAAGACGTTTATTACGACGGTGGCGCTCAAAAGGTTAATGGGAACTTAATCGTAGGCGGTGAAACAAGCCCTTAGCATCCTAAACCGAGTACCTATAGTGAAAATTAAAAAATATTCCCTTTCGGGGTTTTTTCTTTGTTGCAAAATATCGCGTAGTTGCTCCTTAGTTCAGAATGTGAAAACTCGGAAGTCGGATCAGTGATGCTCTGAAAATATTTTGAATCTGCCTAACCTATCTTTCACTGGGGTCGGCTTGACTGCCCCGTCGCTCCCGGGTTGGGAAAAAAAAATACTATGTCTTGAGAGAGTTGTTTCTTGTCTCGGATTTTTATTTGTAAACGTCTAAGGAAAAAATCTTGGAGAAGGGTACTTGAATACGTTTCATTATAAAAAAGACTAACGAAAAAAAAAAACTAACGAAAGAAAAAAAAACAAACCAAAGCTTGAAACCTACACATCCCTTCGCGTCAACCCAGTTACGCTGTGTAACAGATATTTCTTGGCAAGTCTGGTTATCAGGCTTTCTGGCTTCTGACTATCCTTAACGACTGTCAAAGACCTACACAATACATATAACCGCGGGGACTCCAACGGTTTTACGTACTTGCCGAGGCAAGGTTTATTTGTTGGCATCCTAAACGAGAAAACATCTTTTTCCAATGATGTTAAGGTCGGTTTTCATTGACAGCCGAAACCAATGTGTTAACGTGCTTTCAAAGACCCGAAGGGATCTTGGTATACCTCGATTGCCTACCAAACAATAAAACACCGTTTTCCAATGGCGTTTCAGTCTGTTTTCACTGAGCAATTTGATCCACTTGGCGAGTCTATCAGTCTGCTATAATATGTATGGTCGCTTGTTATGTCTTTTCATTACTTTCTAGTCTTAATGCAATGATTGAAACCGTTAGATCTCCCCATACTTCAAAATCAAAAAATGAGTAAACAGATAGTGCAACTGTGATTGCGCACACAGGCCTGCACTACAATATCTCCCGCGCCGATTTCTTATCTCCGCTATGATTGACCGCCTTGACCGAAAACGATCAGGAGGACTGTACGGCCCCTATATCATTTAAACTATTCAAATATCAAATGAAACGAAAACATGAGCATATTTTGACGGGATCAGTCGAACGATTTAATTTTGCGCTCAATCTACAAGTTACGGTGTCATGTAGATTAATACGGAGACCAAGTCTACAGAAGGTGACGTTTTTCTGCCTAATAAGTCTTATTTACAACAAGTAACTAAATGTATTTAACACTAATATAATAGGGGATCGGACTGATTTAAAAAAATATGATTCTATTTAGTCCGTCAGTTAGATTATCGAAAAATATTGGATATGTGTTTTTTTTTTTTATCAAATCAATAAAAATTGACGAAGATATAGGGCGTCACAGATCATGGAGTGGGGCTTGAAACGTCACTTGAAGGTACAAAATGTACTAGCTGACGTCACACGAGTTTTTGAAGCACTGTATCGTCTTCATTTTTTGTTTACCTACGTGAAAAAAGAAAAATATGTGGTCAATAGTTTTTGGAAATATATCTGACGGACTAATTAGTTTTTTTTTGTCTGATCCCCTATTACAGCAATACAATTTTTAATGTAACTATTGGTACATTTTTCATTCACAAGAGATTGCTTTGACTCGTTTGACTGCCTCGCTGGTCTAGTGGTAGCAAACAGAACTGCTGATCATGAGGTCCTGGGTACAATTCCCGGGTCGGGCATATTGCTATTGGGTTTTTCCATCAGGAATTTCTCAGTAACAGCCACGGAGTCTGGATTTGTGCCCGGTTGATGGCAATAGGCTCGCCCCCTATTACATGGGACTTAAACATGGTTTTAACGATTATTTTTAGTGTTGTTTTAAGCACAGTCTTCTTATGTTCTACGCGTCGGTAGAAACGCATTTTGTGGGGTTAAATACGAGAAGGTGTATTCTTAAAGTTAGCATCGTCTGAAATGTCTGTGAAATATATATTATCGCTGATATTTTGATTTTCTATACAAATGAATAAAATTGATTTAACTGTTTGTAATTTCAAAATATTATAGAATGCGTATGAAAAAAAATATCTGTCTCTTCCGGTTAGTACCAAACCGGCTGGACCGATTTTGATATCATGAAATTTTTTTAAAGGGTTCCTTGCAATAAAAAACATACATGAATTTCAGGATTATCGTTTCAGTGGTTACTTCCGCATTTAACATTTGACAGATAATTTAAACGTCGGCAACTTTCACAATGTAAGACCAGGTACCCTCTGTGCTAAACGCATTTAGTCCTTAGTGGTGCAAACAGGCTAAATACAGAAAGTAATGGATTCAGCCTTAAGTATAATGCATAATAATAAAGAAATTAGATTTCTTATTTTTCATATTTAATTATAATTCATAGTTTAAAATAATTAGAATTTAAATAGTACTAAGACTATCAAATAATGTTAAAATTCGGAATTGTGATTTGTGAATTTAGATGAAGTTGGATAAAATTGCAATGTTATGAAGTACCTTCTGCTATTTAACTTTTTGAACGCCAGACCCCCATTATTTTATTTGACACTAGTTTTTGTTTTTAAACATCAGGTATCAAAGTTTAAAAAAAAGCGTTTTGTTGTCGGTTTAAGCCGACGGTGGCGTGTTGAGCACGTTTTCATTTGTCGGCTATACCCGACGACCACAGTGTGGCGTTCAAAAGGATAAGTCATCTGCCTAGCCTTCTTCCAACTATGTTGGGGTTGGCTTCTCCAGTCTACCAGCATGATGCAGTTGATTTGCATTTATTTATAAACATAATTAAGTATTTTGCATTGTAATTATTTGAAAACTTTCTTATATAAATCCTTATTGTTTGTCTGTTATCCATAACCTTAAAATACTGGATTTTATTACTGGATCTAATGTGAAAATTATTTGAAGTAAAACATGGATGAACTATCTTTTATTTTTCATTTCACCTACTTATAGATAGTAATTTTAACAAATCCGAACATTTTATTTCAATTAGACCGTTACAGGCACTTTTGAATGTCAGAAAAACAAAAGAAGTGAAGCTACAGACACAAGGCATAATGGTTCGTTGTCACTAGTACCATTGACAGTTCCATGATGGAACTACTGAATGTTTTTTTTTATCACTAGTTCCATTTTTTAAAAAACTGAAAATAGTGGAACTAATGTTGAATTTTTTATCATTAGTTCCATTATAAACGAATCTGGAAATAATGGAACTAATGTTGAATTTTTTATCATTAGTTCCATTTTAAAAGTATCTGAAAATAATGGAACTAGGTAATGTTGGATTTTATTATCAGTAGTTCCACATTATTATTTTAGGCACTTGTGAAAGGGGATAGAACCGATGTGGCATATCAACCTGGCCGCCATTTAGATTTTTTTTCGAAATCACGGCCCACATTGAAAGTGGTATGTATGGATAGACGACATAATATAGTCGAACAAAAATGTCCAGTAACGTGGTACCAAGTGTCACGTTACCGAGATATTTGAAGGTAAAGATCGACAATTGAGTGCAAGGACAATCATTAAAAATAGACTTATTACGTTTGTAGGCGTTAAATTGTATCCAAATAATAGTTCCCAGGTTGATTATTATTATACGCACGAGAAAATCGCTTCGCATCGTAAATAAACGATATGTTATGCCAAAGAATAGTTTTCTCGTGCTCCTAGTAATATGTAATGTGTGTACTCTCTTTCAATAAACTGTAATAATAATCATCAACCCCTATAGACACGTAAAAGGTCTACTTTTGATGTGGTCATTGTACTCATATGTCGATCTTTACCTTCAAATATCTCGGTAACGTGACACTTTAGGTACCACGTTACTGGACATTTTTGTTCGACTATATTATGTCCTCTATCCATACATACCACTTTCAATGTGGGCCGCGATTTCGAAAAAAAAATCTAAATGGCGGCCAGGTTGATATGCCACATCGGTTCTATCCCCTTTCACAAGTGCCTAAAATAATAATGTGGAACTACTGATAATAAAATCAAACATTACCTAGTTCCATTATTTTCAGATACTTTTAAAATGGAACGAATGATAAAAAATTCAACATTAGTTCCATTATTTTCAGATTCGTTCATAATGGAACTAATGATAACAAATTCAACATTAGTTCCATTATTTCCAGATTCGTTTATAATGGAACTAATGATAAAAAATTCAACATTAGTTCCACTATTTTCAGTTTTAAAAAAAATGGAACTAGTGATAAAAAAAAACATTCAGTAGTTCCATCATGGAACTGTCAATGGTACTAGTGACAACGAACCATAACTTGTGAAAGTACTGTAGTTGCCCATACCAAAGCGTAGATCTTTAGGAAGAAGAAGTATTTTAAGTACCTTTTATTTGGTGGCACAACAGATCTACATATAACAATGTCTTCGGTTGTGGCCCACAACCGAAGACATTGATAATAGGTACATGGCCTTTCTCATATCCAGCCTACATTGAAACCAAGAATAGCCTAAAATTTATTTATTTATTAGGTACACCAACAGCAATACATATTACATACTAAAAAGTTAAATATATAATATTATAATACAAAAGTGCTGGTATGTAAGCCCATATTAGGTATACACAGCATTCACCTTTGACAACCAAATATAAAAAAAAATCTTAACAAAATAATAATATAATTTAATAAATTTATAAAATTCAACGCAATCTAGTAACAAAATTCAGAATACTAAACTAAAACCAAAAAGCACAGGGCGGTGCAAGTACAACCCCCTTGCACCCTGCTGCTACTGGCTCCTAAGAATTTGCCATTAATTGCTATAAGCATAAGGTTGCCGTTGCCTTGCCCTGCCTATCAGTGATCACGGTGAGAGGAAAGCAGGCAATATGATAAGCATAAAAACTTCGGGAAACCGGTGCGGACAAAACACGGACGCGGCCAGTGGCATACATGTGTCAGTGTCCGTACCGGTTTGTTGGAACCTTATAAGAATGAAAGAAAAAAACATAAAAAAATAGAAAAGCACAAAGGTACTGCTTATTTCATGTGAAATTTCTTCCAGCGAGAGGAAATTTGGATTAGATACGTAGACACAGTGTGAAGAAAAGACAAACAGGATAATTAGAATTACTAACAAAAGTATAAAATAAACATACTTACAAATATATACACATATAAAAATAAACACTAATATTATGAATATATACCTACAGATAGCGCGCGAGTTGAATGCAGAGCTTAGGAATGCGGTAGGCTGTGACAGCACTACCGCATTACACTAGTGTGAATAGCACAGCACTACACTGCTCCCGCTCTTTACCTCAGACCCCGACTGCATTCAACTCGCGCGCCATCTGTAGGTACCTATAATATATAAACATACATTTAAACAGAATATTACGGTATAGAGGAGAGGTAATGCTCTTTGACATTGTGTTATTTCTGTTACTTACTTCTTGTTCTTTGAAATAACATAACATTTTCGTGGTTTTTTAACAGTTGTCAAGTAGCCAATTGCTTCGATTCGACAAGTCATATGTCTATCTACTTACAGCCGACTTTCCGAATCGACATGGAATTGAAAAATCGGAAGTCATATAGACAATATTTTGAAGACTTTATAGACCAATATTTATATAAATTCAAATCTCCCTTACAACTGTCATTACAGGTGCACACCTAATGCGATAGCGCGGTCTTAAAACTACCTTATTTACTTAGAAAAACTCAATCTTTAAATTTTATAAAACTACGTTATAAAAAAAACCATATTATAGGTATTATAAATTATAAAACAAAAGCATTTAGCCTGCTCTAATCTACAGTAAGTATAGCATATATAAATAACAGTAGGTATTTTGCGAATTCACTCAAATGGCATGTAAATACATCGATCTTCCCGTGAAGATCATTGATACCTACATGAATAACAACAAGAGCTAGATCAAAATAGGACTCAACACAAAATAACGATCATAGAGCAATCCTCAGAATACAGAAAGTCTGTATTCTGAGGAGCAATCAGAAAAGGGACCACGTGCAAGACGAGCGAGCGCATCGAGCGATGCCGCGGCAGTGGCCGTGGTGGTATTTGGTTTTGGGAACGTTAATAAGTTGATATCATGCCATTTGTTAGGTACAACCGGAAATCGTGGAAATACTAAACACTTTCAAAACAATTGCTATTTCTCTAGCTCATGAATCGAATTTAGGTTAGGTATGTTTTGTTTGTAGGCCATCAAATAAAAAAACTACCAACTTTACTTCTTCTATAATCTTTGGGATTTAGGTATGTTGCAACGAGCAAGAAGTGCATAGATTTTCAACTTCTTCGTGGACTTCAATTGCGCATGGAGTTGCTTTAGACGGCTATCCGTTTTGGGCAGATCATCCGCTAAGATCATTCTATAGTCCATTTTACCTTTGAATAATTCGTAGATAGCTTCAATTGTTTCCGCGTCTTTAGCAAACATAATCGCTTTATCCAGCCATGCAGCAGCTAGGTCGTGAGAATTAAATATATCGCCTATCACCTCGAGAATCGGATTACCATGATCTAGTACGTTACCCAAATTAATGTCTCTTAGTAGCATGGAAGACTTGTTCATTAATCTTCGTATGTTACACTCTGTCAAAACATTGTCTATATCAGCCAGGACCATTTCAATAGTCATACGAAACTCCATATCGTGATCAAATCTTCGCACGAGTTGGCTGAAAGGTATCTTCTGCTCATACAACAATGTCTGTTTCAACAGATTCAGTCTACTGACCAAACATGATAGTAATGTCTCGTGTGCCAATCTTGGATCATTTGGTTTTATTTTAGAAGCGATTTGGTCATTGTGCAGTGTTTCTATGGCTTCGAAGTTTTTTTGATTGAATCTTAACCCCATCCAGTCTTCATACTTTCTGTTTATTTTGAAACCTAACACAACTGCACTCCTGCCAGTTAGCCAGGCAAGAGTAGATCCGTGCATTACACATATAGCTTCCATGTCTGCTAGGATATCATATGCTTTTCTAAATGTCAGCGTATTGGTCGGATCATATTTTATTGTGCCAAACAGTTCACATTCCTTATGGAAAAATGATAGCATTCCTTTGACACACACCCAATGATCTTTATAATTCTTTATATTATTTATAATTTCCATGTCTATACTTTGTTTTTTGTTTTTCAACTTGTCCAGTTTTGTTCGTATTTGATTTATTTCTTCGGCATCAGGACAGTCTGAAATTTGAACACTTTTATCATATTGGTTTATCGCTTTCACATAATTATTATTTTCCATTATAAGTCCCAGCATTCGTCTCACATATGGTGTAAGAGATGGCAATATCCTGACAAGTTTGTCATTCAGATCTGTTTCTGCTGACTGTATTTCTGTCGATATTTTATCTTTATTTTGCATTATCCAAAGAATTTCTTGCAGTAATTGAAGTGTTAAACCAGTGTGTCTCCAATCATCTTGATAATATTTGCCTGATTTCCGTACCACTTCATTTTTTTCTATTTTATAACGTCGATAAATCTCATCTTTTCGGCATTTAGCCTCATCAGGTAAATCTTCAATTCGTTGTTCCAAGAGACGCAAACCGTTTTTAAGTAAAGATTTATCAAAAATGGACTTAAAAATATCAAGAATAGGATTCATAATATCTTTAATCATTATCAGCTCTTGCTTGATATCTTTAAACCTTTGAGCTTGCGTGTTTGGCATATTATTCCTTGTGCTCAACGAGATGCTACCAGACTTCTTGTCACGCGCGTGTGACAAGAAGTCTCGTATCTTTTGGAGATGGCTGATTGTCTCCACAGATATTGCTGCCTGTAGCAATGCTTCCGTAGATTGCGAGAGATGATGAGAGTCAGTACGAGTACTTTTTAACATTTCTCCGACAACATGTAGGACTCTATCAATCATAAGAACATTATTGTCAGTAGTATTTTCGATGGCTTCTATGTAATGAACTATTTTAATAAGTGAATAATGATCCCTCATATAGCTGACGTTTCTTAAATAGTTCTCATTTAACAACATTTCTTTTTCTGATTTATCATTTTCATCATTTGAAATTGGATCATCGCGTATAACATATTCCTTTAAAATTATTTTCAACTGTTCAAGGCTTTCTTTGAAACTCTTTCGTTCAAACCATATGACCGGTCCATTATATAACTTGTGAAGGTCGATTGTAAATTTCATTTTTTTTTTTTTACCGTCGTGAATAACATTATGCTCTTCTATGAGAATCTGCCGCTTTTCTGGTAAGTACAACCGCCAATGTTCACTCGTGCTGTAGATGAAATGATAGATCGCTGATTCTATTCCATCGTACGTATTAGCAGCTTTTGTATAAAGCGTAAGCATATCCGAATTTCGTTTGAAATATTCTTTCTTTTTATTGAAACGTTTCTTCAAATGGTTTCTAAGAATAAACAAGTCGTCTAGTATGAGCAAGGAAACATTAAAGTCCAGCTTACGAAAATAAACTTCGTAATAAAGGTATTCGAGATTTCTATAATACATGCTACTATCATCATTTAAGTTAGCTTTTATTGCTTGCTCCCGTTTTTTGTCAGTGTGTCTTCTTCTTATCTTCTCTATATTTGAATATTCATCATAAATACGCAACAGTTTGTCAAGCGGGGTTTCCATTTCTTGGGGTATGATGTCTACCAAGCTTGTGGGGCTAAAATCATCCGATTTTAATCCCGCAAGCATTGTATATATTTCACGCTGAAAAACGTTGAATGTGAGAAGACAATGAAGGTTTGCTTGTAGTTGGTCATCATTATTTGAGCAAGCGTCGCTTGCGTTTTGTAGCACGTTTCCAACCATTTCTATATTCTTGATATTATGTCCACTCCAGTGCAAGTTTCCGCACCAAAAGTCATAGAGCATTTCGATCATGTTATAATCTTCTAAATTCAGCGCGTGTTTGACTGCTTCAGTTCTCTGCTTGTTGACCTCTATGTCATCGAAACTACCATCGGTGAGGTGAATTAGAATGTCAGCCTCTTTTAATATGTAGTAGAAGATATCCATTTTCTTGTTTTGACATGCTGCAAGGATTAAGTCAGTCTGAGTTGTACACTGGATCCCGCTTCTGTGCAGTTCTAACAGAAGTTGTTTGTTATGTGCCAGATTCAGATGGAAGCCACTTATTATATTCTTGACATTCTCTTCATTTCCTTCTCTGATGAAATATCGTAGTTCTTGTAAAGTTCTTAGTAAACTTTCTTTTTCCGGATCCATGTCTTTACGCAACTTCTGTGAACGAAAGAAAATAAGTTCATTATTTTTTGTTATGTTGCCGCATCAAGAATGTATGCCGTATCGTGAGTGCGTTTAAAAACATACAAATATTTATACAAAGAGCCAGACGCAGAACAACTATAACCTGCAGGCCATACAAATATTTGGCGCGCGTGGAACACAATGCGCCGTCGACCCAGGCCTGGTTCTGATTGAACGGCTCTCTGTCGGCGGACCGCGCTTGCGGTGACGGGGGATACCCCGTGGGGCGTTAGGTTTCCCTCTCTCTTATGCGGGCGTCACACACTCGACGAGTGGCATGGGAAGAAGCGAGGAAAGGAGGCAGAGAGAGACATAGTGTGGCAACTTTACTCGTCATGGCTCACGTCATGCTCCTCGTCCAGGGGCCGTATTTTTGAATCAATAGAATTCCAAATCGTGTACGAAATCGCAAATTCATCACGTCATTTCTACTGGTAGAATATCGGAAACGAGTGGGTCGGACCACTCGTTGCAAAATTCACGGGTATGAATATTCAAAAATAGCGATTTCGTACGGATTCGCATACGAATTCTGCGATTTCGTACACGATTTGGAATTCTATTGATTCAAAAATACGGCCCCTGCCCACCGTGCCACAATGACCGCGCGATGAATAGCTGCATGTGATCCACCATCTCCGTTGGCGAGGACGACGACGATATAATTAGCTATACTAAAAATGCATAGCGCGCACGCTGTCACAGTTTCATCGTCCACCAAAAGCAAACAAGTGAGGAGCGTCGCGATTAATTGCGCGAGTAGAGCGCGCAGTGGGCAGAGCGGGCAACATCGCGGCAAATAGCGGCAGCGCGCGGAGCATAGTGTGGCGGCCGCATTACGCGTTCGGCCTCCTCCTTCGCTAGCATTACTGTTCCACAAAAGGAGGTGACCGCTTCTCATGCCTCCTCGTTCCGGACCATTGATATATTATTATTATCATCAACATAATATCTACAGGGTATAAGGGGACCCGTCAGGGCTGCGGTTTGTTCGAAAGAGATACCAGTGCCTCGGGCACAAAGAGCTAAGAAGAACATGGGTGGTTTTTAGTCAGTAGAAGTCTGACACTCCCTACCGCTCTGCCCAGAGCGGGACGAGTCATTTGATCAAATTTGATGATTTCCCACCCCAAAAAAAAAGCGGGAAGGTGGGTTAAGCTACAACAAAATGATGATGATTGGATTGGTCATCATCATCATCACATCGTGCATGATATACTAGATTGTAGTCTTCTGACGATAAATACCTACTTATTTCTGTTTAAAGACTCAAGAGTGCCTCGTTGGCCTCGTGGTCGCAATCGCGATTGAAGCTCGACGAAGTCCCAGAGAAACGATTTAACTGTCTTGGATCCCGCAACGAAATTAATCAGAAAAGAATAGCGGAGGAGTAGGAAAAAACATAATTTTCACTTCCCTCCATATCAGCAGGAGACAGAACAGACCAAGGCCAATAGGCACACAGGGACGTACCTATACATCTGGGATAAGCCCAGTTGCCTAGCACCACGGATATTATTGTCATAATATTACTGGGTCCTAAGTTGTAAATTGTTATATTTTATTCCAATAATAGGTATGACAAAATAAAATTTGAAATTTGTTCTAGTTTCTACAAGGTCCATAAATTAAATAACTCCGGATGTAACCTGTACCTACACTATTTAACATAACGAGCCATTACCGCCGTCTTATCGTAAGCGACATTTTTACTTAAACAGCGTTTTTTATCGCAGACGACTTTTTAAACTATATCGGACTTGTTCTTCGACTTTTCCCGCCAAAAGAACAAAGTTATAGCAAATGCTAAGTTTATCGTTAGCACAACAATTTTCTATATTTTACAGTAACCGACATAATCAAAATTATCGTAAGTTGCGTAATTATCTAAGAATTGCAGCGTAAGCGACCCTACTTGTTATCGCAACCGACACAGTACATCCAAATTTTGTCGTTTACTATAAACAAAGTGGCAAAAAACGTAGTGACGTTTTTTTGAAAATTTTAACCGTTACACCTAAGGTTTCAAAAATCATTATTATACGTCAAAATTTCAACTTAATAGCGCAATTATTTATAAAGTTATTCAAAAAAAACCTTCTCCTGTAAAATTTGGTTTTTGTCGGTTACACTAAGTCGGCGGTAATGGCTCGATAATATTACGTTCATTAAAGTAAGTAATTATAAGTGTGTAAGTAAGTTCATTTAAGTTTGGATTTGTGACCGTTTGATGGGAATAGGCTTGCCCCCATTTTCATGAGACTTCTAACTGGCGGAATGACGGTGTGCCATTACACACAGTACCTATACTTCTGCCTTACCCATTAGCGATTATAGGCGTAATCTTATGTTGTTGTTTTGGTTTTGTATTTATTTTGACGCACAGATAGTATATAAGGTCCCATTAAAATAGGTGGACAAATTTTAACACAGCGTTCAGTAGGTCTAACCAAAGATATCGTACCAAAAAAAACATTACCTAAATATTGTGATTTTTTTTTATAAATAATAAATTGCCGGCACTCTAGAACAAACTCATCCTATACGAGTAGGTACATAAATGCGTTTTTCGTATTATTTTTTATCATACTTATTTTGGTGGTCTGAATGATTTCTGAAATTTTGTCCACCTATTTTAATTGGACCTTAAGTATAGGTAACCTAGATTAACACATAGGATATTTTTTTTATCCCGGTAGGTAGTACGATCTCATAAGACAATCACAGCACGGTCAGTACAGTGGCTCAGCGATTGGCTGCTACGCTGCGTGTCGTCGGTTCAATTCCCGTACGGAAAAAATTTTTATGGCCTACAAGCGTAGTATTCTTAGAAATAAAACATCAAGTGTTCGGGAACACACTATATATTAATATTATGTTTTAGTTAAATTTATTACAGAGCTCCTACTAAACAGTTGAACTAGCGATGTGTCAGTTGGCAAGTGACGCCACCATGTTACTCAGATCATTATTCTAAAAACTAGTCTGTACCAAATTAGTAAGTAGTTGAACTGTCATTTACAAACGTCTGTACTACGTTCGGATACACGCATATATTACATCTTTCCCTTTCCAAAAACAAAAATAATTAAATTAACATTTTCACTCTACTTTACTATGCTTAGGTTTTGACACTACCAGTTTTCGAAACTGAGACTTGTATAACATTACAACTTTTCTTTCCCCTCTTTTTACAATTAACTTAAATTAACTTATATTCTAAATCTTAAGTAATTATTTTTAATCCACTTAAATCTTAAGTACTTAATTATTTTTAACCATTCCAACTGCACATCCATTCCCCAGTGAGTGAAAGAATATAGACAAATCATCCAGGTCGAATGTGATAAGATGTTCTAGTATACCTGACACCATTATTATCTAAAATATTATATGATCTTATTCCATTTTTATTTTCAACATTTCCAGGAAGCCAGACATTTACAGTTGGGTCTTTTAAAAACATAATACTCTGACCAATATAAAACTCATCTTTGTATCTAGTAGTTGAGTTATAGTACCTAGTATTCCTAATTTGACTCTTATGAAAGTCTTCTTTTACATTTATATTTAATTTTGGTTTGAGATATGTAAAACTAACTGGCAATTTTGCTTTTAAATTTCTATTCATCATTAATTGTGCAGGCGAGAAGTTAGTACCACATACAGGTGACATTCTGTAATGTAACAATGCTACTCTTAGATCAGACTTGTCATCATAACATTTTTTTAACATTCTTTTTGCAATTTGAACAGCTCGTTCTGCCATTCCGTTTGATTGTGGGTACCTGGGACTGGAATACAGATATTTAAATCCCCATTCTGAGGCAAATTCTTTACATTCTCTGGAATCAAATGGAACATGATCAGACACAATTTCATTTGGCGAGCCAAAATTACAGAATATATCCACTAAAGCATTATTAATACATTTTGCACTCTTACTCTGAATAAGTTTTACATCAATCCATTTGGAAAAATAATCATATATGACCACGTAGTTTTTATTTTTGAAGTCCAAAATATCCACTCCTAATTTTAAAAAAGGTAACTCTGGAATTTCATGTAATAACAAAGGTTCCCTAATATTTTTATTCTGATGTGTTTGACACACAAAACATTTTCTAACAAACTGCTCTATGTGATCACTCATATTGGGCCAGTAATATAATTCCCTAGCTAAGCTTTTCATTTTACACATTCCAAGATGCCCTTCATGCAACTTTCTTAAGATATCTATTCTCAAAGTCTTGGGAATTATCAGTTTTTCTCTTAAAAATAACAGATTTTCATCGCAAGTTATATCTGATTTAAATTTATTGTAATGTTGTAACTCACTAGGAACATGTTTAACATTGTCTGGCCAACCTTCCTTAGTAAACTCTAGCAGGTTTTTTAATTCTAAATCTCTACTAGTTTCCAATATAAATTTTTGCTTAGCTTCCTCTGTGCATTGTAAGTTTTTTGCAAGTCCTACACAATGGATGACTTCATACATATATGAATCATCTGTATCATTACTTTTAATATATGAGCGAGATAGTAAGTCAGCAATAAACATTAATTTTCCTTTTAGGTATTTAAATTCAAGGTCATATTTTAACAGTTTTAGTTTTAATCTTTGTAGTCTTGGAGAAGGAACTTCATGTATTGGTTTTTTAAGAAGAGATTCTAAGGGTTTATGATCATTTAATATTGTACACTTTTGTCCATATATGTAATAATGAAACTTCCTTGTTGACCAAACAACACTTAAGAGTTCCTTTTCTATTTGTGAAAAATTCTTTTCAGATGATGTTAAACTCCTTGACGCAAAGCTAACTGGCTTACCATTTTGTAATAAACAACAACCAAGCCCATCTTTTGAGGCATCACACTGTATTACAATTGGTACTTGAGTATTGAAATTTTGTAAGACTGGGGCTTTGCTTATTTTATACTTAATACTATTAAAAGCTGTTTCATGTACAATTGTCCAGATCCAATCGACATTTTTCTTCAGTAACAATTGCAATGGAGATGCAATTTTAGCTAAATTTGGCACAAATTGCCTTAAATAATTTATCATTCCTAGAAAAATTTGTAGTTCTTTTTTATTATTTGGACTTTTAATACTAACAATTGCCTCTACACGAGCTGGATCAACTTTCATGCCTTCAGAAGAAAAAATATGCCCAAAATACTTTACTTCTTTAAGTTTATATTGGAATTTATTCTTATTTTATTCTTATTATATTTTTGAAATATTTCTGGTGCTACAGAGACTCCAAAAGGCAATCTGTTAAATTTCCAACATCCAAAAGGACTATTAAAGGTACAGAGTTCACTAGATTTTTCATCCAATTTAATATTATAAAATCCTTCTGACAAATCAAGCACAGAAAAATACTTTTTATTAGCTATTTTCGGTAAGATTTCCTGCAGAGTTGGAATCAAATGATATTCTCTTAATAACACATTGTTTAGATCCTTAGGATCCAGACAGATTCTTAATGATCCATCTTTTTTCTCAATAATAACAAGATTACTCACAAAACTCCTAGGATGTTCGACCCTGGAAATAATTTGTCTATTCTCCATCGACTTTAGTTTATCCTGTAATCTAGCCAGCAATGTATTAGGTACCCGTCTTGGTGGTTTCACTACTGGTTTAGCTCCGGGCTGGATGTGCAGTTCCAACGGCTCTTCAAAAGCGCCTACACCCTGAAAAAGGTCACAATATTTTTCTAAAAACATATTCTTATTGTCTTTAGTTTTAATTGAGTTTACTGTGCTTTTATTATTTCCAAAATTTAAAAAATTAAGTTCTATTAATGAAGGCAAACCTAAAATTGGTCGCACATTTTTATCAACAATTATGAATTCCGTTTGAAATGCTTCATTATTCTTAATAATTGTTAATATTCGTTTACCTAATGGTTTAAGGTGTGTTCCCCCAAAAACTTCCAACACTACTTTTGTCTCAGACCATTTAGGACTATCATCATCGACAATTTCTTTTAAATCTTTTAATGATAATACATTTATTTGTGCCCCCGAATCACATTTGAATTTTAAATATTTAGATTCAATTTTTAAAGTCTCTATCCAATCCCTTCTATTATTTTCAATTATATTACAACCCCGTATGAGTCATAAGTCCACTGGACTCTCATTTCCATTATCATTTATATCTAATGAATGAATCTTATTTCTCAATTTACAGCCAACAGAAAAGTGGTTTATTTTTTTACAGATGTTACAAGTTTTACCAAAAGCAGGGCAACTTCTTGGCCCATGCCGTTTATTACATTTTTTACACAAGTATGTAGAGGTGTTATTCAACTGATTATACTTAGCTTTATTTGATGTATCTTGTTGAGAATCTTCAGGTTTCTTGGTCTGAATTGCCTCTACTTCTTGTACCAAGGGTTGCTGTTTACATAATGTCTCCACATACTTCTTGGACAGCTCAGATGTTCTGCAGATCTTCACCGCTTTTTCTAAAGTTAAATCTTCCTCTCCCAGTAGTTTCCGTTGAACCCCGCTGTCTCTTATCCCATGTATTATTCTATCTCTTAACATTCTTTCGAGATGTGATTCAAAATTACAATTTTGTGCTATTTTTCTTAACTCTGTATAAAAATTGTCAAAATTTTCTCCTTCTTCTTGTACTCTTCGATTGAAATGAAAGGAATTTATAATTTCATTTGATTTTGGCTTAAAATGGTCTTCAAAAGCTTTTATTACCTCATCGAACTTGTCTTCTTTTTGTTGTGAATCCTGAAGTGTATTGAAGTATAACTCTTGGGCCGCCGGTCCAATGCAGTTTAGCAATATTGAAGCCTTTCTTGTTTCTGTGACCTTTCCAAGGCCAGATGCTGACAAGAATACCTTAAAAGTTGTAAGGAAACGTTTCCATTTTGCGTATACTTCATCAATATTTTCCAAATCCAATGGGGCCGGCATTCTGTACTCGACGCCCGACATTTCCAAGTCCTTGTTTTCTTCTCCACTCATTAATGCACGTATGTTCACAATCGGCTGCGCCACGTAGTATTCTTAGAAATAAAACATCAAGTGTTCGGGAACACACTATATATTAATATTATGTTTTAGTTAAATTTATTACAGAGCTCCTACTAAACAGTTGAACTAGCGATGTGTCAGTTGGCAAGTGACGCCACCATGTTACTCAGATCATTATTCTAAAAACTAGTCTGTACCAAATTAGTAAGTAGTTGAACTGTCATTTACAAACGTCTGTACTACGTTCGGATACACGCATATATTACAACAAGTAGTTGTAGTACCGAGTCTGACTGTTTGTGTCATCATCATCAGCTTATTAATGTTCCCAGTGCTGGGATACACGCCTCCTCTCTTTAGGAAAGAATGGGCTCTATAATCTACAACGCGGGCCCTGCTCGATTTTAGGTGGAGGTGTAGCTAACAGTACGTAGGGAAGGTGCATTACTTTGAGTAATTTATTTCATCATTGCACCACTGCTCTCAAAAACGGTTAAGGAAACATCGTGAGGAAACCGGTATGTCCTAGAGGACCAAACATTATAACACTTGTGACATCTACCAATCGGCACTGGGCTCGCGTGGTTTAAAGAGATAGCCCATTCCCTATCAAAAAGGGGAGGCCTGTGTCCCAGCAGTGGGAACATTAATAGGTAATTTTTAAATCAATTAACATACGTAAAGCATTTTTAAGATACAAAAGAACAAAGATAGGACTGATGAATCACTTACATTTATTTATTTAGTAGATTCGGCGCGAATTACTGAGGCGGCAGTCACCGCGGCACACTTAAAGTAGGAACAGGCACTCTAACAGTCAACCTTTGCGTGAAGCAGAGACGAACCGAGTTGCAAAATTGCAGTTTTAAAAACTTTTGTTTGAGCTTGTTAAACGTAAAACGCAGCAGAACATTCGACTGCAACTGGTTTATTTGCGTCGCTGTGACTCATATTTTATGATAAGCAATACATAACTATAGTTAGGTAGGTACTCTGTAGCCGGCTATTTCCTCTATAGTCTGCGGTTTGGTCGTGTTGATAAACCACGGAAAGCTTACAAATTGTGTGATAATGGATATTAACCAAGCATTATGTACCTACTTCAAACAAGTAACTAAGTAGGGAAACGATTTTTTTTTACTTATTATATTCCATTCTTATTTACTAATTTATTAGTGAATGACAGTTAGGTATATTATTATATTAGAACCTAAAAACAGGTGTTTAAAAAATACATGTGAAGAACTTTTGAGACTATTTTGCTGCGTTTCAAGATTTTTGTCAATTTTTTTCAATTGTAATGCAAAAAAATCCCCTGATATCTTGTCTTTGTTCTTTGACCTTTATGCTTGCGTCGCTGTCAAATTAACAGTGATCTTTAGGCGGTTAGTTTTAAAATTGTTTTTAGGTTGCCATTTCACTTTTCAGACAAGTCTTTCAACATTATCTCTGACAAAATGATATTTGTAAATTTGTTGTGGCCTCGCAACCCTCAGCATTCAGAAAAAAACCGGCCAAGTGGGAGTCGGACTCGCGCACCGAGGGTTCCGTAAAAAAAATATATTACCTATGTGATGTAACTAAAAATTTATGGTTTTCGTAATTATTCCTTTATCTATGCTATAAGACGTTGCTTCGTACCAAATTTCAAGATTCTGAGTTCACGGGAAGTACCCTGTAGGTTTTGATTCCCTTGCGAGTGTCGAAAATTTGCGGCATAAACGGGAGTATCTTGATGTAACTAAAAATTTATGGTTTTCGTAATTATTCCTTTATCTATGCTATAAGACGTTGCTTCGTACCAAATTTCAAGATTCTGAGTTCACGGGAAGTACCCTGTAGGTTTTGATTCCCTTGCGAGTGTCGAAAATTTGCGGCATAAACGGGAGTATCTTTTGATCGCGTTGACTTAGAAGTTTGATTTTTTCACAGCTCCAAGAGACCATAGACTTGAGTATTTGATATGAATTTCAGCTTGATACCTCCACGCGTTCCTGAGAAAAAAGGTCTTGACAGACAGACAGACAGACAGACAGACGGACAACAAAGTGATCCTATAAGGGTTCCGTTTTTTCCTTTTGAGGTACGGAACCCTAAAAACGACGCAAGGAGGGAGTATGCTCTCGTGGGACAATTAACACTTCGCGGGCGAAGCCGCAGACATAAGCTAGTAGGTAATTACATAAAAATACTAAGTCAATCAGTAGGTAAATATTCGCATTATATTTTCCTGTTATTAATTTAAACATATGAAGAGCTCGTGGCGTAATAATAACTGCCACTTGGGTCGACCATTCGATTAAGCCGTGCTTGACTTGCATATTTGAATTTTATTTTTGTGTGTATTTAAACTTTATTATAATACATATTTGTAATATGCTCGCCAAGACCTTTTATTTGATACTAAACTTGCTATGATTATCTCAATTTAATATTTTTTGAGGTAAGTTTTTGACATTTAAATTCTGTCATAAAAAGAATTTATAAAATGTATATAGCCTATGTCACCCGGGCTATTCTTACGAATCTATTGACACCTAATTTATTAAAATCCGTTCAGTAGTTTAGGCGCTACGGTGGAACATACATACATACATACATAGACTGCCAAAATCATTACCCTTCCTTTTGGCTTCGCCGTAGTCGGGTAAAAAGCCAAATCAAACAAACAAAATGTCACTGACTTCAGAAGCTGATTTTTCTTTTGAAGTTTATTTTTCACTTTTTGGTTTTTGAAGTCGGTTGTTTTTTTTTGCAAAAAAGTTTTATATTTTTTTATGAAGACGATACAGTGCTTCGTGAAATGTGAAATGTCCATAATTTTTTGGAAATCTATCAGACGGACTAATTAGATTTTTTTGGTAAAATACCCTACTGCAATGGGTTGCCCGACAAAATTAAAATAAAACAAAGAAAAACATTTAAGACACATTTAATTTTATTGAAAAAATAATATACATGACAACTTACAATAGTTACAATAACTTAAAAAGAGTAAACATGATAGGAACAACAAAGAAAATATTTATTTACAAATACTTAAGTATCTACAGTACGCTCTTATCTTGGCAGCTCTGAACATAGGCTTTGCGAAATTTTACGCATGTAAACTTGGGAATAAAACTGTTATTGCCAGATAAACCAATACTTAAACGATCAGAAAATATCTAATTTAAACAGTGAGAAATACAAATAAAGTAAATATCATAACACTTTAATACATTCGTTGTAACAAAATGACCTGCACGAAGTTCGGAGCTGCCAAGATAATTTGAGCGTACTGTACTTATATGTTAACTACGTTTTATGTCCCATATTCATTGGAAAACAAAGTTGCACAACAAGTTTTGTGAAAGAAACATGTTTTGGCAACAATAAGAACATGTTGACAACATGACAGTTATGAGCACGAATATTTGAAAGAAATTTTGCTTTCAACAGATTCGACTCAAAGCAAGAATATTAGGGTTTAATTCGACTCCATAATAGCATGTTCAGAGGGCCTAAAATGGCTCACTGCTGGGACACAGGCCTCCTCTCTTTGAGAGGGAATGGGCTATAATCTACCACGCGGACCCAGTGCGGATTGGTAGCTGTCACAATGTCTTCAAATTTTTTGATTCTAAGACATGCCGGTTGCCACGCGATGTTTTCCTTCGCCGTTTTGAGATCAGTGCTGCAGTGGTGATGAAATAAATTACACAAAGTATTATCATCGGCACGATTCTTGAGCGCTGACGCAAAAGTGAGTTATTGGGTCCCTTTGGTGGTATGAAGTGAGACTTGGGGCGGGGAAAGTGCAGTGATTGGTCCGTAGCGCTTCATGTCATAGCCGTCACAAGGGATTTGTTCGTTTACTCCTGCTGCACTTACCTCACGACCAATCAATAATAAACGGGTGTGCGTTTTATTTGTCATAAAGTGTACGATACGCACAGCGATCCCCACTCTTCCGCCGCCATTTATAATGTGCCTGCCTGGGTTTGAACCCACGACCTACTGCTCGTATCCCAGCATATGGGTCGGACAATATTTCGTTTGGGCGTCCACAACCCGCCTCCGGGTCGACGGCGGTCGACATTTTTGGACCGACGACGACCTGGAGATGCTTGGCTTTAGCATTACTAAGGGTGGAGACCAAAGCGATGTGCCAAATTCGACCAATCACAGTTACATCTGGTCTCACCCTTCCTGTGATTGGTCGAATTTGGCACATGTCCTCTCCGCTTGGCACATCTCCGCTTTGGTGGAGTACCGCCCTAAAACAACCTAATTTTATACAAAAAAAAAGAACTTTCAGTTTTGGAATGACAATATACAACAGTATTTTGGTAAGCGAAAAGTGGCCAGAGATAACCTTCTCTCCTTGCAATAAGAACGAGTAGTCAACTACTCGAGAAGCGCTCGTGACTGTGTCTTTAATGTTAAGCAGCGCCTGACAAGGTTGGTCCGCGGATGGGTGAACATGGAAAGCACGTTAAGCCGTTGGTCCCCAGTGGATCTTTGACAGTCATTACGGGTAGTCAGTGGCCTAAAAGACTGACAAACAGTCTTACCAAATTATATGGTAGATGATAAAAACAATCTAATTAGTCCGTCAGATAGATTTCCAAAAAATATTGGGCACGTATTTTTTCTTTTTTCACGTAAACAATAAATGAAGACGATATAGTGTTTCAAAAAGTCGCGCGCCGTCAGTTTGGTACATTTTTTACCAGAAAGTGACGTCACCAGCCCCCACTCACTGTCTTAAACAAGTTTTATTTTCGTCAATTTTTATTGTTTTGATAAAAAAAAAACACGTATCCAATATTTTTCAATAATCTAACAGACGGACTAAATAGAATCATATTTTTTTTAGTCTTTCAACTACCCTATTGTATATACGGTCCCATTAAAATAGGTGGACAAAATTTTTGAGATAATTCAGACCACCAAAATAAGGACAATGGTAAAAAAAGAAAATAAGAAAAACGCATTAGATACTTACAAGAAAATAAAACAGCTAGCGAAAATGCACTAAAAAGTGTTAGTTACCCAACATTTTATGTCAAAAAAAAAAACACTATATTCAGTGTTTTTTTTACTTGGATATCTTTGGTTAGACGTACTGAACCCTGTGTTAAAATTTGTCCACCTATTTTAATGGGACCTTATATAGCTTAGTAGCTGGATAGTGGAGGTCAGATAGGCAGTCGCTCCATGTAAAATACTGGTATTTAGCTGCATCCGGTTAGGCTGGAAGACGACCTATACATAGTTTCTCACACACTAGGGTTTTAAAGGCGAACCAGAGTCATAAAATAAGTCTTTAGTAGAACGAACTAAACTAGCTTTCACTAAACTCAAATATTTTCAACTCTCGTATGCTTTAACTGCTTTCTGTAACAAAAGAAAATATTGTATTAACAATCATATTAATCACTAACATTTGTCCGCGGGTGCGCCCGCATGGATGTCGGTTCATCATCATCAGCGTATAATGTTCCCACGTGTGGGACTCAGGCCTCCTCTCTAGGCGAGAGATGGGCTATAGTCTACCACGCGGGCCCAGTGCGGTGCAGTAGATGTCACATGACATGCTGGTTTCGTCACGATGTTTTCCTTCACCGTTTTGATGTCGGTACAAAAAAACTGGCCAAATGCAATTCGTACTTGAACATGAAGGGTTCCGTACCATGACTTCTTATAAGTTTTCCTGTATTAATCTATAAGTGTTGAACTAATTTTTGTATTTTATTCCGAACTTTAGGCTCAGTAGTTTCGGAGATAAGGGGGGGGGGGGGGTCAGACAGACAGACACACGAGTGATCCTATAAGGGTTCAGTTTTTTCCTTTTGAGATACGGAACTCTACAAACCTGCGTTGTAAACACCTTGTATGTTGTTCTACGTCCCCTCAACAAGTGGTAGCGCCGTGTTCCTCCTCGATATGCTTCCGGAACACATTGCGCGACCCGGACTCGAACCCGCACGCCCCGCAGACCAACACGTCGGCTGCGTCGACCTCCTCTGTGTTTAAGTGTACTGTATCTGTTGAGAGAACATAGTATACAATACAACTTTAAAATTAGTAGTTTAGTAATACAACTTTAAAATAAAATAGTTAAATATGGTTTACTATAGGGTATTTCACAAAAAAAAATGTAATTAGTCCGTCTGTTAGATTATAAATTATCGAAAAATATTGGAAACGTGTTTTTTGTTTTATCAGATTAATAAAAGTTTACGAAAATACAACGTGTCAAAGATCATGAGTGGGGGCGTACTAATCTAAAATACGTACGTTTTTTTTATTTTTTGGAATTTATCTGACGGACTAATTAGTTTTTTTTTTTTGTGAAATACCTTTAACCCATTGACCGCCACGGTCAAGTAAAACGACAAGCCAAAAAGTACCTTAATTCGACAGACTTAGGGCACTTTTTTGCTTGTTCGGCTTGTCGTCTATACGTGACTGTGGCGCTAAAAAGGTTAAATAAGTCCGTTTACACAGACCGGCTCGGACAGCAGAGCAGATTTTTATTTCTATTTAACCGACTTCCCAAAAAGGAGGAGGTTCTCAATTCGATTGGTACCTATATATATATTTTTTTTTATTACATATCCCTACGAGTTAGGTTTGCTCTCAAGAATTCTCAATAACAGAAGAAGTGACATGTTAAAATAAATCTTATTAGAATGATTCAAAATTCTGTTTTAAGGGTAAACAAGCCAACGGCACGAACTAGTTGGTGGGCGGGGCTAAAATGCATGCTATTTCATCCGACATCACGAGCGAAATGCATAGAGCGAAAGAGACACAACTAAAACGGGCGCGCGATTGTTTCTATGCAGACCTTTGGTATATTTGGTTTCATGAAAAATCTGTTGAATGTATCTGTTCAAAATCAAATTATTTAAATTTTTTAATAACTAATCTATGTCCGTATGGTTTCACTTTTTTCTTTTTTATACTATATACGTTACTTATTTACGCCCAAAGATGAGTTAAAATAGTGCTAAAATATGAAAGTTTTGACGTTCATAACTTCCAAATCAATATTTTTTTTCCAATTCTGCTTCCATACAGACCTAGATAATGATAAGACCAGTTGATACAATTTTTAATTTTGAACCTACACCGTCAAACAGAGGAGTAATCACCTTCGTAAGTTTGTATGGAAGAATGACTGGCTTGTTCAACCTTAAACGTCAAGAAACGAAAAACAAAAAAAGAGACTTAAAAGAAAATAAATGTAAGTACCTACTAATGCTTGATGAAATGTTTAAAATGTATTAAATGAAATGAAATATCGTTGGTTACATGTGGGTGTATTATTATTTAAACATCTTTTTTTTTGGTTGGTGGAAAATCATCAAATAGCCCCGGGAGTGTCAGACTTCTACTGACAAAAACCACCCATGTTCTTTCTTCGCCCTTGTGCCGAGGCCGCGTTATCTCTTTCGATAATCCGCAGCCCCGACAGGATTAGTCACACGGGCATCTAAAACGGCCACTTTAGCAGATCATAATATGAATTGCGTTAAAAATCGTAAAATGAGCTCGTGGCTTAATAAGAACTGCCACTCGGGTCGATCTTTAGGTAAAGCTGTCCTTGCCTAGGTCGGTCTGTGGATGGGTGACCGCCCGACATATCGAGTTTCCTCCGTGCCTCGGAAAGCACGTTAAGCTGTTGGTCCCGGCTGCCATATATATAGATCTTTGGTAGTCGTTACAGATAGTCAGTGACCTGAAATTCTGACATCCAGTCTTACTAAAGGGTATCGTATTACCTAGTATTAACTGGGTTGTGGGGGTCAGATAGGCAGTCGCTCCATGTAAAATACTGGTATTCAGCTGCATCCGGTTAGACTGGAAGCCGACCCCAATATAGTTGGGAAAAGGCTAGGCAGATGATGATCTATTTTCCTAAATGGGCACAGAAGCAGTTACTATTATGAGAGGTCCATTTTACGATTTTTAACGCAATTCATATTATGATCTGCCAAAGTGGCCGTTTTAGACCCCCTGTGCCTTACTCTTCAGGAATTGCAGGCGTATACAACGACTAGACTGTGCGTGGCTGCGGGGCGGGGCTCCCCGGGACAGACCACTTTTGTATGAAACCGCGCGGGTGCAGTACTGTGTTGGTATGAACACGACCTCACCCCCCGCACTGCCCGGCGAGCGATATAATGCCTACATTTTGACTGTTCTTTCTTCTTGGAGAAAAATTATAAAGAAATTACTTATACAATATGTTTTCAACATTTACTTCAGAATAAAAAGTTCTATCTACTGATATAACTTTCATATAAATTCATGATGAAATGTCTTAGCAGTACACGTTTAAAATTGTGATTTAGAGTCATGTTTGATAAAAAAAAATATCGAGCCGATTGTGGTATACCTGTATACGTGTGAGTGGGCATGTGTGCGTTTAGTTATAAGGTCAAGCTACTCATTCAATAAAGCAGTTAAACATCAGTCACCGTGTTGTTACTTACTCCCTCCAATTAGCTAGTACCGTATAGAACATTGGCGACGAGGAGGTTCAAAATGGCGGACAATACACGTGCAAGTGCAATCGGAAATATAAAAGAATTTAACTTGAATACAGATACTTGGAAGAGTTATATCAATCGAGTGCGAGCATTTTTCTTGGTGAACGACATAAAGGTTGGAGTTCAAACGTCGTATCTGATTACACTCGTGGGAAATGAAACCTACGACCTCATGACGGTGCTGTGCAGCCCGGAAGAACCAGAAAAAAAAACGTTCGATGAGCTTGTTGACATCGTGGAAAACCATGTAAACCCGAAAGCTAGTGATATGGCAGAGCGTATGAAGTTACGAGCGTGTTTACAAAATCCAAGCGAAACAGTGAACGAATACTTGTTGCGTCTAAAAAAACTGGCGATGACATGCAAGTTTAAAGGACAAGAATCGTTGGAGGAAAACCTCAGAGATCAATTCACGTACGGCTTGAAGAGCGAGAAGTACAGGCAACGATTATTAACTGAGCGGGAGCTTAGTTTCACAAGGGCGGTGACGTTAGCAACGTCGTTGGAGGCGGCGGAGCTGGAAGCAAAGCTTGGCGGCAGCAAAAGCAGTGCAACCGGAGAGGCATCTCACGGCGGGGTGTACGCTGTACGGGGCGGCGGCGGCGCTGGGAGCGCGCGTGGAGGCCGGGCCGGCACGCGCGGCGCAGGCGGCGGCGGCGGGGCTGGCGCGCAGCGCGCTAGCAGCGCGGGCGCTAACGGCAGCGGCAGCGGCGACCGGTGCCATCGGTGTGGTTCGCGGCAGCATTCATCCGATAAGTGCGGTTATAAAAGTGCTACCTGTTATAAGTGCGATAAAGTGGGCCACATAAGCCATATGTGTCGTAATAGAAGGGGTCAGTCGAGGCTGTTCCAAGTGGACGGAAGTGAGTCCGAAGAAGATATCAAATCTCCAACACTGTATCGGGTAGGTGACTCTGAGGAGTCAGATGGACCTTGATATTGTAAGTTGAATGTGGAAGGAGTCATTTTGGACATGCAAGTCGACAGCGGTTCTTCGGTAAGCGCAATTTCAAAAAACACCTATAACAAGCTGTATAAAGGCAGACCGCTGATCGAGTCCGATAAAGTGTTAACAGTTTACAGCGGCGAGAAAATAAAACCAGTAGGTATTTTGCCGGTCAACGTCGTAAATAACGATCAGCTGTTTACCTCTAAATTGTACGTCATAGATAACGGTGATTGCCCACCAATTTTAGGAAGGAAATGGATGCGTGAATTACAAATATCATTACCAATCGTGGCAAATATTTCGTGCGATGAGGGTAATGTCATTATGACCGAAATAATGTGCAAGTACAAAAATGTATTCAAGCCAGGCATAGGAACTTTCAATCGCGGTACCATTAGCTTGAGCGTGTGTGCGGACGCGGTGCCAGTGTGGCGGCGCGCACGAGTAGTACCGCACGCACTGCGGCCGGCAGTAGACGCCGAGCTGGCACGGCTGCAGGCCGAGGGCATTATAAGCCCGGTGGAAGATGTAGGCGGGTGGGGAACACCCATAGTACCGGTAAAAAAACAGTCGGGGGACATCCGAATCTGTGGCGATTTCAAAATAACGGTGAATCCGGTATTGTGTGATGATAAGTATCCTCTTCCGCGGATTGAGGATTTGTTTTCTGCCTTGAGAGGGGGACAGACATTTAGCAAAATCGATTTAAAAAGCGCCTATCAACAATTTTTATTGGACGATGAGTCAAAGAAGCTGTGCACTATTGTAACGCACAAGGGGAATTTTGTCTATAACAGGCTACCGTTTGGAATAAAAACCGCATCAAACAAGTTTCAAAGGATTATGGACTCTTTATTCAAGTTACCACATGTAACCGTATTTGTAGATGATTTAATTATCACGGGGGAGACAGGGCAAGAACATAAAGAGAACTTGGATAAAGTTTTTAAAATATTAAATGATTGCGGTTTACGCATCAGTAAGGACAAGTGTTGTTTTTTCAAAAAGCAGGTGTCGTATTTAGGTCATTTAATAGATGCGGAAGGTTTACATACGGAAACAAAGAAGGTAGATGCCGTTCTCGCTGCGGAACGGCCCAGTAACGTAGGCGAACTGAGAGCATTTCTAGGCCTCATAAACTATTACTCAAAGTTTGTTAATAATTTTAGTACTATGATCGCGCCTCTGTATGATTTATTAAAGAAAAATAAAACATGGCTATGGTCAGAAGAATGTGAAGCGGGATTTTTAAAAATAAAAGGTATGCTAAAAAACTCAGATGTGCTGGTCCATTTCAACCCCGACCTCCCCTTGGTGTTGTCATGCGACGCATCACCGCGCGGAGTGGGCGCGTGGCTCGGGCACGAGATGCCGGACGGACGGGTGCGCGCGGTGGCCCACGCCAGCAGGACACTCTCCCCTGCCGAGCAGAACTATAGCCAGATATGTAGGGAAGGTTTGGCCATCATTTTTGGAGTACAACGTTTCCATGAATATGTATATGGCAGACATTTTATACTGGTCAGTGATTGTAAGCCGTTATGTTCCATTATTGGACCAAAAACGGGTATTCCCTTAATGATGGCCGGCAGGTTGCAGCGTTGGTCGATAATTTTAAGCGAGTACAACTACTCGATTAAATGCGTGAGATCAGAGGACAACTGTGTTGCTGATTGTTTGTCGAGGGCGGCCACAATTAAATTGGATAAAGCGCTAAAAGATGTGAGTCATAGTAACAGGGAGAAAAAAATAAATGAGACCATTGTTAACTTTATTGATGCCCCGAGAGCCGTAGATTATAAAGACATTGCTGAGCAAACAAAAAAAGATAAAACTCTCAATAAAATATTTGGTTATGTGTTGCATGGATGGCCCGCTTGTAAGGATATGCCTAATGAGTGTAAAGATTTTTACAATAGAAAAGATTACATCACATCCGAGCATGGATGTTTATTGTTCGGTTACCGAGTGATAATACCTGACAGTTTACGGAGCTTAACGTTAAAACAGCTGCATAGCAGTCATGTAGGCATCGTAAAAATGAAGTCGTTAGCGCGTACTTACATTTATTGGCCTAACATAGATAAGGACATTGAACAGATGTGTGGTTCGTGTGTAGTTTGCGCAAAGGAACGAGACAACCCCGTGAAAAGTACTTTAGTGCCATGGTCATGGCCCACCAAGCCATGGTACAGGCTACATCTAGATCATTTAGGTCCGTTTGCAAATAGTCATTATTTAGTGATCATTGATGCGCATTCTAAGTGGATAGAAGTGTGCAAAGTAAGTTCCACTAATGCGGAGATAACGATAAAACAATTGCGAGATATTTTTGCGCGGTTTGGGTTACCCAATGAAATCGTCACAGACAATGGACCCGCGTTTATAAGCGACAAATTTTCTGATTTCATGCAGAAAAACGGCATAGACCACAAATTGATTTCACCCCGACATGCTAGGAGCAATGGTGCCGCGGAAAACGCAGTTGGTTTGGTAAAAAAATGCTTAAAGAAAGCCGCGCACGAAGGAATCGCTGTTGACGTAGCAATAAGTAGGTTCTTGTTAAATTATCGTAATAGTATACAAAGCACGACCCAGAAGACGCCTAGTGAAATGTTATTAGGGCATAGGTTAAGAACGTGCTTAGATTTACTAAGACCTTGTACAAAAAATGTAGTTATAGACAAACAATGTAAACAAAAAAATTCATTCGGAGGCAAGCAGAGAGACATAAGGGTAGGAGATATGGTGATGTTTAAGAAGTGGAGAAACAACAAAGAAATTTGGGAAAAGGGGGAAGTAATAAGCACATTGGGAAAAGTTATGTATGAAATTCAGTTTGATAATGAGAAACACAGGCGTCACATTGATCAAATATTTAAATTTCCAGCTAACAAATACGATCCGATATTTGATGAAGGTGACACGGGTGAGACTGAAGGTATGTCTTCGGCTAGCTCGGGGAACGCCTTTGATCACGTGGGGTCTGGTCGCGTTACATCTACTCCTCCTACCATTACGCATCATAATGCATCTTTGTCTTCGCCGTATGAGGAGGCACAGAGCGCGAGTGATTCAGACCAGGAGTTCATGCCGGGTTCAGCTGACCAGAGCCCAGGGTCAGATTTAGAGTATAACTTTGTAAATACACGCCCTCGCGGCGGCAATGTGAATACTTCTTGTTAGAGGATAGTTTGCTTTACCATATTCAAAGTGCGGTCTTTAAGTTTATTGTATGTTTTCTAACTAATAATTTTAAGTTGGTTTTCTAATTTTAATAAGGGTAGAAGTATACTTCATTATGTTAAATAGTTTCGTTTAATTTGTAAGTAGCACTCAAACAGTTTCAGGGAGAGGAGGGGATAATGTGGTATACCTGTATACGTGTGAGTGGGCATGTGTGCGTTTAGTTATAAGGTCAAGCTACTCATTCAATAAAGCAGTTAAACATCAGTCACCGTGTTGTTACTTACTCCCTCCAATTAGCTAGTACCGTATAGAACACCGATCATTCTAAATCACGTTTCTATCTTTACGATTTCCTTGAGAGTATGTTCAATTTTCATGTGATGATTTTTATTTATTAAAAAAACTCATATTTAGTTCGATTTTCATAGGTTCAAAAAACTTCGTAATCTTTTTTTCTACCATAAAAACGTCGCTTCTTTTATTTCTTAGATTTTTGAGTTAAGTCCATATCATTCTGAAGGTGCATAATTTTCCCATCGGGGCTGTGGGTTGTTTGAAAGAGATACCGCGGCCTCGGCACAAAGGGCTAAGAAGGAACATGGGTGATTTTTAGTCAGTACAAGTCTGACACTCCCTACCGCTCTCCCCAGAGCGGGAGGAGTCATTTGATGACTTCTCGTCCTCCAAAAAAAAAAAGGTGTTCGACCAAAATGTAAAAAAGAATGTAAAAGAAATGAAACACTAAATGAAATGTAAAAATGTAACAATGTGAATGGGTGTGAATGAATACATACAATCAGTAGACTTACTGTAGGCTAAGTCCAGGTGTGTCTCTTGTACATGTTTCATTAGCTGAAAACAAACAAAAGTAATTTGATTATGACCAGATCAGTTCCGATTATTTCTTTTTTCAAAAGGTCAAAAGTTAAGTTGTGGATTTTTCAAACCTTTAAAAAATCATATCTCTAAAAATATTAACTTTATCGTGAAAACTAATTTTTTTACTTAAGTATTTGTATTTCAATAAAGAGTAGTTTAAAAAAATGACACATTTTAAAATAACAATTCATTGCAATTGATTAAACAATATGGCACAGGGTTGCCTCATGGCAACATGTATTTATATCAGTAGTAAAGTGATATTAAAGAGATTAAGGTAGTTGTCCAACTCAAAAAAATATGATTCTGTTTAGTTGGTCTGTTAGATTATTGAAAAATATTGGATAAGTGTTTTTTTGTTTTATCAAATTAATCAAAACTGAAGAAAATAAATCGTGAGTCGGCGGCTGGTCACGTCACATTCTGGTAAAAAATGTACCAAACTGTGACGTCGCGCGACTTTTAAAAGCACTGCACTGTCGTATTCTTCGTGTAAAAAGAAAAAATACGTGTCCAATATTTTTTGGAAATCTCTCAGACGGACTAATTAGATTTTTGTCAACTACCCTATTGTTTAATTTTTTTTTTAAATATTTTGTGGCTATGCCACTGGCTTGGTTACAAGACCTCTAAGCCAAGTCTTTATTTTAAAAGTCTTAATTTGAAACTATTGTTTAAACAATATGGCACAGGGTTGCCTCATGGCAACATAATATAAATATTTATATCAGTAGTAAAGTAATATTAAAGAGAATCGCATAAAAAATTGAGATGTGTTCATGCAAAAACCGAAGTTATAAGTTTGTAATTATTGTTAACTAGCTTTTGCCAGTGGCTTCGCGCGCGTGAAAATTACGATTTTCCATACAAACTTTCATTTCAGACAAATCCTTCCTTATTCCTTGTCTACATTATAAAGGGAACCTCTGTGCAAAATTTCAGCTTTCTAGGTCCAAGGGTTTGGGCTGGGCGTTGATGAGTCAGTCAGGACTTCTCTTTTTATTTATATAATAAGTACAAAAGTTGATTTTGAAGCTCGATAGATGGCGTTGCTTAAAATAAAAGTTATGTTACATCGATTTGGTTAGGTTCGAGTGATTTTAGAAAATATATATACCAGCTTAGATCAGGACACAATTTGGTTTTATATTATTATCAACCCTATTAGTGTTCACAGCAAGTGTGCTAGTCCAAAATGACCAGCTCGCTAATAAACAAGGTGGACTAGTTTTCTGTAGTAATGCGCGCATTTCATATTCTTTGCTTTATTGGTTTGTTAGTCTGTAAGCCTTCTTTAAAATAAAATAAATAAATTTCTCGTGGACTATATGTGCCACTGTTGTACAGTCGAACAAGCTAATAAGTATACAGGGTAGAGATCTTTATAATTCTATAACACTGAAAATATTGATTGTAATTTTGTTTTATCTAGTGTTTCGCATTAAGCCACTGATGTCAAACGCTGTATCGTTTGACATCAGTCTCTATATGTATTGTATCTGTATAATCTTAAAAGTAAACACAAGTTAGCTGGCTGTGTACTTATTAGCTTGTTCGACTGTACGTGAATAAATAAATAAATGTGTGTACCTGTGTGTGCGTGGCCGCACGGAAGGGACACCGTGCGCACTGCAACGTCACCGAAGCTCCGCGCCCGCCCGCACGTGCGCGACCTGAGCCCGCGCCGTGCTCTAGTGCCTGGGGGGACATTTTATTACATAAATATATTGTACTAGCTCTCGCCCGCGACTTCGTTCGCGAACAAATTTTGTCGTGTATGTATGTGTGGAACTGCCTCTGGATGTACTATGAAAATCGAATGATAAATGCCAATCGAAGCGGTTATATTCCCTTCAACTGACCCATTCGTAAAATCTAGTCCCACAAATACATATTCCGCCTTATTACAAAAGGTAGTTAAACCTGGTTTATCTTAGACCTGGTTTATCTCGCATGCTGTCACTTTCTTTTGAATATAATTGAAGTGAGACGTCATGCGAGATAAACCAAGTCTAAGTTAAACCAGGTTTATCTACGTTTTGTAATAAGGCGGATTATGTCTTAACTATATTCTATCTCTCTACCAAAAAGCCAAGGATTTCATTTATATACTTGTAGGAGCCCTTAATCCAGGTCCGTTACCTCTTGCTAAATTTCACGCCGGTAGTACAAAAATCAAACTTACATACAAACTCGTGAGAGCCTTTAGACTCTTTAGAGCTCCCTAATCTGACCCTGTACCAAAATCTGTTCTTAACAAACTTCTACTGACCATAAACTACGTCAAAAAATTAGGGACTTTCAGACAAACTTGTGAGAGCCTTTAGACCTCCCTAATCCGACCCTAATGCAAAATCTGTTCTTAGCAAACGTCTACTCACCATAAAGTCCGTCCCTGAAAAAAATCAAGATTGGTGCACAAAAAATGAAAGACTTTCAGACACTTGTTAGAGCTCATAGACCACCCTAATCCGGCCCTGTCACAAAACTAATTCATAGCAGATGTCTACTGACTATCAACTACGTCTCTGCCAAAAATCAAGATTGTAGCACACAAAATGAAGGACTTGCATACAAACTTGTGAGGGCCCTTAGACCGGGTCTTATCCAGCCCTGTCGCAATATTAATTCATAGCAGACGCCTACTGACTATAAACTACGTCTCTGCCAAAAATCACGATGGTAGCACGAAAAATGAAGGACTTTCATACAAACTTGCGAGGGCCCTTAGACCACTCTAATCCGGCCCTGTCGCAAAATCCGTTCTTAGCGGACGTCTACTAACTATAAAGTACCTCTCTGCCAAAAATCATCTTAATACGTCCAGCGGTTTACGAGATTTCGTGATGAGTGACCTTTCGCTTTTATAGATATAGATAGACTAGTATTTGCGTGGCTGCGCGAGCTGCACGCAGCTCGCGGGGCGTGAAGAGGGGGAGAGGGGGCGCTTTGAAAAATGATTTCGACTAACGCATTGCACCTCTCAATGAATCTGAAAAAAAAAATGTTCCAAGTCTCTTAACTTCCGAGATCCGCCTAAAGGGGGGGTGAAGGGGGGCAGGGGGTTCAAATTTGAAAAACGGATTTTACTTCCCCGAGCCTCCTCTATATGAATATCACGTATGCCACCACCTACCTACACCTACCTACTACCTATCACCTACCTACCTACTACCTCCTACTACCACTAAAAAAACATTACCCTAAAGTTTGCTTGTCGTCGCCCTTGAGTTACGCTTCACCCACTCAACCTTCGTTACGCTAAGGAGGTCGCCGGCTCGCTTCGCTCGCCACCTCCCCCCTTCGCTCCACTCGGTCTCGCAGGTTCGCTCCACTCAGGACCTACCTACCACCGGAAAGCTATCATGACATTATCCCTGCGCTACGGGGGTCGCCGGCTCGCTTCGCTCGCCCGCTCCCCCCTTTGCTTTACCGGTACCACCATTTTACTTCCCCGAGCCTCCTATCCTATACGAATCTGTAAACAAAACAGAAAAAAAGGGGTGAAGAGGGGGGGGGTGAAGGGGGGGAGAGGGGGGGAGTTTCTAAAAATGATTCCGACTAACGCAATGCCCCTCTATATGAATCTGAAAAAAAATTCGTTCCAAGTCTCTTAACTTTCGAGATCCGCCTAAAAGGGGGAGAAGGGGGGCAAGGGGGTCAAATTTAAAAAATAGTTTTTACTTCCCCAAGCCTCCTCTATACGAATCCCTAAAAAAAACACGTAAATTCTCTTTACTTCCGAGATCCACCTAAAGGGGGGGGAGAAGGCGGGCAAGGGGGGCCACTTTGAAAAAATATTTTTACTTTACCGAGCCTCCTCTATACGAATCCGTAATAAAAAAAAAATACGGGTCTCTTAGTTTCCGAGATACGATAGGGAGGGGGGGAGGGGGGGCAAAAAGGGGGGGTTTGGGACTTTTCCCATACTCACCAGAGTTACTTGTTTACGAATCTGTCAAAATATACCCACCTCCCCATCCACCATCTGGGAGAACAATGATGTCAGTGAGTCAGTCAGTGAGTGAGTGGTAGTTTAGCTTTATATAGTATAACTAGTATTTGCGTGGCTGCGCTCGCTGCGCGCAGCTCGCGGGTCTGCCTACCTACACCTACCTACTACCTACCTACACCTACCTACTACCTACCTACACCTACCTACACCTACCTACACCTACCTACTCCTACCTACACCTACCTACACCTACCTACACCTACCTACACCTATCTACACCTACCTATACCTACCTACACCTACCTACACCTACCTACCTACACCTACCTACTACCTACCTACTACCTCCTACTACCACTAAAAAAACATTAACCTAAAGTTTGCTTGTCGTCGCCCCTGAATTACGCTTCACCCACTCAACCTTCGTTACGCTAAGGAGGTCGCCGGCTCGCTTCGCTCGCCACCTCCCCCCTTCGCTCCACT
Source organism: Diarsia mendica (assembly GCA_949316265.1). Lineage (NCBI taxonomy): Eukaryota > Metazoa > Arthropoda > Insecta > Lepidoptera > Noctuidae > Diarsia > Diarsia mendica. The sequence continues at coordinate 11,626,996 of OX438915.1, read as the reverse complement.
CGGTCTCGCAGGTTCGCTCCACTCAGGACCTACCTACCACCGGAGAGCTATCATGACATTATCCCTACGCTACGGGGGTCGCCGGCTCGCTTCGCTCGCCCGCTCCCCCCTTCGCTTTACCGCTGTACCACCACCGGACAGGTTTCGACGCCTACTATAATACCTATTTGTTCAAACACCTAATGGCTATCTCTAACCGTTATGAAGTTACAGCCCTTTTAATTTTAGGGGAGGTTGGGGAGGGGAGGGTATACAAATTTCAACGCCCCTCAATAGTTTTATGTAAGAAAAAAAAAAAAAAAAAAAAGTGAAAAAGGGGGGGGGGGGGTTGAAGGGGGGGTGAGGGGGGGAGTCTCGAAAAATGATTTCGATTAACGCAAAGGCCCCTCTAAATGAATCTGAAAAAAAAATCGTTCCAAGTCTCTAAACTTTCGAGATTCGCCTAAAGGGGGGGAGAAGGGGGAAAAGGGGGGCCACTTTGAAAAATGATTTTTACTTTACCGAGCCTCCTCTATACGAATCCCTAAAAAAAAACACTTCAAGTCTCTTTGTTTCCGAGATACGATAGGGAGGGGGGAGAAGGGGGGGGAAAAGGGGGGGTTTGGGACTTTTCCCATAGGTTTGAGAGTTAGTTGTTTACGAATCTGTCAAAATATACCCACCTCCCCATCCACCATCTGGGAGATCAATTCTGTCAATAGATCAGTCAGTGAGTGGTAATTTAGCTTTATATAGTATAATAACTAGTATTTGCGTGGGTGCGCGAGCTGCGCGCAGCTCGCGAGGCGTGAAGAGGGGGAGAGGGGCAGCTTAGAAAAATGATTTCGACTGACGCATTGCACCTCTCAATGAATCTGAAAAAAAAAATGTTCCAAGTCTCATAACTTCCGAGATCCGCCTAAAGGGGGAGAAAAGGGGGGCAAAGGGGTCAATTAAAAAAAATGGTTTTTACTTTCCCGAGCCTCCTCTATATGAATCTCACATGTGCCACCACCTACCTACACCTACCTACTACCTACCTACCTACACCTACCTACTACCTACCTACCACCTACCTACATACTACCTACCTACTACCTCCTACTACCAAAAAACATTACCCTAAAGTTTGCTTGTCGTCGCCCCTGAGTTACGCTTCACCCACTCAACCTTCGTTACGCTAAGGAGGTCGCCGGCTCGCTTCGCTCGCCACCTCCCCCCTTCGCTCCACTCGGTCTCGCAGGTTCGCTCCACTCAGGACCTACCTACCACCGGAAAGCTATCATGTCGATATCCCTACGCTACGGGGGTCGCCGGCTCGCTTCGCTCGCCCGCTCCCTCCTTCGCTTTACCGCTGTACCACCACCGGACAGGTGCCTACTATAATATTTGTTCAAACACCTAATGGCTATCTCTAACCGTTACGAAGTTACAGCCCTTTTAATTTTAGGGGAGGTTGGGGAGGGGAGGGGAGAGTATACAAATTTCAACGCCCCTCAATAAGTAGTTTTATGTAAGAAAAAAAAAAAAAAGTTGAAAAAAGGGGGGGGGGGTGAAGGGGGGGGTGAGGGGGGGAGTCTCGAAAAATGATTTCGATTAACGAAAAGGCCCCTCTAAATGAATCTGAAAAAAAAATCGTTCCAAGTCTCTTAACTTTCGAGATTTGCCTAAAGGGGGGGAGAAGGGGGGCAAGGGGGGCCACTTAAAAAAATGATTTTTACTTTACCGAGCCTCCTCTATACGAATCCCTAAAAAAAAACACTTCAAGTCTCTTTGTTTCCGAGATACGATAGGTAGGGGGGAGAAGGGGGGGGAAAAGGGGGGGTTTCGGACTTTTCCCATACTCACCAGAGTAACTTGTGTACGAATCTGTCAAAATATACCCACCTCCCCATCCACCATCTGGGAGATCAATTCTGTCAATGAGTCAGTCAGTGGTAATTAAGCTTTATATAATATGACTAGTATTTGCGTGGGTGCGCGAGCTGCGCGCAGCTCGCGAGGCGTGGAGAGGGGGAGAGGGGGCGCTTTGAAAAGTGATTTCGACTAACGCATTGCCCCTTTCAATGAATCTGAAAAAAAAAATGTTCCAAGTCTCTTAACTTCCGAGATCCGCCTAAAAGGGGGGTGAAGGGGGGCAAGGGGTTCAAATTTGAAAAACGGATTTTACTTCCCCGAGCCTCCTCTATATGAATCTCACGTATGCCACCACCTACCTACACCTACCTACTACCTACCTACTACCTACCTACTACCTACCTACTACCTACCTACACCTACCTACACCTACCTACACCTACCTACACCTACCTACTACCTACCTACACCTACCTACTACCTACCTACACCTACCTACCTACACATACCTACTACCTACCACCTACCTACTACCTCCTACTACCACTAAAAGAACATTACCCTAAAGTTTGCTTGTCGTCGCCCCTGAGTTACGCTTCACCCACTCAACCTTCGTTACGCTAAGGAGGTCGCCGGCTCGCTTCGCTCGCCACCTCCCCCCTTCGCTCCACTCGGTCTCGCAGGTTCGCTCCACTCAGGACCTACCTACCACCGGAAAGCTATCATGACATTATCCCTACGCTACGGGGGTCGCCGGCTCGCTTCGCTCGCCCGCTCCCCCCTTCGCTTTGCCGCTGTACCACCATCGGACAGGTTTCAACGCCCCTCAATAGTTTTATATAAGAAAAAAAAAAAAAAAAAGGTGAAAAAGGGGGGGGGGGGGTTTGAAGGGGGGGTGAGGGGGGGAGTCTCGAAAAACGATTTCGATTAACGCAAAGGCCCCTCTAAATGAATCTGAAAAAAAAATCGTTTCAAGTCTCTTAACTTTCGAGATTCGCCTAAAGGGGGGGAGAAGGGGGGCAAGGGGGGCCACTTTGAAAAATGATTTTTACTTTACCGAGCCTCCTCTATACGAATCCGTAATAAAAAAAAAATACCGGTCTCTTAGTTTCCGAGATACGATAGGGAGGGGGGGGAGGGGGGGCAAAAAGGGGGGGTTTGGGACTTTTCCCATACTCACCAGAGTTACTTGTTTACGAATCTGTCAAAATATACCCACCTCCCCATCCACCATCTGGGAGAACAATTATGTCAGTCAGTCAGTGAGTGAGTCAGTGGTAGTTTAGCTTTATATAGTATAATTTAGCTTTATATAGTATAATGACTAGTATTTGCGTGGGTGCGCGAGCTGCGCGCAGCTCGCGGGTCGTGAAGGGGGGGAGAGGGGGAGCTTTGAAAAAAAATTTCGACTAACGCATTGCACCTCTCAATGAATCTGAAAAAAAAAATGTTCCAATACTACCTACCTACAACTACCTACTACCTACCTACACCTACCTACTACCTACCTACACCTACCTACACCTACCTACACCTACCTACACCTACCTACACCTACCTACACCTACCTACACCTACCTACACCTACCTACACCTACCTACACCTACCTACACCTACCTACACCTACCTACACCTACCTACACCTACCTACACCTACCTACACCTACCTACACCTACCTACACCTACCTACACCTACCTACACCTACCTACACCTACCTACACCTACCTACACCTACCTACACCTACCTACACCTACCTACACCTACCTACACCTACCTACACCTACCTACACCTACCTACACCTACCTACACCTACCTACACCTACCTACTCAACCTTCGTTACGCTTCACCCACTCAACCTTCGTTACGCTAAGGAGGTCGCCGGCTCGCTTCGCTCGCCACCTCCCCCCTTCGCTGCACTCGGTCTCGCAGGTTCGCTCCACTCAGGACCTACCTACCACCGGAAAGCTATCATGACATTATCCCTACGCTACGGGGGTCGCCGGCTCGCTTCGCTCGCCCGCTCCCCCCTTCGCTTTACCGGTACCACCATTTTACTTCGCCGAGCCTCCTATCCTATACGAATCTGTAAACAAAACAGAAAAAAGGGGTGAAAGGGGGGGGGGGTGAAGGGGGGGGGAGGGGGGAGTTTCTAAAAATGATTTCGACTACCGCAATGCCCCTCTATATGAATCTGAAAAAAAAATCGTTCCAAGTCTCTTAACTTCCGAGATCCGAAAGGGGGGGGATGGAGGGGGGCAAGGGGGTCAAATTTTCAAAATGGTTTTTACTTCCTCAAGCCTCCTCTATACGAATCCCTAAAAAAAAAACACGTAATTCTCATTATTTCCGAGATTCACCTAAAGGGGGGGAGAAGGGGGGCAAGGGGGGCCACTTTGAAAAATGATTTTTACTTTACCGAGCCTCCTCTATACGAATCCCTAAAAAAAAACACTTCAAGTCTCTTTGTTTCCGAGATACGATAGGGAGGGGGGGGAAGGGGGGGGAAAAGGGGGGGTTTGGGACTTTTCCCATAGGTTTGAGAGTTGGTTGTTTACGAATCTGTAAAAATATACCCACCTCCCCATCCACCATCTGGGAGATCAATTCTGTCAGTCAGTCAGTGAGTCAGTGGTAGTTTAGCTTTATATAGTATAATTTAGCTTTATATAGTATAATGACTAGTATTTGCGTGGGTGCGCGAGCTGCGCGCAGCTCGCGGGGCGTGAAGAGGGGGAGAGGGGGCGCTTTGAAAAATGATTTCGACTAACGCATTGCACCTTTCAATGAATCTGAAAAAAAAAATGTTCCAATGAAGCTCGCGGTACTACCTACCTACTCCTACCTAAACCTATCTACACCTACCTACACCTACCTACTACCTACCTACACCTACCTACACCTACCTACACCTACCTACACCTACTTACTACCTACCTACACCTACCTACCCCTACCTACACCTACCTACACCTACCTACACCTACCTACACCTACCTACTACCTACCTACACCTACCTACTACCTACCTACTACCTCCTACTACCACTAAAAAAACATTACCCTAAAGTTTGCTTGTCGTCGCCCCTGAGTTACGCTTCACCCACTCAACCTTCGTTACGCTAAGGAGGTCGCCGGCTCGCTTCGCTCGCCACCTCCCCCCTTCGCTCCACTCGGTCTCGCAGGTTCGCTCCACTCAGGACCTACCTACCACCGGAAAGCTATCGTGACATTATCCCTACGCTACGGGGGTCGCCGGCTCGCTTCGCTCGCCCGCTCCCCCCTTCGCTTTACCGCTGTACCACCACCGGACAGGTTTCGACGCCTACTATAATATTTGTTCAAACACCTAATGGCTATCTCTAACCGTTATGAAGTTACAGCCCTTTTAATTTTAGGGGAGGTTGGGGAGGGGAGGGTATACAAATTTCAACGGCCCTCAATAGTTTTATGTAAGAAAAAAAAAAAAAAAAAAGTGAAAAAAAGGGGGGGGGGGGGGTTGAAAGGGGGGTGAGGGGGGGAGTTTTGAAAAATGATTTCGATTAACGCAAAGGCCCCTCTAAGTGAATCTGAAAAAAAAATCGTTCCAAGTCTCTTAACTTTCGAGATTCGCCTAAAGGGGGGGAGAAGGGGGGCAAGGGGGGCCACTTTGAAAAATGATTTTTACTTAACCGAGCCTCCTCTATACGAATCCGTAATAAAAAAAAAATACGGGTCTCTTAGTTTCCGAGATACGATAGGGAGGGGGGAGAAGGGGGGGGGAAAAGGGGGGGTATCGGACTTTTCCCATACTCACCAGAGTTACTTGTTTACGAATCTGTCAAAATATACCCACCTCCCCATCCACCATCTGGGAGAACAATTCTGTCAGTCAGTCAGTCAGTCAGTCAGTGAGTGGTAGTTTAGCTTTATATAGTATAACTAGTATTTGCGTGGGTGCGCGAGCTGCGCGCAGCTCGCGAGGCGTGAAGAGGGGGAGAGGGGCAGCTTAGAAAAATGATTTCGACTGACGCATTGCACCTCTCAATGAATCTGAAAAAAAAAATGTTCCAAGTCTCATAACTTCCGAGATCCGCCTAAAGGGGGAGAAAAGGGGGGCAAAGGGGTCAATTAAAAAAAAATGGTTTTTACTTTCCCGAGCCTCCTCTATATGAATCTCACATGTGCCACCACCTACCTACACCTACCTACTACCTACCTACCACCTACCTACATACTACCTACCTACTACCTACCTACCACCTACCTACATACTACCTACCTACTACCTCCTACTACCAAAAAACATTACCCTAAAGTTTGCTTGTCGTCGCCCCTGAGTTACGCTTCACCCACTCAACCTTCGTTACGCTAAGGAGGTCGCCGGCTCGCTTCGCTCGCCACCTCCCCCCTTCGCTCCACTCGGTCTCGCAGGTTCGCTCCACTCAGGACCTACCTACCACCGGAAAGCTATCATGTCGATATCCCTACGCTACGGGGGTCGCCGGCTCGCTTCGCTCGCCCGCTCCCCCCTTCGCTTTACCGCTGTACCACCACCGGACAGGTGCCTACTATAATATTTGTTCAAACACCTAATGGCTATCTCTAACCGTTACGAAGTTACAGCCCTTTTAATTTTAGGGGAGGTTGGGGAGGGGAGGGGAGAGTATACAAATTTCAACGCCCCTCAATAAGTAGTTTTATGTAAGAAAAAAAAAAAAAAAAAAGTTGAAAAAAGGGGGGGGGGTGAAGGGGGGGGTGAGGGGGGGAGTCTCGAAAAATGATTTCGATTAACGAAAAGGCCCCTCTAAATGAATCTGAAAAAAAAATCGTTCCAAGTCTCTTAACTTTCGAGATTCGCCTAAAGGGGGGGAGAAGGGGGAAAAGGGGGGCCACTTTGAAAAATGATTTTTACTTAACCGAGCCTCCTCTATACGAATCAGTAAAAAAAAAAAAATACGGGTCTCCTAGTTTCCGAGATACGATAGGGAGGGGGGGGAGGGGGGGCAAAAAGGGGGGGTTTCGGACTTTTCCCATACTCACCAGAGTTACTTGTTTACGAATCTGTCAAAATATACCCACCTCCCCATCCAACATCTGGGAGAACAATGATGTCAGTGAGTGAGTGAGTGAGTCAGTGGTAGTTTAGCTTTATATAGTATAACTAGTATTTGCGTGGCTGCGCTCGCTGCGCGCAGCTCGCGAGGCGTGAAGGGGGGGAGAGGGGGAGCTTTGAAAAGTGATTTCGACTAACGCATTGCACCTCTCAATGAATCTGAAAAAAAAAATGTTCCAATACTACCTACCTACTACCTACCTACACCTACCTACACCTACCTACACCTACCTACACCTACCTACACCTACCTACACCTACCTACACCTACCTACACCTACCTACACCTACCTACACCTACCTACACCTACCTACACCTACCTACACCTACCTACACCTACCTACACCTACCTACACCTACCTACACCTACCTACACCTACCTACACCTACCTACTCAACCTTCGTTACGCTTCACCCACTCAACCTTCGTTATGCTAAGGAGGTCGCCGGCTCGCTTCGCTCGCCACCTCCCCCCTTCGCTCCACTCGGTCTCGCAGGTTCGCTCCACTCAGGACCTACCTACCACCGGAAAGCTATCATGACATTATCCCTACGCTACGGGGGTCGCCGGCTCGCTTCGCTCGCCCGCTCCCCCCTTCGCTTTACCGGTACCACCATTTTACTTCCCCGAGCCTCCTATCCTATACGAATGTGTAAACAAAAGAGAAAAAAAGGGGTGAAGAGGGGGGGGGGGGTGAAGGGGGGGAAGGGGGGGGGGAGTTTCTAAAAATGATTTCGACTAACGCAATGCCCCTCTATATGAATCTGAAAAAAAATTCGTTCCAAGTCTCTTAACTTCCGAGATCCGAAAGGGGGGGTGGAGGGGGGCAAGGGGGTCAAATTTTCAAAATGGTTTTTCCTTCCCCAAGCCTCCTCTATACGAATCCCTAAAAAAAAACACGTAAAATCTCTTCATTTCCGAGATCCGCCGAAAGGGGGGCAAAAGGGGGGCAAGGGGGGGCACTTTGAAAAATGATTTTTACTTTACCGAGCCTCCTCTATACGAATCCGTAATAAAAAAAAAATACCGGTCTCTTAGTTTCCGAGATACGATAGGGAGGGGGGGGAGGGGGGGCAAAAAGGGGGGGTTTCGGACTTTTCCCATACTCACCAGAGTTACTTGTTTACGAATCTGTCAAAATATACCCACCTCCCCATCCAACATCTGGGAGAACAATGATGTCAGTGAGTGAGTGAGTGAGTCAGTGGTAGTTTAGCTTTATATAGTATAATGATTTAGCTTTATATAGTATAAAAACTAGTATTTGCGTGGGTGCGCGAGCTGCGCGCAGCTCGCGAGGCGTGAAGAGGGGGAGAGGGGCAGCTTAGAAAAATGATTTCGACTGACGCATTGCACCTCTCAATGAATCTGAAAAAAATAATGTTCCAAGTCTCATAACTTCCGAGATCCGCCTAAAGGGGGAGAAAAGGGGGGCAAAGGGGTCAATTAAAAAAAATGGTTTTTACTTTCCCGAGCCTCCTCTATATGAATCTCACATGTGCCACCACCTACCTACACCTACCTACTACCTACCTACCTACACCTACCTACTACCTACCTACCACCTACCTACATACTACCTACCTACTACCTCCTACTACCAAAAAACATTACCCTAAAGTTTGCTTGTCGTCGCCCCTGAGTTACGCTTCACCCACTCAACCTTCGTTACGCTAAGGAGGTCGCCGGCTCGCTTCGCTCGCCACCTCCCCCCTTCGCTCCACTCGGTCTCGCAGGTTCGCTCCACTCAGGACCTACCTACCACCGGAAAGCTATCATGTCGATATCCCTACGCTACGGGGGTCGCCGGCTCGCTTCGCTCGCCCGCTCCCTCCTTCGCTTTACCGCTGTACCACCACCGGACAGGTGCTTACTATAATATTTGTTCAAACACCTAATGGCTATCTCTAACCGTTACGAAGTTACAGCCCTTTTAATTTTAGGGGAGGTTGGGGAGGGGAGGGGAGAGTATACAAATTTCAACGCCCCTCAATAAGTAGTTTTATGTAAGAAAAAAAAAAAAAAGTTGAAAAAAGGGGGGGGGGGGTGAAGGGGGGGGGTGAGGGGGGGAGTCTCGAAAAATGATTTCGATTAACGAAAAGGCCCCTCTAAATGAATCTGAAAAAAAAATCGTTCCAAGTCTCTTAACTTTCGAGATTTGCCTAAAGGGGGGGAGAAGGGGGGCAAGGGGGGCCACTTAAAAAAATGATTTTTACTTTACCGAGCCTCCTCTATACGAATCCCTAAAAAAAAACACTTCAAGTCTCTTTGTTTCCGAGATACGATAGGTAGGGGGGAGAAGGGGGGGGAAAAGGGGGGGTTTCGGACTTTTCCCATACTCACCAGAGTAACTTGTGTACGAATCTGTCAAAATATACCCACCTCCCCATCCACCATCTGGGAGATCAATTCTGTCAATGAGTCAGTCAGTGGTAATTAAGCTTTATATAATATGATGACTAGTATTTGCGTGGGTGCGCGAGCTGCGCGCAGCTCGCGAGGCGTGAAGGGGGGGAGAGGGGGAGCTTTGAAAAGTGATTTCGACTAACGCATTGCACCTCTCAATGAATCTGAAAAAAAAAATGTTCCAATACTACCTACCTACAACTACCTACTACCTACCTACACCTACCTACACCTACCTACACCTACCTACACCTACCTACACCTACCTACTACCTACCTACACCTACCTACCTACACCTACCTACACATACCTACTACCTTCCACCTACCTACTACCTCCTACTACCACTAAAAGAACATTACCCTAAAGTTTGCTTGTCGTCGCCCCTGAGTTACGCTTCACCCACTCAACCTTCGTTACGCTAAGGAGGTCGCCGGCTCGCTTCGCTCGCCACCTCCCCCCTTCGCTCCACTCGGTCTCGCAGGTTCGCTCCACTCAGGACCTACCTACCACCGGAAAGCTATCATGACATTATCCCTACGCTACGGGGGTCGCCGGCTCGCTTCGCTCGCCCGCTCCCCCCTTCGCTTTGCCGCTGTATCACCACTGGACAGGTTTCAACGCCCCTCAATAGTTTTATGTAAGAAAAAAAAAAAAATTGGTGAAAAGGGGGGGGGGGGAGTAAGGGGGGGAGTTTCGAAAAATGATTTCGATTAACGCAAAGGCCCCTCTAAATGAATCTGAAAAAAAATTCGTTCCAAGTCCCTTAACTTCCGAGATCCGAAAGGGGGGGGTGGAGGGGGGCAAGGGGGTCAAATTTTCAAAACGGTTTTTACTTCCCCAAGCCTCCTCTATACGAATCCCTAAACAAAAAACACGTAAATTCTCTTTATTTCCGAGATCCGCCTAAAGGGGGGGAGAAGGGGGGCAAGGGGGGCCACTTTGAAAAATGATTTTTACTTTACCGAACCTCCTCTATACGAATCCGTAAAAAAAAAAAAATACGGGTCTCTTAGTTTCCGAGATACGACAGGGAGGGGGAGAAGGGGGGGGAAAAGGGGGGGTTTCGGACTTTTCCCATAGGATTGAGAGTTCATTGTTTACGAATCTGTCAAAATATACCCACCTCCCCATCCACCATCTGGGAGAACAATTCTGTCAATAGATCAGTCAGTGAGTCAGTGGTAGTTTAGCTTTATATAGTATAACTAGTATTTGCGTGGCTGCGCTCGCTGCGCGCAGCTCGCGGGTCTGCCTACCTACACCTACCCACTATCTACCTACTACCTACCTACACCTACCTACACCTACCTACACCTACCTACACCTACCTACACCTACCTACACCTACCTACACCTACCTACACCTACCTACACCTACCTACACCTACCTACACCTACCTACACCTACCTACACCTACCTACACCTACCTACACCTACCTACACCTACCTACACCTACCTACACCTACCTACACCTACCTACACCTACCTACACCTACCTACACCTACCTACACCTACCTACACCTACCTACACCTACCTACACCTACCTACACCTACCTACACCTACCTACACCTACCTACTACCTACCTACACCTACCTACACCTACCTACACCTACCTACACCTACCTACACCTACCTACTCAACCTTCGTTACGCTTCACCCACTCAACCTTCGTTACGCTAAGGAGGTCGCCGGCTCGCTTCGCTCGCCACCTTCCCCTTCGCTCCACTCGGTCTCGCAGGTTCGCTCCACTCAGGACCTACCTACCACCGGAAAGCTATCATGACATTATCCCTACGCTACGGGGGTCGCCGGCTCGCTTCGCTCGCCCGCTCCCCCCTTCGCTTTACCGGTACCACCATTTTACTTCCCCGAGCCTCCTATCCTATACGAATCCGTAAACAAAACAGAAAAAAGGGGTGAAGAGGGGGGGGGGGTGAAGGGGGGGGAGAGGGGGGGAGTTTCTAAAAATGATTTCGACTAACGCAATGCCCCTCTATATGAATCTGAAAAAAAAAATGTTCCAAGTCTCTTAACTTCCGAGATCCGAAAGGGGGGGGTGGAGGGGGGCAAGGGGGTCAAATTTTCAAAATAGTTTTTACATCCCCAAGCCTCCTCTATACGAATCCCTAAAAAAAAACACGAAAATTCTCTTTATTTTCGAGATTCGCCTAAAGGGGGGGAGAAGGGGGGCAAGGGGGGCCACTTTGAAAAATGATTTTTACTTTACCGAACCTCCTCTATACGAATCCGAAAAAAAAAAAAAATACGGGTCTCTTAGTTTCCGAGATACGACAGGGAGGGGGGGGAGGGGGGGCAAAAAGGGGGGGTTTCGGACTTTTCCCATAGGATTGAGAGTTCATTGTTTACGAATCTGTCAAAATATACCCACCTCCCCATCCACCATCTGGGAGAACAATTCTGTCAATAGATCAGTCAGTGAGTCAGTGGTAGTTTAGCTTTATATAGTATAACTAGTATTTGCGTGGGTGCGCGAGCTGCGCGCAGCTCGCGAGGCGTGGAGAGGGGGAGAGGGGGCGCTTTGAAAAATGATTTCGACTAACGCATTGCACCTCTCAATGAATTTGAAAAAAAAATGTTCCAAGTCTCTTAACTTCCGAGATCCGCCTAAAGGAGGGGGGGCGAAGGGGGGCAAGGGGTTCAAATTTGAAAAACGGATTATACTTCCCCGAGCCTCCTCTATATGAATCTCACGAATGACACCACCTACCTACACCTACTTACCACCTACCTACACCTACCTACTACCTACCTAAACCTACCTACCACCTACCTACACCTACCTACTACCTACCTACACCTACCTACTACCTACCACCTACCTACTACCCCTACCACCTACCTACTACCTCCTGCTACTACTAAAAAACATTAACCTAAAGTTTGCTTGTCGTCGCCCCTGAGTTACGCTTCACCCACTCAACCTTCGTTACGCTAAGGAGGTCGCCGGCTCGCTTCGCTCGCCACCTCCCCCCTTCGCTCCACTCGGTCTCGCAGGTTCGCTCCACTCAGGACCTGCCTACCACCGGAAAGCTATCATGACTTTATCCCTACGCTACGGGGGTCGCCGGCTCGCTTCGCTCGCCCGCTCCCCCCTTCGCTTTACTGGTACCACCACAGGATAGGCCCCTTTCAATGAATCTGAAAAAAAAAATGTTCCAAGTCTCTTAACTACCGAGATCCGAAAGGGGGGGTGAAGGGGGGCAAGGGGGTCAAATTTGAAAAATGGTTTTAACTTTCCCGAGCCTCCTCTATACGAATCCGTAAACAAAACAGAAAAAAGAGGTAAAAGGGGGGGGGGGGGTTGAAGGGGGGTGAGGGGGGAGTTTCGAAAAATGATTTCGATTAACGCAAAGGCCCCTCTAAATGAATCTGAAAAAAATAATCTTCCAAGTCTCTTAACTTCCGAGATCCGAAAGGGGGGGGTGGAGGGGGGCAAGGGGGTCAAATTTTCAAAATAGTTTTTACTTCCCCAAGCCTCCTCTATACGAATCCCTAAAAAAAACACGAAAATTCTCTTTATTTTCGAGATTCGCCTAAAGGGGGGGAGAAGGGGGGCAAGGGGGGCCACTTTGAAAAATGATTTTTACTTAACCGAGCCTCCTCTATACGAATGAGTAAAAAAAAAAAAATACGGGTCTCCTAGTTTCCGAGATACGATAGGGTGGGGGGAGAAGGGGGGGGAAAAGGGGGGGTTTCGGACTTTTCCCAAACTCACCAGAGTTACTTGTTTACGAATCTGTCAAAATATACCCACCTCCCCATCCACCATCTAGGAGAACAATTATGTCAGTGAGTCAGTGAGTGAGTCAGTGGTAGTTTAGCTTTATATAATAGAACTAGTATTTGCGTGGCTGCGCTCGCTGCGCGCAGCTCGCGGGTCTGCCTACCTACACCTACCCACTACCTACCTACTACCTACCTACACCTACCAACACCTACCTACCTACACCTACCTACCTACACCTACCTACACCTACCTACACCTACCTACTACCTACCTACACCTACCTACTCAACCTTCGTTACGCTTCACCCACTCAACCTTCGTTACGCTAAGGAGGTCGCCGGCTCGCTTCGCTCGCCACCTCCCCCCTTCGCTCCACTCGGTCTCGCAGGTTCGCTCCACTCAGGACCTACCTACCACCGAAAAGCTATCATGACTTTATCCCTACGCTACGGGGGTCGCCGGCTCGCTTCGCTCGCCCGCTCCCCCCTTCGCTTTACCGGTACCACCATTTTACTTCCCCGAGCCTCCTATCCTATACGAATCTGTAAACAAAACAGAAAAAAAGGGGTGAAGAGGGGGGGGGGGTGAAGGGGGGGGAGAGGGGGGAGTTTCTAAAAATGATTTCGACTAACGCAATGCCCCTCTCAATGAATCTGAAAAAAAAATGTTCCAAGTCTCTTAACTTCCGAGATCCGAAAGGGGGGGGGATGGAGGGGGGCAAGGGGGTCAAATTTTCAAAATGGTTTTTACTTCCTCAAGCCTCCTCTATACGAATCCCTAAAAAAAAAACACGTAATTCTCTTTATTTCCGAGATCCGCCTAAAGGGGGGGAGAAGGGGGGCAAGGGGGGGCACTTTGAAAAATGATTTTTACTTTACCGAGCCTCCTCTATACGAATCCCTAAAAAAAAACACTTCAAATCTCTTTGTTTCCGAGATACGATAGGGAGGGGGGAGAAGGGGGGGGAAAAGGGGGGGTTTGGGACTTTTCCCATAGGTTTGAGAGTTGATTGTTTACGAATCTGTCAAAATATACCCACCTCCCCATCCACCATCTTGGAGATCAATTCTGTCAATAGATGAGTGAGTCAGTGGTAATTAAGCTTTATTATATAGTATAACTAGTATTTGCGTGGGTGCGCGAGCTGCGCGCAGCTCGCGGGGCGTGAAGAGGGGGAGAGGGGGCGCTTTGAAAAATGATTTCGACTAACGCATTGCACCTTTCAATGAATCTGAAAAAAAAAATGTTCCAATGAAGCTCGCGGTACTACCTACCTACTCCTACCTACACCTACCTAAACCTATCTACACCTACCTACACCTACCTACACCTACCTACACCTACCTACTACCTACCTACACCTACCTACACCTACCTACACCTACTTACTACCTACCTACACCTACCTACCCCTACCTACACCTACCTACACCTACCTACACCTACCTACACCTACCTACTACCTACCTACACCTACCTACTACCTACCTACTACCTCCTACTACCACTAAAAAAACATTACCCTAAAGTTTGCTTGTCGTCGCCCCTGAGTTACGCTTCACCCACTCAACCTTCGTTACGCTAAGGAGGTCGCCGGCTCGCTTCGCTCGCCCGCCACCTCCCCCCTTCGCTCCACTCGGTCTCGCAGGTTCGCTCCACTCAGGACCTACCTACCACCGGAAAGCTATCGTGACATTATCCCTACGCTACGGGGGTCGCCGGCTCGCTTCGCTCGCCCGCTCCCCCCTTCGCTTTACCGCTGTACCACCACCGGACAGGTTTCGACGCCTACTATAATATTTGTTCAAACACCTAATGGCTATCTCTAACCGTTATGAAGTTACAGCCCTTTTAATTTTAGGGGAGGTTGGGGAGGGGAGGGTATACAAATTTCAACGGCCCTCAATAGTTTTATGTAAGAAAAAAAAAAAAAAAAAAGTGAAAAAAAGGGGGGGGGGTTGAAAGGGGGGTGAGGGGGGGAGTTTTGAAAAATGATTTCGATTAACGCAAAGGCCCCTCTAAGTGAATCTGAAAAAAAAATCGTTCCAAGTCTCTTAACTTTCGAGATTCGCCTAAAGGGGGGGAGAAGGGGGGCAAGGGGGGCCACTTTGAAAAATGATTTTTACTTAACCGAGCCTCCTCTATACGAATCCGTAATAAAAAAAAAATACGGGTCTCTTAGTTTCCGAGATACGATAGGGAGGAGGGAGAAGGGGGGGGAAAAGGGGGGGTATCGGACTTTTCCCATACTCACCAGAGTTACTTGTTTACGAATCTGTCAAAATATACCCACCTCCCCATCCACCATCTGGGAGAACAATTCTGTCAGTCAGTCAGTCAGTCAGTCAGTGAGTGGTAGTTTAGCTTTATATAGTATAATAACTAGTATTTGCGTGGGTGCGCGAGCTGCGCGCAGCTCGCGAGGCGTGAAGAGGGGGAGAGGGGCAGCTTAGAAAAATGATTTCGACTGACGCATTGCACCTCTCAATGAATCTGAAAAAAAAAATGTTCCAAGTCTCATAACTTCCGAGATCCGCCTAAAGGGGGAGAAAAGGGGGGCAAAGGGGTCAATTAAAAAAAAATGGTTTTTACTTTCCCGAGCCTCCTCTATATGAATCTCACATGTGCCACCACCTACCTACACCTACCTACTACCTACCTACCTACACCTACCTACCTACACCTACCTACTACCTACCTACCACCTACCTACATACTACCTACCTACTACCTCCTACTACCAAAAAACATTACCCTAAAGTTTGCTTGTCGTCGCCCCTGAGTTACGCTTCACCCACTCAACCTTCGTTACGCTAAGGAGGTCGCCGGCTCGCTTCGCTCGCCACCTCCCCCCTTCGCTCCACTCGGTCTCGCAGGTTCGCTCCACTCAGGACCTACCTACCACCGGAAAGCTATCATGTCGATATCCCTACGCTACGGGGGTCGCCGGCTCGCTTCGCTCGCCCGCTCCCCCCTTCGCTTTACCGCTGTACCACCACCGGACAGGTGCCTACTATAATATTTGTTCAAACACCTAATGGCTATCTCTAACCGTTACGAAGTTACAGCCCTTTTAATTTTAGGGGAGGTTGGGGAGGGGAGGGGAGAGTATACAAATTTCAACGCCCCTCAATAAGTAGTTTTATGTAAGAAAAAAAAAAAAAAAAAGTTGAAAAAAGGGGGGGGGGTGAAGGGGGGGGTGAGGGGGGGAGTCTCGAAAAATGATTTCGATTAACGAAAAGGCCCCTCTAAATGAATCTGAAAAAAAAATCGTTCCAAGTCTCTTAACTTTCGAGATTCGCCTAAAGGGGGGGAGAAGGGGGAAAAGAGGGGCCACTTTGAAAAATGATTTTTACTTAACCGAGCCTCCTCTATACGAATCAGTAAAAAAAAAAAAATACGGGTCTCCTAGTTTCCGAGATACGATAGGGAGGGGGGGGAGGGGGGGCAAAAAGGGGGGGTTTCGGACTTTTCCCATACTCACCAGAGTTACTTGTTTACGAATCTGTCAAAATATACCCACCTCCCCATCCAACATCTGGGAGAACAATGATGTCAGTGAGTGAGTGAGTGAGTCAGTGGTAGTTTAGCTTTATATAGTATAACTAGTATTTGCGTGGCTGCGCTCGCTGCGCGCAGCTCGCGAGGCGTGAAGGGGGGGAGAGGGGGAGCTTTGAAAAGTGATTTCGACTAACGCATTGCACCTCTCAATGAATCTGAAAAAAAAAATGTTCCAATACTACCTACCTACACCTACCTACCTACACCTACCTACACCTACCTACACCTACCTACACCTACCTACACCTACCTACACCTACCTACACCTACCTACATCTACCTACACCTACCTACACCTACCTACACCTACCTACACCTACCTACTCAACCTTCGTTACGCTTCACCCACTCAACCTTCGTTATGCTAAGGAGGTCGCCGGCTCGCTTCGCTCGCCACCTCCCCCCTTCGCTCCACTCGGTCTCGCAGGTTCGCTCCACTCAGGACCTACCTACCACCGGAAAGCTATCATGACATTATCCCTACGCTACGGGGGTCGCCGGCTCGCTTCGCTCGCCCGCTCCCCCCTTCGCTTTACCGGTACCACCATTTTACTTCCCCGAGCCTCCTATCCTATACGAATCTGTAAACAAAAGAGAAAAAAAGGGGTGAAGAGGGGGGGGGGTGAAGGGGGGGAAGGGGGGGGGGAGTTTCTAAAAATGATTTCGACTAACGCAATGCCCCTCTATATGAATCTGAAAAAAAATTCGTTCCAAGTCTCTTAACTTCCGAGATCCGAAAGGGGGGGTGGAGGGGGGCAAGGGGGTCAAATTTTCAAAATGGTTTTTCCTTCCCCAAGCCTCCTCTATACGAATCCCTAAAAAAAAAACACGTAAAATCTCTTCATTTCCGAGATCCGCCGAAAGGGGGGCAAAAGGGGGGCAAGGGGGGGCACTTTGAAAAATGATTTTTACTTTACCGAGCCTCCTCTATACGAATCCGTAATAAAAAAAAAATACCGGTCTCTTAGTTTCCGAGATACGATAGGGAGGGGGGGGAGGGGGGGCAAAAAGGGGGGGTTTCGGACTTTTCCCATACTCACCAGAGTTACTTGTTTACGAATCTGTCAAAATATACCCACCTCCCCATCCAACATCTGGGAGAACAATGATGTCAGTGAGTGAGTGAGTGAGTCAGTGGTAGTTTAGCTTTATATAGTATAACTAGTATTTGCGTGGCTGCGCTCGCTGCGCGCAGCTCGCGGGTCTGCTTACCTACACCTGCCTACTACCTACCTACTACCTACCTACACCTACCTACTACCTACCTACACCTACCTACTACCAACCTACACCTACCTACCTACTACCTACCTATCACCTACCTACTACCCCCTACTACCACTAAAAAAACATTCCCTAAAGTTTGCTTGTCGTCGCCCCTGAGTTACGCTTCACCCACTCAACCTTCGTTACGCTAAGGAGATCGCCGGCTCGCTTCGCTCGCCACCTCCCCCCTTCGCTCCACTCGGTCTCGCAGGTTCACTCCACTCAGGACCTACCTATCACCGGAAAGCTATCATGACCTTATCCCTACGCTACGGGGGTCGCCGGCTCGCTTCGCTCGCCCGCTCCCCCCTTCGCTTTACCGGTACCACCATTTTACTTCCCCGAGCCTCCTATCCTATACGAATCTGTAAACAAAAGAGAAAAAAAAGGGGTGAAGACGGGGGGGGGGGGGGGGTGAAGGGGGGAGTTTCTAAAAATGATTTCGACTAACGCAATGCTCTCAATGAATCTGAAAAAAAAAATGTTCCAAGTCTCTTAACTTCCGAGATCCGAAAGGGGGGGGATGAAGGGGGGCAAGGGGGTCAAATTTTCAAAATGGTTTTTACTTCCTCAAGCCTCCTCTATACGAATCCCTAAAAAAAAAACACGTAATTCTCTTTATTTCCGAGATTCGCCTAAAGGGGGGGAGAAGGGGGAAAAGGGGGGCCACTTTGAAAAATGATTTTTACTTTACCGAGCCTCCTCTATACGAATCCCTAAAAAAAAACACTTCAAGTCTCTTTGTTTCCGAGATACGATAGGGAGGGGGGAGAAGGGGGGGAAAAGGGGGGGTTTCGGACTTTTCCCATAGTCATGAGAGTTAGTTGTTTACGAATCTGTAAAAATATACCCACCTCCCCATCCACCATCTGGGAGAACAATTCTGTCAATAGATCAGTGAGTGGTAATTTAGCTTTATATAGTATAATATGACTAGTATTTGCGTGGCTGCGCGAGCTGCGCGCAGCTCGCGGGTCTGCCTACCTACACCTACCTGCTACCTACCTACACCTACCTACTACCTACCTACACCTACCTACTACCTACCTACACCTACCTACACCTACCTACCTACTACCTACCTACCTACACCTACCTACACCTACCTACACCTACCTACACCTACCTACACCTACGTACATCTACCTACTACCTCCTACTACCACTAAAAAAACATTACCCTAAAGTTTGCTTGTCGTCGCCCCTGAGTTACGCTTCACCCACTCAACCTTCGTTACGCTAAGGAGGTCGCCGGCTCGCTTCGCTCGCCACCTCCCCCCTTCGCTCCACTCGGTCTCGCAGGTTCGCTCCACTCAGGACCTACCTACCACCGGAAAGCTATCGTGACATTACGCCTACGCTACGGGGGTCGCCGGCTCGCTTCGCTCGCCCGCTCCCCCCTTCGCTTTACCGCTGTACCACCACCGGACAGGTTTCGACGCCTACTCTATTATATTTGTTCAAACACCTAATGGCTATCTCTAACCGTTTTGAAGTTACAGCCCTTTTAATTTTAGGGGAGCTTGGGGAGGGGAGGGTATACAAATTTCAACGCCCCTCAATAGTTTTATGTAAGAAAAAAAAAAAAAAAAAAAGGTGAAAAAGGGGGGGGGGGGTTGAAGGGGGGGTGAGGGGGAGAGTCTCGAAAAATGATTTCGATTAACGCAAAGGCCCCTCTAAATGAATCTGAAAAAAAAATTGTTCCAAGTCTCTTAACTTTCGAGATTCGCCTAAAGGGGGGGAGAAGGGGGGCAAGGGGGGCCACTTTGAAAAATGATTTTTACTTTACCGAGCCTCCTCTATACGAATCCGTAAAAAAAAAAAATACGGGTCTTTTAGTTTCCGAGATACGATAGGGAGAGGGGAGAAGGGGGGGGAAAAGGGGGGGTTTCGGACTTTTCCCATACTCACCAGAGTTACTTGTTTACGAATCTGTCAAAATATACCCACCTCCCCATCCACCATCTGGGAGAACAATTATGTCAGTGAGTCAGTGAGTCAGTCAGTGGTAGTTTAGCTTTATATAGTATAACTAGTATTTGCGTGGCTGCGCTCGCTGCGCGCAGCTCGCGGGTCTGCTAACCTACACCTGCCTACTACCTACCTACACCTACCTACTCAACCTTCGTTACGCTTCACCCACTCAACCTTCGTTACGCTAAGGAGGTCGCCGGCTCGCTTCGCTCGCCACCTCCCCCCTTCGCTCCACTCGGTCTCGCAGGTTCGCTCCACTAAGGACCTACCTACCACCGGAAAGCTATCATGACATTATCCCTACGCTACGGGGGTCGCCGGCTCGCTTCGCTCGCCCGCTCCCCCCTTCGCTTTACCGGTACCACCATTTTACTTCCCCGAGCCTCCTATCCTATACGAATCTGTAAACAAAAGAGAAAAAAGGGGTGAAGGGGGGGGGGGTGAAGGGGGGGGAGAGGGGGGGAGTTTCTAAAAATGATTTCGACTAACGCAATGCCCCTCTATATGAATCTGAAAAAAAAATCGTTCCAAGTCTCCTAACTTCCGAGAACCGAAAGGGGGGGGGGGTGGAGGGGGGCAAGGGGGTCAAATTTTCAAAATGGTTTTTACTTCCCCAAGCCTCCTCTATACGAATCCCTAAAAAAAAACTCGTAAATTCTCTTTATTTCCGAGATCCGCCTAAAGGGGGGGAAAAGGGGGGCAAGGGGGGGCACTTTGAAAAATGATTTTTACTTTACCGAGCCTCCTCTATACGAATCCGTAATAAAAAAAAAATACCGGTCTCTTAGTTTCCGAGATACGATAGGGAGGGGGGGGAAGGGGGGGGAAAAGGGGGGGTTTCGGACTTTTCCCATACTCACCAGAGTTACTTGTTTACGAATCTGTCAAAATATACCCACCTCCCCATCCACCATCTGGGAGAACAATTATGTCAGTGAGTCAGTGAGTCAGTGAGTGGTAGTTTAGCTTTATATAGTATAATATGACTAGTATTTGCGTGGCTGCGCGAGCTGCGCGCAGCTCGCGGGTCTGCCTACCTACACCTACCTGCTACCTACCTACACCTACCTACTACCTACCTACACCTACCTACTACCTACCTACACCTACCTACCTACTACCTACCTACCTACACCTACCTACACCTACCTACACCTACCTACACCTACGTACATCTACCTACTACCTCCTACTACCACTAAAAAAACATTACCCTAAAGTTTGCTTGTCGTCGCCCCTGAGTTACGCTTCACCCACTCAACCTTCGTTACGCTAAGGAGGTCGCCGGCTCGCTTCGCTCGCCACCTCCCCCCTTCGCTCCACTCGGTCTCGCAGGTTCGCTCCACTCAGGACCTACCTACCACCGGAAAGCTATCGTGACATTACGCCTACGCTACGGGGGTCGCCGGCTCGCTTCGCTCGCCCGCTCCCCCCTTCGCTTTACCGCTGTACCACCACCGGACAGGTTTCGACGCCTACTCTATTATATTTGTTCAAACACCTAATGGCTATCTCTAACCGTTTTGAAGTTACAGCCCTTTTAATTTTAGGGGAGCTTGGGGAGGGGAGGGTATACAAATTTCAACGCCCCTCAATAGTTTTATGTAAGAAAAAAAAAAAAAAAAAAAGGTGAAAAAGGGGGGGGGGGGTTGAAGGGGGGGTGAGGGGGAGAGTCTCGAAAAATGATTTCGATTAACGCAAAGGCCCCTCTAAATGAATCTGAAAAAAAAATTGTTCCAAGTCTCTTAACTTTCGAGATTCGCCTAAAGGGGGGGAGAAGGGGGGCAAGGGGGGCCACTTTGAAAAATGATTTTTACTTTACCGAGCCTCCTCTATACGAATCCGTAAAAAAAAAAAATACGGGTCTTTTAGTTTCCGAGATACGATAGGGAGAGGGGAGAAGGGGGGGGAAAAGGGGGGGTTTCGGACTTTTCCCATACTCACCAGAGTTACTTGTTTACGAATCTGTCAAAATATACCCACCTCCCCATCCACCATCTGGGAGAACAATTCTGTCAATCAGTGAGTCAGTCAGTCAGTCAGTGGTAATTAAGCTTTATATAGTATAAAATCGAGCTTTATATAGTATAATATAATATGTTACCCTATGAGCCGACATATCCTTAACAGCATTACACCGGTAGCTGCACATCTTACAGCTATACAGGTACAGCTTGAAGTTAGGCGACGCTAACAGCTCGTGCGGGGGAGGCAGGTCGCTCTTACGTTTATATATATTACTAGTATTTGCGTGGGTGCGCGAGCTGCGCGCAGCTCGCGAGGCGTGGAGAGGGGGAGAGGGGGCGCTTTGAACAGTGATTTCGACTAACGCATTGCCCCTTTCAATGAATCTGAAAAAAAAAAATTGTCCAAGTCTCTTAACTTCCGAGATCCGCCTAAAAGGGGGGTGAAGGGGGGCAAGGGGTTCAAATTTGAAAAACGGATTTTACTTCCCCGAGCCTCCTCTATATGAATCTCACGTATGCCACCACCTACCTACACCTACCTACTACCTACCTACACCTACCTACTACATACCTACACCTACCTACTACCTACCTACACCTACCTACTACCTACCTATCACCTACCCACCACCTACCTACACCTACCTACTACCTACCTACTCAACCTTCGTTACGCTTCACCCACTCAACCTTCGTTACGCTAAGGAGGTCGCCGGCTCGCTTCGCTCGCCACCTCCCCCCTTGGCTCCACTCGGTCTCGCAGGTTCGCTCCACTCAGGACCTACCTACCACCGGAAAGCTATCATGACATTATCCCTACGCTACGGGGGTCGCCGGCTCGCTTCGCTCGCCCGCTCCCCCCTTCGCTTTACCGGTACCACCATTTTACTTCCCCGAGCCTCCTATCCTATACGAATCTGTAAATAAAACAGAAAAAAAGGGGTGAAGAGAGGGGGGGGGGGTGAAGGGGGGAGAGGGGGGGAGTTTCTAAAAATGATTTCGACTAACGCAATGCCCCTCTCAATGAATCTGAAAAAAAAAATGTTCCAAGTCTCTTAACTTCCGAGATCCGAAAGGGGGGGGGATGGAGGGGGGCAAGGGGGTCAAATTTTCAAAACGGTTTTTACTTCCCCAAGCCTCCTCTATACGAATCCCTAAAAAAAAAACACGTAAATTCTCTTTATTTCTGAGATCCGCCTAAAGGGGGGGAAAAGGGGGGCAAAGGGGGCCACTTTAAAAAATGATTTTTACTTTACCGAGCCTCCTCTATACGAATCAGTAAAAAAAAAAAAATACGGGTCTCCTAGTTTCCGAGATACGATAAGGAGGGGGGAGAAGGGGGGGGGAAAAGGGGGGGTTTCGGACTTTCCCCATACTCACCAGAGTTACTTGTTTACGAATCTGTCAAAATATACCCACCTCCCCATCCACCATCTGGGAGAACAATTATGTCAGTCAGTGAGTGAGTCAGTGAGTGGTAGTTTAGCTTTATATAGTATAACTAGTATTTGCGTGGGTGCGCGAGCTGCGCGCAGCTCGCGAGGCGTGGAGAGGGGGAGAGGGGGCGCTTTGAAAAATGATTTCGACTAACGCATTGCACCTCTCAATGAATTTGAAAAAAAAATGTTCCAAGTCTCTTAACTTCCGAGATCCGCCTAAAGGGGGGGTGAAGGGGGGCAAGGGGTTCAAATTTGAAAAACGGATTATACTTCCCCGAGCCTCCTCTATATGAATCTCACGAATGACACCACCTACCTACACCTACTTACCACCTACCTACACCTACCTACTACCTACCTACCACCTACCTACACCTACCTACTACCTACCTACACCTACCTACTACCTACTACCTACCACCTACCTACTACCTACTACCCCTACCACCTACCTACTACCTCCTGCTACTACTAAAAAACATTAACCTAAAGTTTGCTTGTCGTCGCCCCTGAGTTACGCTTCACCCACTCAACCTTCGTTACGCTAAGGAGGTCGCCGGCTCGCTTCGCTCGCCACCTCCCCCCTTCGCTCCACTCGGTCTCGCAGGTTCGCTCCACTCAGGACCTACCTACCACCGGAAAGCTATCATGACTTTATCCCTACGCTACGGGGGTCGCCGGCTCGCTTCGCTCGCCCGCTCCCCCCTTCGCTTTACTGGTACCACCACAGGATAGGCCCCTTTCAATGAATCTGAAAAAAAAAATGTTCCAAGTCTCTTAACTACCGAGATCCGAAAGGGGGGGTGAAGGGGGGCAAGGGGGTCAAATTTGAAAAATGGTTTTAACTTTCCCGAGCCTCCTCTATACGAATCCGTAAACAAAACAGAAAAAAAGAGGTAAAAGGGGGGGGGGGGGGGGTTGAAGGGGGGTGAGGGGGGGAGTTTCAAAAAATGATTTTGACTAACGCAATGCCCCTCTCAATGAATCTGAAAAAAAAAATGTTCCAAGTCTCTTAACTTCCGGGATCCGAAAGGGGGGGGATGGAGGGGGGCAAGGGGGTCAAATTTTCAAAATGGTTTTTACTTCCTCAAGCCTCCTCTATACGAATCTCACGAATGACACCACCTACCTACACCTACTTACCACCTACCTACACCTACCTACTACCTACCTAAACCTACCTACCACCTACCTACACCTACCTACTACCTACCTACACCTACCTACTACCTACTACCTACCACCTACCTACTACCTACTACCCCTACCACCTACCTACTACCTCCTGCTACTACTAAAAAACATTAACCTAAAGTTTGCTTGTCGTCGCCCCTGAGTTACGCTTCACCCACTCAACCTTCGTTACGCTAAGGAGGTCGCCGGCTCGCTTCGCTCGCCACCTCCCCCCTTCGCTCCACTCGGTCTCGCAGGTTCGCTCCACTCAGGACCTACCTACCACCGGAAAGCTATCATGACTTTATCCCTACGCTACGGGGGTCGCCGGCTCGCTTCGCTCGCCCGCTCCCCCCTTCGCTTTACTGGTACCACCACAGGATAGGCCCCTTTCAATGAATCTGAAAAAAAAAATGTTCCAAGTCTCTTAACTACCGAGATCCGATAGGGAGGGGGGAGAAGGGGGGGAAAAGGGGGGGTTTCGGACTTTCCCCATACTCACCAGAGTTACTTGTTTACGAATCTGTCAAAATATACCCACCTCCCCATCCACCATCTGGGAGAACAATTATGTCAGTCAGTGAGTGAGTCAGTGAGTGGTAGTTTAGCTTTATATAGTATAACTAGTATTTGCGTGGGTGCGCGAGCTGCGCGCAGCTCGCGAGGCGTGGAGAGGGGGAGAGGGGGCGCTTTGAAAAATGATTTCGACTAACGCATTGCACCTCTCAATGAATTTGAAAAAAAAATGTTCCAAGTCTCTTAACTTCCGAGATCCGCCTAAAGGGGGGGTGAAGGGGGGCAAGGGGTTCAAATTTGAAAAACGGATTATACTTCCCCGAGCCTCCTCTATATGAATCTCACGAATGACACCACCTACCTACACCTACTTACCACCTACCTACACCTACCTACTACCTACCTAAACCTACCTACCACCTACCTACACCTACCTACTACCTACCTACACCTACCTACTACCTACTACCTACCACCTACCTACTACCTACTACCCCTACCACCTACCTACTACCTCCTGCTACTACTAAAAAACATTAACCTAAAGTTTGCTTGTCGTCGCCCCTGAGTTACGCTTCACCCACTCAACCTTCGTTACGCTAAGGAGGTCGCCGGCTCGCTTCGCTCGCCACCTCCCCCCTTCGCTCCACTCGGTCTCGCAGGTTCGCTCCACTCAGGACCTACCTACCACCGGAAAGCTATCATGACTTTATCCCTACGCTACGGGGGTCGCCGGCTCGCTTCGCTCGCCCGCTCCCCCCTTCGCTTTACTGGTACCACCACAGGATAGGCCCCTTTCAATGAATCTGAAAAAAAAAATGTTCCAAGTCTCTTAACTACCGAGATCCGAAAGGGGGGGTGAAGGGGGGCAAGGGGGTCAAATTTGAAAAATGGTTTTAACTTTCCCGAGCCTCCTCTATACGAATCCGTAAACAAAACAGAAAAAAAGAGGTAAAAGGGGGGGGGGGGGGTTGAAGGGGGGTGAGGGGGGGAGTTTCAAAAAATGATTTTGACTAACGCAATGCCCCTCTCAATGAATCTGAAAAAAAAAATGTTCCAAGTCTCTTAACTTCCGGGATCCGAAAGGGGGGGGATGGAGGGGGGCAAGGGGGTCAAATTTTCAAAATGGTTTTTACTTCCTCAAGCCTCCTCTATACGAATCCCTAAAAAAAAAACACGTAATTCTCTTTATTTCCGAGATCCGCCTAAAGGGGGGGAGAAGGGGGGCAAGGGGGGGCACTTTGAAAAATGATTTTTACTTTACCGAGCCTCCTCTATACGAATCCGTAATAAAAAAAAAATACCGGTCTCTTAGTTTCCGAGATACGATAGGGAGGGGGGAGAAGGGGGGGAAAAGGGGGGGTTTCGGACTTTTCCCATACTCACCAGAGTTACTTGTTTACGAATCTGTCAAAATATACCCACCTCCCCATCCAACATCTGGGAGAACAATGATGTCAGTGAGTGAGTGAGTGAGTCAGTGGTAGTTTAGCTTTATATAGTATAACTAGTATTTGCGTGGGTGCGCGAGCTGCGCGCAGCTCGCGAGGCGTGAAGAGGGGGAGAGGGGGCGCTTTGAAAAATGATTTCGACTAACGCATTGCACCTCTCAATGAATCTGAAAAAAAAAAAAAGCATGCACCTACCTACAACCTACCTACACCTACCTACACCTACCTACACCTACCTACACCTACCTACTACCTACCTACACCTACCTACTACCTACCTACACCTACCTACTACCTACCTACACCTACCTACTACCTACCTACACCTACCTACACCTACCAACTACCTACCTACCTACACCTACCTACTACCTACCTACTACCTCCTACTACCACTAAAAAAACATTACCCTAAAGTTTGCTTGTCGTCGCCCCTGAGTTACGCTTCACCCACTCAACCTTCGTTACGCTAAGGAGGTCGCCGGCTCGCTTCGCTCGCCACCTCCCCCCTTCGCTCCACTCGGTCTCGCAGGTTCGCTCCACTCAGGACCTACCTACCACCGGAAAGCTATCATGACTTTATCTCTACGCTACGGGGGTCGCCGGCTCGCTTCGCTCGCCCGCTCCCCCCTTCGCTTTACCGGTACCACAATTTTACTTCCCCGAGCCTTCTCTATACGAATCCGTAAACAAAACAGAAAAAAGGGGTGAAGAGGGGGGGGGGGTGAAGGGGGGGGAGAGGGGGGGAGTTTCTAAAAATGATTTCGACTAACGCAATGCCCCTCTATATGAATCTGAAAAAAAAAATGTTCCAAGTCTCTTAACTTCCGAGATCCGAAAGGGGGGGGTGGAGGGGGGCAAGGGGGTCAAATTTTCAAAATAGTTTTTACTTCCCCAAGCCTCCTCTATACGAATCCCTAAAAAAAAACACGAAAATTCTCTTTATTTTCGAGATTCGCCTAAAGGGGGGGAGAAGGGGGAAAAGGGGGGCCACTTTGAAAAATGATTTTTACTTAACCGAGCCTCCTCTATACGAATCAGTAAAAAAAAAAAAATACGGGTCTCCTAGTTTCCGAGATACGACAGGGAGGGGGGGGAGGGGGGGCAAAAAGGGGGGGTTTCGGACTTTTCCCATACTCACCAGAGTTACTTGTTTACGAATCTGTCAAAATATACCCACCTCCCCATCCACCATCTGGGAGAACAATTATGTCAGTCAGTGAGTGAGTCAGTGAGTGGTAGTTTAGCTTTATATAGTATAACTAGTATTTGCGTGGCTGCGCTCGCTGCGCGCAGCTCGCGGGTCTGCTTACCTACACCTGCCTACTACCTACCTACACCTACCTACTACCTACCTACACCTACCTACTACCTACCTACACCTACCTACACCTACCTACTACCAACCTACACCTACCTACACCTACCTACACCTACCTACACCTACCTACACCTACCTACACCTACCTACACCTACCTACACCTACCTACACCTACCTACACCTACCTACACCTACCTACACCTACCTACACCTACCTACACCTACCTACACCTACCTACACCTACCTACACCTACCTACACCTACCTACACCTACCTACACCTACCTACACCTACCTACACCTACCTACACCTACCTACACCTACCTACACCTACCTACACCTACCTACACCTACCTACACCTACCTACACCTACCTACACCTACCTACACCTACCTACACCTACCTACACCTACCTACACCTACCTACACCTACCTACACCTACCTACACCTACCTACACCTACCTACACCTACCTACACCTACCTACACCTACCTACACCTACCTACACCTACCTACACCTACCTACACCTACCTACACCTACCTACACCTACCTACACCTACCTACACCTACCTACACCTACCTACACCTACCTACACCTACCTACACCTACCTACACCTACCTACTCAACCTTCGTTACGCTTCACCCACTCAACCTTCGTTACGCTAAGGAGGTCGCCGGCTCGCTTCGCTCGCCACCTCCCCCCTTCGCTGCACTCGGTCTCGCAGGTTCGCTCCACTCAGGACCTACCTACCACCGGAAAGCTATCATGACATTATCCCTACGCTACGGGGGTCGCCGGCTCGCTTCGCTCGCCCGCTCCCCCCTTCGCTTTACCGGTACCACCATTTTACTTCGCCGAGCCTCCTATCCTATACGAATCTGTAAACAAAACAGAAAAAAGGGGTGAAAAGGGGGGGGGGGTGAAGGGGGGGGGAGGGGGGAGTTTCTAAAAATGATTTCGACTACCGCAATGCCCCTCTATATGAATCTGAAAAAAAAATCGTTCCAAGTCTCTTAACTTCCGAGATCCGAAAGGGGGGGGATGGAGGGGGGCAAGGGGGTCAAATTTTCAAAATGGTTTTTACTTCCTCAAGCCTCCTCTATACGAATCCCTAAAAAAAAAACACGTAATTCTCTTTATTTCCGAGATCCGCCTAAAGGGGGGGAGAAGGGGGGCAAGGGGGGGCACTTTGAAAAATGACTTTTACTTTACCGAGCCTCCTCTATACGAATCCGTAATAAAAAAAAAATACCGGTCTCTTAGTTTCCGAGATACGATAGAGAGGGGGGGGAGGGGGGGCAAAAAGGGGGGGTTTCGGACTTTTCCCATACTCACCAGAGTTACTTGTTTACGAATCTGTCAAAATATACCCACCTCCCCATCCACCATCTGGGAGAACAATTCTGTCAGTCAGTCAGTGAGTGAGTCAGTGGTAGTTTAGCTTTATTTAGTATAATAACTAGTATTTGCGTGGCTGCGCTCGCTGCGCGCAGCTCGCGAGGCGTGAAGAGGGGGAGAGGGGCAGTTTTGAAAAAAAAATTCGACTAACGCATTGCTCCTTTCAATAAATCTGAAAAAAAAATGTTTCAAGTCTCTTAACTTCCGAGATCCGCCTTACTACCTACCTACACCTACCTACTACCTACCTACACCTACCTACTCCTACCTACTCCTACCTACACCTACCTACACCTACCTACACCTACCTACACCTACCTACACCTACCTACACCTACCTACACCTACCTACTACCTACCTACACCTACCTACTCAACCTTCGTTACGCTTCACCCACTCAACCTTCGTTACGCTAAGGAGGTCGCCGGCTCGCTTCGCTCGCCACCTCCCCCCTTCGCTCCACTCGGTCTCGCAGGTTCACTCCACTCAGACCTACCTACCACCGGAAAGCTATCATGACATTATCCCTACGCTACGGGGGTCGCCGGCTCGCTTCGCTCGCCCGCTCCCCCCTTCGCTTTACCGGTACCACCATTTTACTTCCCCGAGCCTCCTATCCTATACGAATCTGTAAACAAAACAGAAAAAAAGGGGTGAAGAGGGGGGGGGGGGTGAAGGGGGGGAGAGGGGGGGAGTTTCTAAAAATGATTTCGACTAACGCAATGCCCCTCTATATGAATCTGAAAAAAAATTCGTTCCAAGTCTCTTAACTTCCGAGATCCGAAAGGGGGGGGTGGAGGGGGGCAAGGGGGTCAAATTTTCAAAATGGTTTTTACTTCCTCAAGCCTCCTCTATACGAATCCCTAAAAAAAAACACGTAATTCTCTTTATTTCCGAGATCCGCCTAAAGGGGGGGAGAAGGGGGGCAAGGGGGGGCACTTTGAAAAATGATTTTTACTTTACCGAGCCTCCTCTATACGAATCCCTAAAAAAAAACACTTCAAGTCTCTTTGTTTCCGAGATACGATAGGGAGGGGGAGAAGGGGGGGGAAAAGGGGGGGTTTCGGACTTTTCCCATAGGATTGAGAGTTCATTGTTTACGAATCTGTCAAAATATACCCACCTCCCCATCCACCATCTGGGAGAACAATTCTGTCAATAGATCAGTCAGTGAGTCAGTGGTAGTTTAGCTTTATATAGTATAACTAGTATTTGCGTGGGTGCGCGAGCTGCGCGCAGCTCGCGGGGTGTGAAGAGGGGGAGAGGGGGCGCTTTGAAAAATGATTTCGACTAACGCATTGCCCCTTTCAATGAATCTGAAAAAAAAAAATGTTCCAAGTCTCTTAACTTCCGAGATCCGCCTAAAGGGGGGGGGGGTGAAGGGGGGCAAGGGTTTCAAATTTGAAAAACTGATTTTACTTCCCCGAGCGTCCTCTATATGAATCTCACGTATGCCACCACCTACCTACACCTACCTACACCTACCTACTTACACCTACCTACACCTACCTACACCTACCTACACCTACCTACTTACACCTACCTACACCTACCTACACCTACCTACCTACACCTACCTACACATACCTACTACCTACCACCTACCTACCTACTACCTCCTACTACTACTAAAAGAACATTACCCTAAAGTTTGCTTGTCGTCGCCCCTGAGTTACGCTTCACCCACTCAACCTTCGTTACGCTAAGGAGGTCGCCGGCTCGCTTCGCTCGCCACCTCCCCCTTTCGCTCCACTCGGTCTCGCAGGTTCGCTCCACTCAGGACCTACCTACCACCGGAAAGCTATCATGACATTATCCCTACGCTACGGGGGTCGCCGGCTCGCTTCGCTCGCCCGCTCCCCCCTTCGCTTTGCCGCTGTACCACCACCGGAGAGGTTTCGACGCCTACTATAATATTTCTTCAAACACCTAATGGCTATCTCTAACCGTTATGAAGTTACAGCCCTTTTAATTTTAGGGGAGGTTGGGGAGGGGAGGGGAGGGTATACAAATTTCAACGCCCCTCAATAGTTTAATGTAAGAAAAAAAAAAAAAAAAGGTGAAAAAGGGGGGGGGGGGTTGAAGGGGGGGTGAGGGGGGGAGTCTCGAAAAATGATTTCGATTAACGCAAAGGCCCCTCTAAATGAATCTGAAAAAAAAATCGTTCCAAGTCTCTTAACTTTCGAGATTCGCCTAAAGGGGGGGAGAAGGGGGAAAAGGGGGGCCACTTTGAAAAATGAATTTTACTTTACCGAGCCTCCTCTATATGAATCCGTAAAAAAAAAAAAAAACGGGTCTTTTAGTTTCCGAGATACGATAGGGAGGGGGGAGAAAGGGGGGGAAAAGGGGGGGTTTCGGACTTTTCCCATACTCACCAGAGTTGATTGTTTACGAATCTGTCAAAATATACCCACCTCCCCATCCACCATCTGGGAGAACAATTCTGTCAGTCAGTCAGTCAGTGAGTGGTAGTTTAGCTTTATATAATAGAACTAGTGTTTGCGTGGGTGCGCGAGCTGCGCGCAGCTCGCGAGGCGTGAAGAGGGGGAGAGGGGCAGCTTAGAAAAATGATTTCGACTGACGCATTGCACCTCTCAATGAATCTGAAAAAAAAAATGTTCCAAGTCTCATAACTTCCGAGATCCGCCTAAAGGGGGAGAAAAGGGGGGCAAAGGGGTCAATTAAAAAAAATGGTTTTTAGTTTCCCGAGCCTCCTCTATATGAATCTCACATGTGCCACCACCTACCTACACCTACCTACTACCTACCTACCTACACCTACCTACTACCTACCTACCACCTACCTACATACTACCTACCTACTACCTCCTACTACCAAAAAACATTACCCTAAAGTTTGCTTGTCGTCGCCCCTGAGTTACGCTTCACCCACTCAACCTTCGTTACGCTAAGGAGGTCGCCGGCTCGCTTCGCTCGCCACCTCCCCCCTTCGCTCCACTCGGTCTCGCAGGTTCGCTCCACTCAGGACCTACCTACCACCGGAAAGCTATCATGTCGATATCCCTACGCTACGCTTCGCTTCACCGCTGTACCACCACCGGACAGGTGCCTACTATAATATTTGTTCAAACACCTAATGGCTATCTCTAACCGTTACGAAGTTACAGCCCTTTTAATTTTAGGGGAGGTTGGGGAGGGGAGGGGAGAGTATACAAATTTCAACGCCCCTCAATAAGTAGTTTTATGTAAGAAAAAAAAAAAAAAAAACAAGTAAAAAAAGGGGGGGGGGATTGAAGGGGGGGTGAGGGGGGGAGTCTCGAAAAATGATTTCGATTAACGCAAAGGCCCCTCTAAATGAATCTGAAAAAAAAATCGTTCCAAGTCTCTTAACTTTCGAGATCCGCCTAAAGGGGGGGTGAAGGGGGGCAAGGGGGTCAAATTTGAAAAATGGTTTTTACTTCCCCGAGCCTCCTCTATACGAATCCCTAAAAAAACACACGTAATGTCTCTTTATTTCCGAGATCCGCCTAAAGGGGGGGAGAAGGGGGGCAAGGGGGGCCACTTTGAAAAATGATTTTTACTTAACCGAGCCTCCTCTATACGAATCCCTAAAAAAAAACACTTCAAGTCTCTTTGTTTCCGAGATACGATAGGGAGGGGGGAGAAGGGGGGGGGAAAAGGGGGGGTTTCGGACTTTTCCCATAGGTTTGAGAGTTGATTGTTTACGAATCTGTCAAAATATACCCACCTCCCCATCCACCATCTGGGAGATCAATTCTGTCAATCAGTCAGTCAGTGAGTGGTATTTAAGCTTTATATAGTATAATAATATATGTTACCCTATGAGCCGACATATCCTTAACAGCATTACACCGGTAGCTGCACATCTTACAGCTATACAGGTACAGCTTGAAGTTAGGCGACGCTAACAGCTCGTGCGGGGGAGGCAGGTCGCTCTTACGTTTATATATATTATATATCTTACCCTATGAGCCGACATATCCTTAACAGCATTACACCGGTAGCTGCACATCTTACAGCTATACAGGTACAGCTTGAAGTTAGGCGACGCTAACAGCTCGTGCGGGGGAGGCAGGTCGCTCTTACGTTTATATATATTATATATCTTACCCTATGAGCCGACATATCCTTAACAGCATTACACCGGTAGCTGCACATCTTACAGCTATACAGGTACAGCTTGAAGTTAGGCGACGCTAACAGCTCGTGCGGGGGAGGCAGGTCGCTCTTACGTTTATATATATTATATATCTTACCCTATGAGCCGACATATCCTTAACAGCATTACACCGGTAGCTGCACATCTTACAGCTATACAGGTACAGCTTGAAGTTAGGCGACGCTAACAGCTCGTGCGGGGGAGGCAGGTCGCTCTTACGTTTATATATATTATATATCTTACCCTATGAGCCGACATATCCTTAACAGCATTACACCGGTAGCTGCACATCTTACAGCTATACAGGTACAGCTTGAAGTTAGGCGACGCTAACAGCTCGTGCGGGGGAGGCAGGTCGCTCTTACGTTTATATATATTATATATGTTACCCTATGAGCCGACATATCCTTAACAGCATTACACCGGTAGCTGCACATCTTACAGCTATACAGGTACAGCTTGAAGTTAGGCGACGCTAACAGCTCGTGCGGGGGAGGCAGGTCGCTCTTACGTTTATATATATTATATATCTTACCCTATGAGCCGACATATCCTTAACAGCATTACACCGGTAGCTGCACATCTTACAGCTATACAGGTACAGCTTGAAGTTAGGCGACGCTAACAGCTCGTGCGGGGGAGGCAGGTCGCTCTTACGTTTATATATATTATATATCTTACCCTATGAGCCGACATATCCTTAACAGCATTACACCGGTAGCTGCACATCTTACAGCTATACAGGTACAGCTTGAAGTTAGGCGACGCTAACAGCTCGTGCGGGGGAGGCAGGTCGCTCTTACGTTTATATATATTATATATCTTACCCTATGAGCCGACATATCCTTAACAGCATTACACCGGTAGCTGCACATCTTACAGCTATACAGGTACAGCTTGAAGTTAGGCGACGCTAACAGCTCGTGCGGGGGAGGCAGGTCGCTCTTACGTTTATATATATTATATATCTTACCCTATGAGCCGACATATCCTTAACAGCATTACACCGGTAGCTGCACATCTTACAGCTATACAGGTACAGCTTGAAGTTAGGCGACGCTAACAGCTCGTGCGGGGGAGGCAGGTCGCTCTTACGTTTATATATATTATATATCTTACCCTATGAGCCGACATATCCTTAACAGCATTACACCGGTAGCTGCACATCTTACAGCTATACAGGTACAGCTTGAAGTTAGGCGACGCTAACAGCTCGTGCGGGGGAGGCAGGTCGCTCTTACGTTTATATATATTATATATCTTACCCTATGAGCCGACATATCCTTAACAGCATTACACCGGTAGCTGCACATCTTACAGCTATACAGGTACAGCTTGAAGTTAGGCGACGCTAACAGCTCGTGCGGGGGAGGCAGGTCGCTCTTACGTTTATATATATTATATATGTTACCCTATGAGCCGACATATCCTTAACAGCATTACACCGGTAGCTGCACATCTTACAGCTATACAGGTACAGCTTGAAGTTAGGCGACGCTAACAGCTCGTGCGGGGGAGGCAGGTCGCTCTTACGTTTATATATATTATATATGTTACCCTATGAGCCGACATATCCTTAACAGCATTACACCGGTAGCTGCACATCTTACAGCTATACAGGTACAGCTTGAAGTTAGGCGACGCTAACAGCTCGTGCGGGGGAGGCAGGTCGCTTTTACGTTTGCGGCCGCGGGGACGAGTGCGGGGTGACGCACACATCTGCGCTCTGGGGGATTAAACGTTCATTTAGTTATTAAAAACTAGTGACCCGCCCCGGCTTCGCACGGGTGCAAAAAAGGTGTTAAAACCTTCCTCTTGAATCACTCTATCTATTAAAAAAACCCGCATCAAAATCCGTTGCGTAGTTTTAAAGATTTAAGCATACAAAGGGACATAGGGACAGAGAAAGCGACTTTGTTTTATACTATGTAATGATGCGGGCCCCTCCTTGAAGACATCTCTTTGTGTCGCGCGTGGAACACTCTGGCGCCGCCGACACGCCTGTTGCCGTCATGACGACGGCCGGACGGCGAGCTAGCCCAACACTCACCGTCCACAGGCCCGCGTAGTAGGTGGCCCCCGAAGCCCGGAGCGTCTCCCACGACGGCTAGGTCGAAAGGTTCTCTCCCTCTCTCGTTCCGCCACCTCCTTCGCTAGCGAGAGGCGATGGCGTCCCATTCCTCCTCGCCCCGGACCATAGCTTATGTATAGTCATCATCATATGAGACCGGAATCACCCACTGCTGAGTATAACCGGGAAATGAATAAGCCTTTTTTTTTTTGGTGGGTGGAAAATCATCGAATAACCCCCCCCCCCGCTCTTGGGCAGAGCGAAGGGGAGTGTCAGACTTCTACTGACTAAAAACCAAACCCATGTTCCTTCTTCGCCCTTGTGTCGGAGCCGCGTTAACCTTTCGATAATCCACAGCCCCGACAGGAAATGAATAAGCCTAACTTATTAATTTCCCGGTCCTGTGCGTCTCTTATCCATGTATTTCCCTCGACCTTTAATAGCCCTGGTTTCTATGGGCTAGCTTTAGCCACCACTCAGTCAAGGCCTTGCTCCCTTAAAGTACCCTTAACGAAGCTGAAGCCGGGTTCATGATGGGCCGTTTACACCCTTTGTAGGGTGACTGGTCGGACAAAAAAAAATTAGTCCGTCAGATAGATTTCCAAAAATATTGGACACATATTTTTTCTTGAAATTAAAAAATTAAGACGATACAGTACATCGAAAACTCGTGTGACGTCATATGCTAGTACAATTTTTACCTACAAGTGACGTTTCAAGCCCCACTGCATGATCTTTGACGCGTTTCATATTCTTTTTTTTTTTTTAATTTTTTATAACAAAACACACGTATCCAATACTTTTCGATAATCTAACTGACGGACTAAACAGAATCATATTTTTTGGAGTCAGTCTGATCCCCTATTAGTGATTAATACATTGGAAAAGTTGTTTGATCGTTAAATAATTATTTTATTTACCAGTCACCGTAATCAGAGCATTTTTTATATGAGACTAGCTTTTGCCAGCGGCTTCGCCCGCGTGAAAATGACGATTTTCCATACAAACTTTCATCCCCTATTTAACTCCCTTAGGGGTTGAATTTCGAAAAATCCTTCCTTATTCCTTGTCTACATTATAAAGGGAACCTCTGTGCAAAATTTCAGCTTTCTAGGTCCAAGGGTTTGGGCTGGGCGTTGATGAGTCAGTCAGTCAGTCACGACTTCTTTTTTTATTTATATAGATAGAATGGGCGTACTCTTGACTTGACTTGGCCTAGAGGCAGAGATGAAGTCGACGATGGAACGAGCTTACCCAGAAGAAGCCTATTTACTCGAAGCTTATATATACACACATCAACACGGTCTAGGGATATTTCATACTCAATTAAATAACTCGAAAAGTACTGGCCGCATTGGAATCTTTAATACACCGATTTGTTTGTAATTTATCTCAGACTAATTCCAAATTCAAATTTTTGTAAATTCTTTTGTTTCGGTGGCATAAAAATGTCTTGATGTATAGGAGAGGGAATTTTCGTTAGTGCGAAATTTAAAAAACAATACGAATTACGTTTAGTAACAGTTTTTTTTCACTTTTAAACGAAAGATAAAGTTAAAATTGAGGTATTGTAGCCATGCAACTCCGACATTTGACGAGGGCGGAGATGTTACGAGCTGTGGGAATGCTGGAAGCTGGATCTGTTCAGCGTAATGTTGCTGAGGCCAAAGGGACCCATCAAAATGTAATTTCAAGATTGTGGACACGCTATCGTGCCACAGGTGAAGTAGCGGAGAGGCAGCGGGGGCCAAGTCGCATCACTACCCCCAGACAAGACCGATTTTTGCAAATTACTGCGCGAGCTCAACCAAATGCAACGGCGACTCAATTGGTCCAAAGGCTGCGAGTGGAACACCAAGTGCTTGTGAGTGACCAAACTGTAAGAAGGCGACTGCATGAAAGCAATCTACGCTCTCGTAGACCACTCCGGGTCCCACCTTTACGGAGAGGCAATCGTGGACGACGATTAGAATGGGTTCGGAACCACGTGGACTGGGGCCGTGAGCAATGGTCCAATGTGCTCTTCACGGATGAATCCAGGTTCGGCTTCCATCCAGATTCACGAAGGACGCGTGTTTGGCGAGTTCCTGGACGATGGAGCCGTCTCGAGAACCCTCAGGAAGTTCACCCATACCAAGGAGGAACAATTATGGTTTGGGCAGGAATTCGTCTTGGAGGACGGACGGATCTCGTTTGGGTGCGGGGCAATATGACGGCAGAACGATACGTCCAATAGGTGCTGGGGCCCGTAATCTTGCCCCACAGAACACAAATGGGGCAAGATTTCCTGCTCATGCACGACAATGCCCGGGCACACACGGCGAGAACGGTAGCAGCTTGGTTACATACACATAATGTTAGGGCCTTAGACTGGCCTGCTCAATCGCCGGATCTAAATCCCATTGAGCATGCGTGGGATATGCTGCAAAGAAGAGCTCTGAAGGAAGTTCCTGAAAATTTGGCTACAGAAGATCAACTTTTTGCGCACCTCAGAAGGACATGGGACAATATTCCGCAGCAAGACATTGACAACCTTGTTCTGAGCATGCCGAATCGTTGCCGATGTGTTATGAACATCATGGGCGCTTTCTCAGACTACTAACTTCAAGTTTATCAACACAAATTAAATGATTTTTCTATTTTTTTCAGTTTTTACTCACAAATTAAAAGTTAATTCATATACGGTTTCCGTCTATGCTTCATTTTTTTTCCATAAAATCCTGAAATTTTAATCAGTACCTTAACCATTATTAAAAAATGGTAGAATATTAAATAACGTATATTTTAAATATACACATGTCATATAAATAATTAACACATTGATAGTAATTCGCTTTTTTAAAAATATCCCTAGACCGTGTTGATGTGTGTATTAGGATTTTAAGAACTCGGGAAAACCGACACAGACAGGGAGTTCCACTCTGGCTGTGCGCATAATAATATATCCGACTATCCCCTCCATTAGATCTTTACTAAATTTAAACGGGACCAGCCGTGGGATAATATAATAGGTATTTAGACAAAATGGGTTTACAATAGGGTAGTTGACAAAAAAATCTAATTCATCCGTCAGATAGATTTTCAAAAAATATTGAACACGTATTTTTTTTTTTCACGTAAACAAAAAATAAAGACGATATAGTGCTTCGAAAAGCCGTGCAACGTCACAGGTTGGTCCATTTTTACCAGACTATGACGTCAAAAGCCCCCTCTGGCAAGCTTTATTTTCGTCAATTTTTATTAATTTGATAAAACAAAAAACACACGTATCCAATATTTTTCGATAATCTAACTGACGGACTAAACGGAATCATATTTTTTTTAGTCAGTCAACTACCCTATTGGCAAAGATATCGCTGAACATACAAACTACTTCCTTTTGAAAGTCAGTATATTTGTTGGTTGGAAATGAGCGTCTGGAAATGGTTGATCATTATGTTTATCTTGGACATGTTCTGTCTTTCGACAAGGAGCATTCCAACAAGGAGATTTCTAGGAGAGTACAACTCGGATGGGCGGCCTTTGGTAAACTGGAACATATATTTCGGTCCAAAAAGATCCCTCAGTGCCTAAAAACCCGCCTTTTTAACCAGTGTGTCCTACCTACGATTACCTACAGTGCCGAGACATGGACTCTCACAAAGGAGACTGTCCACCGAGTACGAGTGGCACAAAGGGCCATGGAGCGAGCCATGCTCGACATAACCCTCTTAGATCGAGTGCGTAACACCGAAATCCGCCATCGGACGAAAGTCTACGACGTCGGGGACCGGGCGGTGCGCCTCAAGTGGACCTGGGCAGGACATCTGGCTAGACGCGGAGATGGCCGATGGAGCAAGGCTTTGACCGAGTGGTGGCCAAGGTTAGGCCATAGAAACCAGGGACGTCCTAAAGCTCGTTGGATTGACGACATCGTTAGGGTTGCGGGAAACACCTGGATGAGAGACGCACAGGATCGGGACGCGTGGCGGAAAGAAGGGGAGGCCTATACCCAGCAGTGGGTGATTCCGGGCTGATATGATGATGATGATGATAAAAAAAACCAAACCAGGACAAATTAACAACTGCTTTTGGTAGTCGGTTAAAAAAAGGATGTAATACTTACCGAGCTTTTTGTAGAGATTTCGCCCTTTCTAATATTTCTGTTGGTGTTAAACTTTTCTGTAAACAAAAATAAAAGTGTAAATCTCTTATGAAAGGCATCCTCCA
Source organism: Diarsia mendica (assembly GCA_949316265.1). Taxonomy (NCBI): domain Eukaryota; kingdom Metazoa; phylum Arthropoda; class Insecta; order Lepidoptera; family Noctuidae; genus Diarsia; species Diarsia mendica. The sequence goes on along the minus strand of OX438915.1, from coordinate 11,587,398 downwards.
ACCAGACCGCGAAATTCAAATTTTCTTAAGTTTTTTGCAATTTGCAGGCAAGTGATACTGTGATAGGTGGTATGTTGATGAACATTTGATTCGCGGCTGTAAGACGTATATAGTTACAGAATTATAATCATCAAAATCATTAATACAACCCTCCGAGCTCATAAAGGTTCCGGAATGGCTTTGACCTTGTAAAAAGTCATTTTTATGGCCTGCAAATTGCAAAAAACTTAAGAAAATTTGAATTTCGCGGGCTACCCTGGAACATCAACCAGCTAAAGAAATTATAGAGAGAGTAGCGGTGGCCCAGTGGTCGCGGCTTGAACTTACGAGCAGAAAGTCGCGGGTTCAAACCTAGGTAATTTATTTCATCATCACTGCTCTCAAAAACGGTGAAGGAAAACATCGTGATGAAACCGGCATGTCATGTGACATCTACCAACCCGCACTGGGCACGCGTGGTGGATTATAGCCCATCCCTCTCCTAGAGAGGAGGCCTGAGTCCCGCACGTGGGAACATTATAGACTGATGATGATGATGATTTGTTTCTACAATAGGATAGTTGAAAGACTAAAAAAATATGATTCTGTTTAGTCCGTCAGTTAGATTATCGAAAAATATTGGATACGTGTTTTTTGTTTTATCAAATTAATTACGAAAATAAAACGTATCAAAGATCGTGAGTGGGGGCTGGTGACGTCACTTTCTGGTAAAAAAATTACCACGCTGTGATGTAACACGTCTTTTCGAACCACTGTCAAATAGTGGTTCGAATTCGGTCTTAATTTTTTCTTTACGTGTAAAATTAAAAAATATATTGTGTCCAATATTTTTTGGAAATTAATCTGACGGACTAGTTAGATTTTTTTTTATCAAATACCCTATAGTAGCAGATGGCGTGCTGTGGTTTCTGCCTACTCCCATGGGAAAAGGCCGTGAATATATAAGGTCCCATTAAAATAGGTGGACAAATTTTAACACAGCGTTCAGTGGGTCTCACCAAAGATAACTAATCTAAACAAGAAAAACATTTTAAAGTGTTTTTTTTTTACTTAAAATAATAATTTGACGGCACTCTAGAACAAACTCATCCTTTATGAGTAGACTAGCTTTTGCCCGCGACTTCGTTCGCGTGGAATAGTGACTTCCGGCAGATTTTTGGTTTATCTCGCGAAAAAAAAAAATAACTATCCTATATCCTTTCTCAAGTTCCAAACTATGTCTGTACCAAATTTCATCAAAATCCGTTCAGCCGTTTAGGCGTGAAAAAGTAACAGACAGACAGACAGAGTTACTTTCGCATTTATAATATTAGTATGGATACTTAAATGCGTTTTTCTTACTATTTTTTTTTACCATCGTCCTTATTTTGGTGGTCTGAATGATTTCTGAAATTTTGTTCACCTATTTTAATGGGACCTTAAATAAATGTATGTGTGTCAGACATAGCTTTAGTACTGTACCTTGACTTCAGGTGGTTTCTTAGCAGCGGTTGCCTGTTGTGACGCAGATTTGAGTATGACTAGGGAATTCTCACCGTCCTCATTTTCTACCATCATGTAGGAATCTTGGTTTTCCGGGTCTGAAAGTGTGAGAATATGGTTTTTTAGCTGTGGTTGGTATTTTGGGAGTATGAAGAATAGGGTGTAAAGGAATATACCTTGTACGCCTTGTAGTTTTACACCGGTATTTATAAACAAGTCATTACTATTACTTGATACGATTTTTTCTCTGTAGTTTAGTAATTCCTGGATGTTAGAACTATCAAACGTTAAAATTCTTAGTTTTACTTTCATTGACGGTTCTAACTTCGCTAAAACTCTTGTCCATTGCATAAAAATGTATGCCTAAGTAATTACTTAAGATCAAGTAATTACTTTAACTTGACTATAAATACGGATGTTAGTGTTTGTGCCATTTTGCTACAGTGACAGTGCCCTTCTAATCTTGTAAATATATCATCTGTCTGGAGAGCTACTCTAAGGCTACTTTTTTATTTGCTTGGATGTCAACAAATGAAGGGACTTCATTGGCTCTGGGCGGAGCGAGTGGGAGTGTCAGACTTGTACTGACTAAAAACTACCATGTTCCTTAAAAAATGTAACCTAAACCCGTTGTTTTCCGGTGCCGCGGTATCTCTTTCGATCAACCTGCCCCCTACAGGCACTATACTTCTAATAATCTATACATATAAAAGGAGAACTGACTGGGTGACATATCAACGTACAGCCGAAACTACTGGGGCTAGGAATGTGAAATTTTGCACACGGCTTCCTATTATAATGTAGGGGAGCACTAAGAAGGGGTTTTTGGAAATTTAATCTTTAAGGGGGTGAAAAGGGGGATGAAAGTTTGTATGGAAAATCGTCACTTTTGTAGTTGAACCGACATCCACGCGGGCGAAGCCGTGGGCAAAGTGCTAGTATACTAATAAATTCCCCTTTATTTTTAGATAAGGAATGATTTTGGTTACAGGTTCAAATTTATAGAAAAGTACCATACCTTCATTATCACTAGTCTGCAGAACACATGTGACGGAAGCATCCGAGGACATTTCTCCATCAGAAGTGCCTGCGTTGGCCACCAGCTGGTATGACGCCTCTCCATCTTGGCACCTGCAATATAAAGTTAAAAGGTTTTAGATTTATGTTTTAACATCATCAAGACTAAGTTTTTAAACTGACATGGTCATCTAACACTATTATTTATACTGAAAGCATCCACCCACAATCTTCTTCTTAGCGTGTCGATGGCAAATCTTCACAAAATACATTAAATAAAGGGGATAGAACCGATGTGGCATATCAACCTGGCCGCCATTTTGTTTTTTTTTTTTCGAAATCGTGGCCCACAATGAAAGTGGTATGTACGGATAGAGGACATTTATACGAACAAAAAATGTGTAGTAAGTAACATGGTACCCAAAGTGTCACGTTACCGAGATACTTAAAGGTAAGGATCGACAATTGCGTACAACGAAAATCTTTAAAAATAGACTTAATGTATAAAGGCGTTAAATTGTATCCAAATAACACGAGAAAAACACTTCGCATCGCAATATTCGCAATTAAACGCTATGTTATGTCAAAAGTTTTTTCGTGCTCCTAGTAGTATGTAATGTGTGTACTCTCTTTCAATAAACTGTAATAATAATAATCAACGCCTATAGACACGTAAAAGGTCTATTTTTGATGTGGTCATTGTACTCATATGTCGATCTTTACCTTCAAATATCTCGATAACGTGACACTTTGGGGTACCATGTGTCATGAATTTTTTATTCGTCTAAATGTCCTCTATCCATACATACCACTTTCATCATGCTGCGATTTCGAAAAAAAAAACAAAATGGCGGTGGGTCGATATGCCAGCTCCCATACAAAAAAGTTCAAACCCCTTTGGCCCAATATTCAGCTACGCGAACTCCACTCGCATGCACTCATTAGATTGTCAAGTGTGCAGGTGTCAGGGCATGCAGCGCAAGATGGCGCGGTGGGACATTGTCTGTGGAGATACGCCGCATAAGCAGTTGAGATCTGATCCGTCCGTGAACCCCCATCTGAAGAGATTGTCTTTGCTACGGCCGACCTGGGTTCGGAGTCTATTTAGGGATTTCCAAGTCGGTCAAGTTACCCACAATGACACACACTAGGTACTCAAAATGAGCAGGGGAAACATAAGACTAGTAGTAGGCATCGCAACAGGACACTGTGGACTCAATAGACACCTGACGATTATGAAAGTAAAGGAAGATCCCATACGCCCAGCATGTGGAGAAGCAGAAGAAACAAGTTTCCACCTTGTGGCGGAATGCGCAATGTATGGGCCACTCAGATGGGAAATCCTAGGAACAGATGAGATTAATGAAGAGAAGCTCGCAGAAATCTCTACCGAACAACTGGTGAGCTTCTGCAAGGCGACAGGAAGATTCGCGATGCCGACCACCAGTAACCCATGAAGGGGATCCACCAAAATGGGGAACTGGGCGAAATAATCCACAACGAAAACGGGTTATTCGATGACTTTCCACCCACCAAAAAAAAAAAAGTACGCTAAATATCCCGTTTTCATTATTAATAATAGTGTCACGTATAAATCTATCTATCTATATATCTATATTCTATAAATGTTATGTTGGTTTGTGTACGCTTCAAAAACTCAAAAAGTTCTGCACCGATCGAGCTGAAATTTTAGAATGATATTTAATCCGCATCAAGGATTGTTTTTACAGTATCAACGCGGGCGAAGCCGCGGGCATCAGCTAGTATTCTATACAGGTATAAAAATTCTCGCGTCACAGTGTTAGTTTAGTTGCCATACTCCTCGGAAACTGCTTCACCGATTTTATTATGGAATTTTGAATGATACATACCTGACCAGTGTCAAATTGAGCAGGTCTAGCTGTACCAGCCCCTTAGTGGTGTCCAATACTTGCATGTATTTAGATTCTTGGTCCTCCTCCCCGTCGCCTAAGTCTGGCAGAATTGACTCGTGCTGTAAATTAAAGACAAAATAGACGATACAGAGATCGCAGAGTACCGTTGACTCTTTGACTAACACTAGAGACCTGACGTTGCCAGCTAAGAGTCGAGTCAAGATGCAAACCGAGATCTTTCACAGTAGGGGTAATAGGTATGACGGTACCATTGAAAATAAAGGAGGGAAGAGAGCTAAGCGTCACCCTACCCATCATGCGCGAGCTCCCAAATTCCCAATTACAATAGCCTGACACTTTGAGGGGTTTACTGACACCCCAAAACTGTCAGACCACTTCCTGATAGCTTCTAAGTCTCGGTTTACATCTGCTATAGCGTCCGGTAAACCTTCTATCCGCGCAACTGTGTACAACTGAAGATCATCAGCATAGAGATGATACGAACACTGAAGACAGTGAGTTATAAAATTAATGAAGATGGAAAATAACAATGGAGAAAGAATGCCACCCTGTGGAACACCAGCAAATTAAAGACGATTTATTGAATTAAGGAAAGCAGAAGAGTATGTTTGATGTTTGGATAGTTTAACACGGTTGACATTTTTTTTGTGTTGGTTAGTACATTTAACAAGAAAGGCTTAGGCTTTATAACATCACGCACGTACCTAACTATTCTACGCAGACAAAGTCGCGGCCAAAAGCTAGTGACAGAGAAAATGATGCCGTGACGTCTGACAAAATAATAAATAATAATAGTCCTCCTGACCGTTTTTCGGCCACGGCGGCCAATCCCAGCGGAGATTAGCCATCTGCGCGGGAGATATTATAGTGCAGGCGTCACAGGTGCACTCTCTGTTCCCTTTTCTCTGATAGTCCGATGGGACGGCAATCCGACACTCGCGGAGAGAGATCAGGCGCAAGACCAAAGGCGACACGTGCGCACCGAGGCACGGGGATATTATACCACCAACTTCCAAACTCCGGGCTACTACTGGGAAAGGCCAAAGGCAGAATTCGTACCACCTATTTTTTTTTTGTTAAGTGATAGAATTTGTACCACTTATTAAGTCAATTAAACCATTCATTTTCATGTAACATTAGTATTTTTAGAAGTTCGGATTCATTAATTATATCAATCAAAAGATTTAAGTAGATAAACGTAATTAATCATAGACTAAACGTAGTTATGTTTTTAGAAGTTGCCATTTGTAAAATATCACGAGGCTCACAATGATAAATAATTATTTAAAAATAGAAATAACAGTAAATATAATTAACCAATTACACATTATACCTTAAAATGAATAATTATTGCATACAATCTTAATAATTAACTATTTAATGATAGGAATTATTTTCGACATCAATGTTTTTTTTTGTATTGGCAATTATTTTATTGACAGGACAGGAAAATCTTTCCGAGTCTCTGTTCGGTTCTTTACTGTTGTTTTGGATTGTTGTTTGTAACTGCATCTGAGCAATTTAGCAAATTATCTGGCCATTTTTACGTTGAGTCGAGCTACTGCTCCTCCGTACTCTATCTGTTGATAGTTTTTTCGCGAAAGGACGCTTTATTAATTGTGCTGTGTGTGTACGTGCTTCTAATTAATATGACGAGTTTGCAATGCATAAATTGCAACGTTCGCTTGTCCCGAATAAGAAGGCACGCTTTATCGGATGAGAGTGAAGATCTCGTCAATACTATTCGGCTGTGGACATATCCTAGAGATGTAAGTAGTTTCAAACATAACATTTTGCGTACGAGTGTGTCAGTTACGAAGTGATAACTTTTACGTGTTAAAAAGTAGTCCTTATCATTTAAACTACACGATATCATACTAAAATAATATATTGTGTGTACAAAAACTAATCTAAACATTATTTGAAAAAATAACAAACACCATTGTGGTTGTATATGTACTTACTTAAATATTTACAGTTTGTCCTATTTAATGTACAAACACATAAGAGCTCATACGCCTTTATAGACAATTAAAAAGCCATTGTTATAAATCTCCTGGAGATTTACTATCAGACGGGAGGCCAACCGCTTGCCGGCTCTTCACCCAACGTATGGGTGAAACATTTCTAAGTGATCGTTTTGCATGTATTGTTTACTTGCCTAACACTTGGAGTGTCATAGTCATATAAAGCAATGTTGAGCCGTACTCAAAATCACTTCTTTATTTCCAGATAACACCTGCTGACCATGTTTGCCATGCATGCTGGCAGCTAGCTAGTCATCCCCGTTCTTCTGACAATATGCCGAGGAGACGCACAGGCCATCAAAGTGTTTGTGTTGTATGTGGACGATCCGTACTACGAATCAGTCGACGCAGGATTTTGATTGAAGGTGCAAATGAAGACGAACAAAGAATGGCTAACACAGTTGCTACTTGGATCCAACCACGAGAGGTATAACAACTCATACCTATTATAACTTTTATCAATTAGGTGTCTTGATTTGATGTATGATTGTGTTAAAACAATGTAAATTATTTCCCACTAATACCATGCAGTTTTAAATGCAACCTTTTCTTTATTTATATTTTTTTATTTCAGCTTCGTTCTGAGGATGAAGCTTGTGTGCCGTGTTGGCTAAGAGCTAGCAGAACTAGGGTTGTTTCACCAAATGAACATATTCAACCCATTGTACCTGATCATCTAGAGGGTGATCATTCTGATTTGATGTGTGCTGTATGTGGTCAGAGTCTATCCGACCCAACATCAGATCAAGAGTGGAATCCCGACAACACTGCTCGTTTGATGGAGCACCAGCAGGTATATATATGAAATAATATATTTATAGTAATTAGCTTATAAAAATGTGTCATGCAAAGGGCAATTAATATTTTATGTTGCTAAATCTGTGACAATCATGATGTTGGCTCTACTAACAACAAAAGGGTACTGGTTTTTCCATTGTCACATAGCCCTTCTCTCTCATATTAACACAACATAGATATTTTTGGTAAAGATTTTCTGTAAGGTGAAAACCAATCATTATGTCAAGAACTATTCTGTAGCTTGGTCATGTTGGGCGCAATTTATGTCTGTCAAACTTAGTGTTTAATTTGTGTTTCATCAATGTTATTTATTTACAGATGTCATCCATGAATGAAGTTTGTGGAGTTTGCTGGGGCCAAGCCCGAGATTTGAGCTTCTACATTCCAGAAGGACCACAAGAAAGACCCCAACATATTGTGTTGCCCAATATAAGAAGAGCGGCTGAAACACCAAGACACTGCATTTTCCAAGAGTGCATGGAACCAGAGAGAAATGTTGTGCCTGAAGAAACCAGGCAGGATGTATTGGCTAAGTATCAATATTTTATACCAAGAGGAGCTCGTATTTGCTCCTTACATAGACAGGAAGCAAATTATGCAAACCTGTATACTGCTGAGTATAGCCTTAATAGCTTTACTTCTACCCACATAGAGGAGATCATTTTTATATTGATGGAAGGGTTAAATAACATCTCTTATGAGAATATTCAAAACTACCCTGATAACCAAGTACACTACTTTATAGGCATAAATAAACAACAACATCAACAAATATTAGATGTAACACCCAGGCTTAGGAATCTGCATCGGGGTAGTTTTGCCTTAACAGCCTTATTATGTAAATTAAGGACTGGGGATTCAGGGGACAGATTGTCTTGTCTATTTCAAGTTCCGAGAAGGACCCTAGAGACATTAATGTCTGTAGCAAGAAATATTTTGATAACTGATTATGTTCCACAATTTCTTGGTTTTTCTCATTTAAGAAGGGAGCAAGTGGCAGCAAGAAATTCATACATTGCCGATCACATTTTTGGTGAGCCTAATGCACCAGCTGATCAAAAACCTGCAATCACAATAGCTGATGCAACATATATATATACACAAAAAAGTAGTAATTACTTGTTCCAAAAGGAAACATATTCCCTTCATAAATATAGGAATTTATTAAAGCCATTTATCCTCTGTGCCTCTGATGGATATATTATAGATGTATGCGGACCATATAGTGCCACTACAAATGATGCCACCATAATGAATGATTTATTAAACAACACTCCATTTAATGATTTTTATAACGATAACGATATTTTCATTGTAGATAGAGGTTTTCGTGACTGCATGGATAGTCTGCATCAGAAAGGATACATAGGTCATATGCCTGAAACCAGAGAAGACGGCCAATTACAGCTATCTACTCTTGAAGCCAACCGTTCACGCTGTGTCACTATTAACAGGTGGGTAGTAGAAGCTGTGAATGGCCGTTTTAAGAGAGACTTCAAAATATTCCGCCATGAATATTTTAACCGGGGTTGTCGCCATTTAATGGCAGATTTTAAAATAGCAGCTGCTCTGCTGAATGCGTTTACTCCGCCATTCGCAGAAAATATACATGCAGAGCAGTTTGTGTCAATCATATTTGAGCGCCTGTTTTTAACGAACACTGTAGGTGGATTAGTTAGGTTACATAATTTAAACAGGCGCGGTTCCTGGTTTGTACCCATAGATGCGACAACCCTTTCCTTTCCGCGGCTATCCATGGAGGAATTAATATTATTTGCTTGTGGTATATACCAAATTCGCCAGGCTCGTTCATATGTGGGTGAGCATTTTCGGTTTCATGGAGTATATACATTAGAGGTATCTCGAGAGAGAATACATGGCTTAGAGGGAATAAATCCAATGTTGCTTCGTGCTAAAATAAGGTCCCGCCATTCTTCTGCTAGAACTTATTTCGTTTTCATAGTTACAGAATCAAATATGAATGGTCGGGACGCAATCAAAAGTTATTGTTGTAATTGCATTGTAGGTTTAAGAACAGTGGGATGCTGCTCACACGTTATGAGCATTATTTGGTACCTTAGTTACGCTCGCCATGAAGGTATGACCCGACCTGCCCCTTTCTTAGATGAAGTCATATTAAGGATCAATTAGGTACCTAATATTGTCGCGGAAAGCGATAATATCAACGCGAGAACATCAACCTTACGGTAAGCACAATATGTTCAACTTGTTTATGATTCACTTATATAGTGGCGCGAGAAGTAACGGACAAGGGACGAGAGTGAGGTGTGAGTGTGACCAGTCACCCCAGAGAAGGAGCCATCGCCCTGGAATCATGTAAGTGCTTGAATCACTTATAGATATAGTTATGATCAGACCTTGACATGTAGCCTTGAGGTAACGGATAGATTAATTTCTCCAACTAACAACTAACGGTCGCTAGTCGAAGGAGACAGGGGCGTGGCTATGGGGATGGAGGAGGCCACCGTGGGGGCACCTAGCCCCCACGTCCGACGGTGTCAAGTGGACGGGCTTTAGCCCATGGGTTGCGCAAGCACCAGGGACGCCATAGGAGCGCTGGTTGACCGTTAGTATAAGGTTCTACGTGAGTAGACCGTGGTGGAGCATAGCTCGTTAAAATGAGATAAGGTTCTACGTGAGTAGACCGTGGTGGAGCATAGCTCCTGAAAATGAGAAGGTACTACGTGAGTAGACCATGGTAGAGCATAGCTCAATCTTGCACGCTGATTATGTTAGAATCATACATCATTATACAGCCTTCGTCTCCTGGTTGCATGGCAAGGTTTATCATGTACCTATTAATATGTATAACGTACACTACATTCATCATGTAATCGTTAACAGAGCGATTCAGTAAGAAACCCGAGCATACAGTTTGGGCGGAATACTGAAACGTTCATACGATGTTCTGTCGTCCAAGATTCATCTGTACTAAACCCAGGCCTACAGCTCACGTAAGGTACGGAAGGTGCGACAAATATAAGAACAATAAAATAAATGTTAGATCCTACAAAAACAAAGTTGTTTTATTTAACCACACTCAAAACTCCATCAGCACTTCATCATTTAACATCAAACTATTGCAGACCGCTGCTGGACGCAGGTCTTTCCTAAAGCACCCTACTGAATAGGTACAATTCTCATGTCAATTTGCCAACTTATTGATAAAAACACTACAAAGATAGCACCAGCTATCTAGAACATATTATTATCCTTTTTCACCAAAAAAATGTTTATACTACTACACGTAATCCATACTAAGTAATATTATTGTTGAAGCAGGTGTTGTGATTTGGCAATGGAATGGCTTGTCAGGCGTGATCAACCAAATTAACTCTTCGATAGTATATATCCAGACTTTTATTTGTCAAAATACAAGCAGATATTACACGTCCATTTTATAGTTTTTAAGATGAATTAAGATTAATAATGAAAAACCCAACAGCACTTTTTGGCCGACCCGGGAATCCAGGACCTCACGCTCTGCAGTCGCGCTTACGACCACTAGACCAACGAGGCGTCTGACAAAAGAGAGTGGAAGAAGAAAACGTGTTGTGCCGACCCCAACTAGAATGGGACCAGGGCAGGAAGATGATGGATGATGGTATATTTGTATTTTGTCTTATTTACACGACTGCACTGAAGCCCAAACGGACCGGGTTGCTGCTCAGCCCCAGCATGGGCTCTGCTCCGTGTCACGACACCAGGAACCTTGTCATTCATTGTGATCCGGCTCGAAGGACCATTTTTTTTTCAACCTTAGCCTAAATTATCCAACTGCTGCGCAAAGCCTCCCTATAGCCTTCTACTCTTGCCTCTGTGCGGTTTTCTCCGTCCAATTTGTCACATAACGCTTCTAGGTCGTCACGCCAGCGTTTTCTAGGTCACCCTCGGCGACGACGCCCGTTTTTCTTTGTTAAAATGATTAAATTAATATATAACGTTTTAACTTCGGCGTCCCTTGCACCCTGATGAGACCGTTTATGTAATTTTAAATGACATTTATCTTATAATTAATCCATCCATGTACGGACAAATAAATGAATTTGAATTTGACCCTGTATAGAGATAATATTTTCATGGTAAAATAAATTTGACTAACTAAGAAATAGGTAGGTACTCTTACCTGGTCCTTCTCGAATGGCGTCACTTCTACTATTTGTAGTTGACCTGAAAATAAATAAACCGAAATATAAGTAACTTATCATAACATCTACAGTTCTACACTATGCTCTGTACTGATACTAAGCTGTGTCCCGCCAAAAGGCATCATCATCATCATTTCAGCCAAAAGACGTCCACTGCTGGACATAGGCCTCTCCCAGGCGTCGCCACATTGACCGGTCCCGTGCGTCTCTCATCCAGCGGGTTCCTGCAACCTTGACCAGGTCATCGGTCCACCTAGCGGGAGGCCTTCCAACGCAACGTCTTCCAGTTCGCGGTCGCCATTCCAGAACGTTTCGGCCCCATCGGCCATCCGTTCTGCGAGCAAATGCCTGCCCATTGCCACTTAAGTCTGGCGATTCTTCGGGCTACGTCGTAAACCTTGGTTCTTAAGCGGATGTCCTCATTTCTGATTCGATCACGCAAGGAAACTCCGAGCATAGCCCTCTCCATTGGCCTTTGGGTGACTTTGAGTACAAAATATCAATCTAATATAAAATAGAAATACAAATACATTTATTAGAAATTCAATAGTAGATACAGTCGGCAACAGAAAAAGATTAACACTTACTTAAAGTTTTAAAGCATGTTTTTTTTACAAAAACTTGCTGGTTACTAAGAAAAAAAGAGACTGTTACTATCGTAAGTTAGTGTTAATTAGATCGTAAGTAATTTGTTTTCCTGTACTGGGCGATGTGGTCGCTAAGCTACAAAGCCCTTAAATATTAAATAACTTAAAAAAAAAAAAGACGAGAAAGTTATTGAAGAGTAAGGAATATTTTCGGTTGGCGCAGTGGCTCGACCAATTAACTGCTGCGCT